>VXAV01000948.1:462837-530216 GCA_013399715.1 Alectura lathami
TCACTTTTTTTTTTTTTTTTTCCCTGTAGTGATTCATTTTAGTAAAATGCAAGATTTGTCCTGGTTCTTACTCTCTGTGTAAGTATTTAGTATGCGATGGCAAGGCGCTAATACCACAGACTGGGCAGGCATGTTCCCTCATCTTATCTCCCTCTGTTGGCTCATCCACACAGATAAGAGGGTTTTACTGATATCATTAAATGGAGTTATTCCTTTTGCTCACAAGGGAAGCTTGGTTTAATGCTGAATATTCCAGCTTCTCTCTCTTTATTGAGGACTGTGGTACAGTTTGTGACAAGCACCAGAGGTACGAAGGGTCTACCGCTATTGTTAAAACATCTGTTCACCAGCCAAGATGCAGTGAACCTTATTTTGGGGTGCCTTGTGGACTTCCTAGGCTGCTGTTGAAGCCTAAAGGCACTGTATAAACTGTCTCTACTCCAGTCCTTCATACAGTCCATAGTCAAGGTGATCTATCATAGACATTATCAGGCTGCTGCTGCCCTGTGGCTGTTTCCAGCTGCTGAGCAACCCATAGGGCACCACTGTTAGCGAGCTGGGAATAATACATACATACATGCAGCCCCAAATGCATGTGCTGATGCTAACCCGTTTGCTGCTGTTTTGACCTGCGATTCCCCGGTACTCCTTGCTCCTGTTCTTGATTTTTTTCTTACAGCAGCGGGGTGAGAGTGAACCTGGAGGTGGGAGGCATCCCTTCCTTTCCTTCTCTCCCTTCACCACTGGTGCTCCCTCCTCCTCCTCAGTAAAAGGAACAGAATAGAAATAGTCATTTGGGACAGGAGGAAAACAGTTAGCCTTGCAGGATGGCGTGTCCCACTGTGGAGGAGGAGGTGCCAGCTTTAACAGTGGATGTTGGGTGCTCCAGAAGACAGAGACCCTTAGGAGCAGTTTGCAAGCTTGCGGGTAAAGTAACATCAACCAGGGGGAGCAGGAAGGCAGCAAGGAGAGGACAGGGGGTTGCAGCTGCTGCCCGTTATATTTTTTACATTGTATGCGTGTGTATATATACACGTGTATTTATCATCGTGCATATATACACACACAATTATTACAAACCATTCCATTTTGAAATCTTGCTTTTCTGCTTTGGTACAACACTAAAGCCTTCCAGAGAAGCAGCTGGCATTACAGCCCTGTTCTGGTATGTGTATTGCTGAAGCACCAGGGTGATGGTGCCCATCATCAGCACTTGGCACTTGGGAGTTCAGGGCCCTCTGGCTTTGGTTGTGGTTGTGAGTGGGGAGAAGGGAGGAATGCTGCAAAGCTCTTGTTCCCATATCGCGATGCCTCTGCAACAGTCTCCTGAGCATGGAGAAAACAAGAAACAGAAATCCTCTGATAACATACTGACGAGAATTCAGGGACAGAAGACAAGCATTGGAGAGACCCAAAATTAATTACTCACTTATAAATAGCACTTATAATATGATGGTGTTTAAATGATACATGATGAAAGCTCTGAATTCTTTTGTTTGGATCAAATCCTTCAGCAAGTCCCTGAGCTTTAAGGCTTCTCCACATCTGCTGCTTTGGAAATGTAAACCAACAGGAGAGAAAATAAGCAGCCAACGTAAATTTATCACTTACTTTTTATCGTTGGGACTAAAGCAGCAGTAATCGTGTTCTCTGCAAGACCTCGGTGAAATATATCTCTCGGAATTTTGGCGATTTTCCTGGAAGAGTAGCAAGAATTTTGTTAGCATGGTATTTTGTATAAAAACAGCTTTTTTTGTAATCATCTTTGCTTTCCACTTACTTGCATAGCATGTTATCATCCAGTGATTTCAGAACACTTACATTCTTGTGCTCGCAGTATCCTGCCAGGCAAAGAAACAACGGCTGGGCATTGCCAGCCTGCCTGGGCTAATCAGTCCTAAAAGTATCATAAATGATCACAAACAAAGGTAAATTATTGGAGTTATGGGCAGAATCTTGATTATTGGAAGCCAGAGTTTTGAGTATGGACATTGACTATGTAATGGATGAGCATACACCAATGAACACCTCCTGGGACTGAGAGTGACCTTGTGTGTGTGGGGTCTTTTAGTGCCGTGTCCAGCACAAAAGCTCTCACAGCTGTGAATGAGATGCCTTGGTGTTAATCTAATCTGAGTAGTTTTAACCTTCCCATAAAACTATTCTGTCAGAGAATCTCATACGCAACTGTTGCGTTTTTCTACAGTAGTAATTTTTTTCTTCCTTTCTGCTTGCGGACAGCACTGCTGTGGGGCACAGCTTCTCCCGCGCTGCAGCATGCTGACCACTTGCTATGCTGCACGATCCTTGTCCCCAAAGACCTCAGTGAGGCTGTGTCTGACGACAGCTAATAGATTTACTTGGCTGAAAGCTAATATTGTTTGTTCAGCCCACTGTGGTAACCCTGTGCTTGGCTTGGCAGTGGATGGCTTATTTACATAAATTGAATTTATGAAAATGGATGGCAGAATCGCCTGTCTGATTACCTCGCATTGCTTTCCTCATGTGGCTCCTTGCAGAGATAATGTGATATTAAATTCCGGTGGAGAGCAAAGGAATAGAGCTTCAGGGGGATGGGGGATGGTTGAGAAGTTATGGCCCTCATTCTCCATTTAAAGGTGTTTTAAGTAAAGTGCAGCGCATCTTTGTTCCTGAGCCTTTGCACCGTTAAATGAAGCTCATTTCTAGAAATGTAATGAAATGTCAGCTTGACAGTAACACTTTCAAGATTGCTATATGACAGGGGTGCTGTAAACATAGCAGCATGTCTGGCGTGCGTTTCAGATGCTGCGCTACATCAAGACAATAAGATAATATGCTGAAATTAAGAGGGAAGCTATCTTATTTAACATCTCTGTTTGGTACACTTAGGTCGTCGCTGCCTACTAACCTAAGTTATTTCACATTAAAATTCTGTAACACAAAAGGAGATTTTTCCTGGTCTCTCCCCTCACCCTCCCCTGTCAGCCTTTCTTCCCAGACACTTGTGTGGGGATGTGCAGCCAGCTCAGGAAGTGGCTGGTATGGCCAGGCTGCCTCGTCTTGTGGGGAATGGATCTGATGGCCTAGGAAGGTCCTTTCACGTTAACCCCAGAAGTAAGAATTTTGAGTCTGGAGTGCCCTCACCTTCTGAAGCTCCAGGCTGGCTGGTACATGCGGAGACCCTCTCCTGTGTTCCTGTGAAGTTGAAGGCTGACAGCAGCTATTTACAAGCTGACCTCCAGCCTGGTATTTGTGCAGCAGACAATGGCTGGTATTGTTTATTGGGCAGGCAAAATCACCTCTGAGTGTGAGCTGGCCCGTGCGCTGCTAGATCAACAGCCTTGCTTTGCATCACTCCAATTTAGCAAGTCATAAAGCAACTTTATTTTGATTTTTGAGACGTGCATCCTTGTTTGAAGGAGGGAGGGTTTTTTCCTCTTCCTGCAATGGAGGTTTTGTTCTGCATGTCCGCAGTGGGCATCTGAAGAGCCCTGTGGTCCCCTCTGACACCATTCTAGGGAACCACGCTTGGGCAGGGGGGGCAGTGGGAAGCTGCAGGGAGGCTGCGGCCCTTGGGAGCCAAGGAGTACTCAGCGTTCATTAGGTTGTCAGGTGTTCTAACGAGTTCAGAAAAGAAATGCCTGTAGTTTATCTCCATGTAATTTGAAGTCAGTCTTAGGTTACAGTGAAGTACTTTCGAGACGGAATCAATTAAGTTCCTATATACTTCTGCTTTATTGTCTTTCCAGAGAGAAGCTGTCATTGCAGAGCTGCTTGCAATCCCAAATTACCCCCCGGAGCTTGCAACAGCTAGGTTAGACTCTCCTTAAAGACTGACTTGTCTCTTCTGCAAGAAAGTTGCATTACTTGGAAGTTCTTGGTGCTTAAAATGTGGGGAGGTTTATTCTCAGTGGGGTCACCTGGTGACTCAAACAGAAAGTCACTGGGGCTGTGTTGGTCTAGCCCAGTGCTCGGCCACTTGGCTGAGATAGGGGTGGCAAGAGGGACCCCCAGAGAGCCTGGGACCTTGTGGGTGATGAGGACTTGCTGGCTGCACAGGTACCATCTTGCACCTTCCCAGTTGTCTCCCAAAGCTGCTCCTCAGCCTTGGAGCTGAGGGAAGATACAGTACTCTTTTGGCTAGTGTAAGGGCAATAACTGCTCTGTGAGTCCAGTAACTGGCAAGCAAGTTAGCAGTTAGCAGCTGTAGTTTAAACCTGAAGGAGCTGTGCCTCAGGGGAGGGTTTTCGCTTTGGCATTGTTTTGTGTCAATAATTTAATCTATGTTTCAGGTGCTGATAGGGCTTTGTGATGAGATGGCATTGTGTTTCTAGGCTGAACGCTTGCTATGCTCACAAAAGACCTGGGGTGTGTGGATTTGTGAAACAAGTCAGATGATTTATTACTGTTATCTGTAGCTTGCATTGGATGGTTTTAATAACTGCCAGAACTAACAGCTCCTTCATAACTGCCAGTGCACCGCAATGGCAGTTGCTATATTTTTATCACTCGCATGTTTTTTTCAGCTTGTGTCAGGAGATGCAGTCTGTCAATTAACTGAGCAAAATCATCAAGTCACTTGATTTGCACTGACTTACACTGTCTGAAAATACGGTGCAGTGTGAGAGCAGCGACATGATTTTCCTCCGTAACTGTCCAGCAGCACCATTTGGGCCATCTCTGGCCTTTCCAGGAGTGACCTGCACCAGCTCCATGGCCATAAGGATTCCTGGTGCAATTCCCTGTGCTGCCTGTGCACAGGCTTGAGAAGCACTTTGTTTCTTGGTAACGTCAGCAGAATCCTCATCCTGGCTTCACAGGAGCGGCACAGGCCCATCTGTCCACAGGCCTGAGCCATAAAACGGGGATTGGAGGTTCCCCGCTGTCAATTTAAGTCTTATGCTTTGGATTTTATGGCCTAACCTACTTCAGAAGTTGCTTGAGGCTGAACATCAAACTGGCCCCTGTTCAATAGCCAATTGTTTTCAGTCTTATTTTGTTCTGAGGTTTTTAACTGCTGCTTTCACACAAAATAGCCAGCTTATTTTGCTTTGCGCCCACCTGCCTGGCCTGCCAGTGGACTTCGAAAGCCCTCGTGGTGTCTGCAGCGACCCAAAAGCCTTGGCAGTGAGCACATTGCTTGGAAGAGCTCCCCTCGTCAGGCTTTTGCTCTTCTGGTCTAACAGCTCCAAACAGGCCCAGAAGCCAAAATAAAAACAGTTTGGGCTGGAAAGTGCAGCTGTTCCCTGGGGGAGACCATGCTGTGCCTCTTGTGCTGTGGAGATGTGCGTGGCCATCTCAAGCCAGATCTTGCTGTGGCCCAGTGTGGGAGCTGTCGCTGCCCTGCTAGCAGAGATCTCTTTGGAGGAAGTTCTGCACTGCAGCAGTATTTCTCCTCTGTCCAAAAGGCCTGCTGCTGCTTCTCCAGCCTGACAGCCCCATCCTCCCAGAAGGTGGTTCATAGAATTGTAGACTCACGGACTGGATCGGGTTGGAAGGGACCTCAAAGCCCACCCAGCCCCAACCCCTGCCGTGGACTGGTTGCCACCCTCTGGATCAGGCTGGCCAGGGCCCATCCAGCCTGGCCTTGAGCACCTCCAGGGATGGGGCACCCACAGCTGCTCTGGGCAGCCTGGGCCAGGGCCTCACCGCCCATATAAAAAGTCCCACAAAAGGTGTTTCACCCAGAGCTGCCCATCCTCGTGAGCCCTTTCCTCCTTGCCACTTGCCAGGGGAGCACTCTCTGGGGACAGATCGGTGACCTTCCATGGGATGATGCCATTGTGTAACTACTTCGTTAAGAAGTTAAAAGGATTAAAAACTGGCTGACATGTCAGAAAGTGGAGGCAGCAAAGAGTTACTGTGTAATGAGGGTTGTTTGCAGCAAAGTTCTTTGGGGATTAATACTCGCATTGAAAACTGCCCAATGCCAGTCAGGACCTAGGATGTAAATGCAGAAATCCCTGGTCAAAGGTGTGTGTGTGTGAGAGAGAGTGTGACAAAGATACATTTTAAATAAATGCATTGTGGAAGTTCACAGCTGACAGATATAGGGGGATTCTGTAACCTTAATTTGTTCCTTTTCCATGTACTTCGTGGTGCAGGCTGCAATTACGTGGTTTTCACAGAGCAGTGGGATTATAACATTTATATGTCTTTCGCGGAGATGTTTTCCGTGTGTAAGGGGCATGTACATCTCTGTACAGATTTAAACTTGGCCCTTAATGCATATTGCTTGTAGTAGTGCGAAGGAGACCCTCTCTGATCTTGATATGGGAGATTTCAGAGCTGTAACTGGCTCAGGCCATTGATGGCCAAAATTCTTTACCAGGTCTTGGCTCTGGCTGCCAGCTCATATGGAATATGTTGCTGGCCTCATTCCAGCTGTTGCTGATTACAATCAAAATGTCACAGCTGATGCCAGAGGAAATATTATTTGGATTGCTCAAAATAGAAGTTCAAGGGCCATAGAATAGCTTGTGCCCTTTGCTTGCAGAAGCAATACCTCCCGGCCCAGGGCGAACAACACCTAGGAAGACAGTGCAGGGATGCTTTTTTCATGTTTTCTGTGGCATAACTTTTCTGAACTCAAACGAGAGTCCCTTCTCCTGTGACGTTAGCATGTTAAGAAAAGGCAATAAATATTTCAGCGTTCTAATTAGATGTCATTTTTATTGTGGTGTTTCAGAATTCCTTGACAGTGCAAAGAGAGATGATCTATGCAGCCTAGTTAAAAACATAACCAACTGCTTCACAGCTCTCTGTTCAGAAGTGCTTAGGGATCCCAGATCCCATTTTCATGCATCCAGCAAGAGGCTTACTTCCAGAGAAAAGGCACTGGGAGGTCTCAGAAAACTCAGGCTTTCTGCAGGTGGTCTCCTGTGGCTGAGGGCATCCACAGTCACCCTTGGCTTTTGAACGCTTGCTTTCCATGACCAAATTCAGTGCTGGAAAACTGAATGTCTTTGTGTACGCTGCCTTTGGTGCGCTTACTTCCTGACTTTTTAGTCTGAGCAGCGTGGCCCTTTCCTGTTCCTTTTATAAAAATAAAGCACGCACACACAAACATCTCAAAAAGCCCTTCCATTCTCTACTTGCTCAGTTACTCTGGTTCTTGATTCCTCCATACTTTTCGCTAACATTGTTACATTATTTCTGTTAATCCATGAAATATAATAAACAAGCTCTTAATCAGAAGTGACTGCATTTCTGTTTCTGAAGGCTGTCCAAGACAGCAAATTAAATTGAGAGGTGGGGGAGAGGGCACTGTGCTGTGATCTCTGGTAGTTGAATATAGGCTGAAAACTCCTTCAAATAGTGCCATCAGATGCAATGCAAAATATCAGGAGTTTCAGGCCATCTTCTCAAATAAAGGTCAAGAAGAGAGTGAAAATAAGCTGTATCCGATTTGAAATAGACTTCAGTAACAATATATTCATTCTCTTAAGCTACTTAGCATATTTTTCATAGCAGTGTTATATTTAAGCTATGAAACAGGATTCTTCTAGTTGCATTTTTAGCAAGATATTTTCAAGACTGTCTTTAAAAAAATGAATCTGCCTTTATATGTCTGTCTCAGGCTTAATTTCTACAGTCTGAAAACAGATTTGCAATGGTCCTGCAGATGCCAACTTGATTTATCCCAAAGTCAGTAGAAATCTTGTTGAGGCTACAGAACTGGACTGGCAATAAATGCTTCTGGTTCACGTGCACAGTGATGGCTGATGCATGGTTCACGTGTGCCATTTTCATCTCTGAAGTGAACAGGCAGAAGTGATGGTTGGAGCCCGCCCAGCAGAGCAGTGCAGTATCAGTGTAGTGTCTTTGTGGCGTTTGCCCGTCTCTTTGGGAAGCAGGATGCCGTGCCGCCCAACTGCATGTAGTAAACAGGCTGCAGAAATCTGTCCAGAGACTGTTTGCCTTCCCCGTGGTTTGGTCCGCAGATCTAGTGCCTGTAAGAAGACACTGCCTTGGTAGAAAGCCTCTCCCCCCAAAAGTCAGAGTGATTTTACTGGTTTTCTTCTTTTTAAGTTCTGCTCCTCAGGCAAGTATGAGAAATGCGGGGTGGTGGTGGAGCACATCTGCTCCCGGTGTTCAAGGAGAGGAAGGAGAGGGGCGGCAGAAGTTGTCACTCCCCAAGTGTAAGGGCCAGCTCCCAGGGATGTTTCTTTCATGATCTGAAACAACTCGCAGAGTGTGGGAACTGAAAGGGGTGGTGGAGGAACGTCATCCACACAATCCCACTCCTTCTGGAAACCCTGTGTGGTCTGGGGATTCAAGAAACTGGTCGGAGCTGTTTTATGAACCGGCTCCTGTTTCTGCCAGACCCCCAGCTCACTACCTGCGTGAGCAGCATGTGGAAAGTGAGCTCGCCCCTTTGCACACCCAGCTTACCAGTGCCCATGCAAAGGTGAGCACTCATCCTCACGGCCTCCCAGCAGCACCTCACCCAGGCAGTGAGGAGGAGGAGGAGGAGGAGGAGGAGGAGGTGGCATTTTGCTCTAGTGGGGTCAGCACAGTGGGAGGGGATGGCCTGTTGTGGTTCTCACAAGGAATAGGCATAAGGAGGAAGCATTCTTTGCTAAAGATGTGTTGTAACATTTCTTGAATAGTCTTACAAGGGCCATGCTTTATTTCATAAGTAGTTACGTTGAGAGTGTATGGATTTGCTGTAAACCAGTAGACTTGTTCTTTTTTTCTTTTGGTTTGTCATGGACTTCTCTTGAAAACTGCTTGTTTTGTAACCTGGGTCCCAGTTCAGCTCCCAGGGAATTCAGCAGAGTTTTCCACACTGTATTTCGTGGGCTGTGGCAGATATTAGAGGACAATCACCTTCTTAGCGGTAGTGCTACCCTCCCCTCCCTGACCTGAACAGAAATGGCATTTGCTCTTCAGCCTCACTGCTGAGTTGGCGGGTCAGCATCGTGACTGGCACCAGTTTCGGTGGCTCAATAGCCAGTTACGGCTGCTGGGAGACGGATAGCTTTCAATTCAGGAGTGGACTGAAGCCATCAAGTCATTTTGCTGCTCATCTTCCAGCAGTGATTCCTGGGCTGATCACGTGGAGGTGTATTTTATTGCAGCTCACTTGGATGTCTCCAGCTTCCCTTAAGCAGCACATTTAAAAATCAGTGTAATCTCCATTTAGAACCTGAAGCAAAGTCATGTACTGAAAACAAGACTGCAGTTTGGCTCCACCAGAGGTGCTTTGATGTAGAGCTGTTACATTTTGAATTTATTAGCTTAATGTCAGGAAGCAGGACAGTGAATATTGCAATATATATCCACATCTAGAAGTTTCCAGTGAATTAGTTATAGTGCCATGAAGAAGGCAATGTGTAACAAGACAACGCTTGCAAAAATAGCTAATGTGCTGCCAGCTTTAGGGCTCCATTTGAAAGGCAGGGTGACAATGGAAGCACAGAATGTTGCTCAGACATGATCATCTACTGCTGAGATCTGTAGGTCACACTGGAGCTGCTCTCTAAATTTAAATAAGTACTTACTGTGTGCCTCTGCACCAGATGGCGCAGGTTTAGCACAGCCTGTGCTGCGCTGAGTGAAATGGAGCCTTTTGTGCTGTTGGTAAGGATACGTCCGGTAAGACAGACATACATTGGGTAAAGACTTTTGTTCCCCGCATAATACCTTTCCTTGCAGCATCTGTCAGTCAGACAGACAATGCTCTGAAGAAATGAGCGACCAAAGGGGAGTAATGCCTCCAGGTGGGGAAAGTGTTATCAGCTTGAGCAAATGCTGATTTCCTGAAAAATTCCTTCTACTGAGATACGTGGTTGTGGCCAGACCAGCTACCTTTAATAAAGGTAGCTCATCTTTTTAGCAACCCATTGTAGTGGGGTCCCATTATCTCTTTGGTAGGGGGATGCAAATGTGCTGTCTGAGGTGCATTGTCCTCATGTTTAAACAGAGAAGTCACCAAGCCAGGAATTCATAATTCCACAAGTAATCTGTATAATTAGTTTTCAGCATTCTCACTGGACTTCAGCATTTTTTTTNTGTTTAGACCAGGACGTTTAGGAATTGTCCCTGCCCTCAGAAAGCTATGCCTTTAGCTGGCAGAGGTTGTGCAGCACACTAGGTTGCTCAGCTCTGCTCTGCGCATGTCTCTTGGCTCCCTGGGCTGGAGTCACAGTGGTTCTGGCATTTAGAAGTATATGCACACACAGTACCTCCATAGAAGTCTATTTATAGTGCAGGCTTGAAGGAAATATAAATTAAGGCATACACTAGCTAGTGACAGAGATAGGACGTGGTTTAGGGCTGAGCGGAAGGCAAGTCAGCTGACCTTTGTTTTGCCAAATAGGAAATACATTAAAAAAAAAAAAAAGAAATCACACCATATTTCATGAAAATAAAAGTAGCTAGTTATTCTTTAATAAGATGACTTCAGAAATGCTAGGTAGTAACAACAGCTGTTTTCCTGCTTGCAAGGTGCTATGTATCCTGCATTGCTTTCCTGATGTTTCAAAGGAAGCAAAATTGGGTTTGTTCTCCTGAGAGTCAATTAGTTGTCTACTGGTAAATATTCTAAATCTGTAGGTAAAAAAGAGCAAGGCTTCATCTGCACTACACAGAACAGGTCACTTGTGTAACTGTTTCTGCAGAATTCATTAGCAAGTTACATGTCACACAGAAGGTTTATTTGCAGAGATTTGTGCTCTTCAGCCCCAGGTCCTCCAAGCTACAAGCTGCTGCCCTTGCTCAGGACCCCAGTGCCCCCTGGGGACCAATTTACCTTCTGCTTCTTTGTTCTGGTTTCCAGCTAAACCAAGAGTTAAATTTTACAGGTGTAATCTGGTAGACAGAGGGGATCAACCTATCAGTGGCTTTTTCCAGACTGTTTTCTATTGTGGGGGTACTGGTTTGGCCCTTAAGTTGTCCGATCTGCCTCCACCAGTCCCCTGTGGGCTTCCAAGCCCAGCTTTGTGACAGCGTGTCACTGTAGGCTGTGACCACCATCTTAACTACAGAATGCAAACTGCTGCCAGGGGAGAGATAATTATGATAGTGTTGGTTTTCCTACAAAACGATATGCAGGTGTAGTGTTGACATCTAATGTAAAAAAAAAAAAAAAAAAAAAATCAAAATTAGCCCTAATGTATGAAAATACCTGGTTATTCCAAGCTCTGTATTTAAAGAGAGAACATTTGTGAGGTGAAATCTTGGCTGCTTTTGTATGGATGAGGAGTGGGGAATAGGCTATTAAACCCAGGATGTCAGACAAGTTACAGATTCTTACAAGTTGTGCTCATACATTAAAAAAAATCATTATACTTTTTGAAGAAGGAGCCTGCCCCTTTTCTCCCATTTATAAATATTTCATGCTGAAATAATGCATGAGGTAGCAGAGCACACACCACGCTGCAGGGCTGGCATCGCTCTTTTCAGATTCTGATTGAAGTGGATCACTGGGGAACTGAGCTTATGCTGAAGCCAGCGTACCCAAATCTGCCTCAGTAGGGTTTGCTTCTCAGCAAAGTGTATTAGGAAAACAATTTGGCTAACAAGGACTGAGCGTGTCTGTGCTGCTTGCTTTCTGGGTTGGTACAGAAGTGGAGCTCTAGGAAGGCAGGAAAAAAGAAGTTGTGGCTAATGTTATTCTGTAATGCAATTAGAAATGCATTGCCCTTTTCACCAGGTAGCGGATAAATGAAGTCAGTGCATAAATCATTAAGGAAAAAGCTGTCTTTTTTCATCTTTTATTTTTCTTTTCTGGCCTGGAGGTTCAGATTTAGGGCTGCTGGTTAACTAGGGTAATTAAAGAAGCAGTCACAGGAGACAGCTATGGGAAGGAAGGAGAAAACCTCCTTTCCTTTTTGTGGCTCCTTGGAGGAAAGGTAGATTCCCTGAACATCACGTCCAGAGTGCTTCATGGACATGGGCTTTGGATGCACTGGTGTGCAGTGGGAGAAGCCGTGGACGGGTGAGCATCCAGGTGGTGGAGGTGCCTGGTGGCCAGCACTGCGTTGGCAGAGCTGCTCCAGTACCCCTGGGAGACGGAGGCTGCAGGACGTGGGGAGAGGTGGAACGAGAACTGGGGTTGCTGTGCCTTGAGTGCATGAATGCCTGTTACAGCTCGCTGTTTATCATGGAAATGAAAATGAGGTGTGTACCTAGTTACACACTAGGTACTGTAGTTCAGTACTATTTGTATTCCCAAAGTCAGCTCATTTTGTCTATGTAAAACACTTCATTTCCTGTGCTCCATCTCTCCTAATACGCCATATCGTCATGAGCCCCACAGAATATGGGTATTCCTGGAGGTCATATGTTTCTAGTTATCTGTGAGGGGAATTGTAAAAGAACTGGAGCTGAAATAAACACCCTGACAATTAAAATATAATATGCTTCCTCTCCTGAATCACTAGCAATTTGCATGATCTGGTGAGAACTACGGGGAAAAAGTCCTTGGAGAAATATTACAAAATGCCCAGATGATTTGCATATTTAAACAATTTATTCAGCAATCTGTTGAATCTTAAAACGGTCTGTTGAAATGGAGAATATAAATCACCCAACATTTTAGCGCAAATGAGGTTTCTTCATCAAAAGATAAAACTTAATTGTACATTGTGCTGTTCTGTTAGCAGGACTTTTTATCCTGTTAAACCTTTATAAGGTCAGTAATTAATTGTTTTGCCAAGCCGGTGGTTTGTTGGGGATTATCTGCATCATCCCTGTTTCTGATGCGTGGGAAACACATGTTCCAGCCATACCGCAGGTTTTGTGATTCATCAGAATTATCTCAGCTAATAGTGGGATTTCCTTTTGGTTCATTGTGGAGGTATCAAGGACAGAATTTGGGTTGAATTGCTGGACTGTTGACTAGTGCAAACCCTAGGTAGATTCTTGGCTCTGGCACTGGTGTCGTGGGCAGCCTTGGGCAATCTGTCATCGGTTTGGCCTGTAAATGCCTTGAAGGAATCAAGTGTTCCCAATTCTGTGAGCATGTGTGTGGTGTGTGTATTCTTTTTTATTTTTTTCTTACTGGCTCAGTAAGTTCATAGCCTTGGTTGAAACCCTGTGGTACAGTTAGTCATAATAAAGCATATTCCCTATTTACTGGATGCACTTTGACAGAATTTAGGAGTGAAATTAAATCAGAATTACCTCCACATTTTATACTGCTCCCAATCCCACAGCTGCTAGGAACCAGCAACTGCTTTACAGCTCCTTTTGGAGGTAACAGAAAATCACTTTTCCCTCTGTGTTTTCAGGCACCATGAGATGAAGTGAGTTGTCTAAATATTTTAAATGAGCAAGGGGTGGAATTCTATCACCACACGCAGTCCAGTTTTCCTGATACCTGGTCCCTTGCTGCAATAACTGCATCTCTGTGCAAATCTTTACCAGATGCAAATTGGCAGGGTCTGGCACAGTTAACGTACTCAGTCCCTGATCTCACCCTGCAGGCGGTTGGCCCTAAATTTGGAATGTGATTTCTTTAAAAGTAATTTTCATTGTTTGAAAAGAAACAGGCCGTTCTAGCTGCTGACCCAGGAGACTAAGAAACTGATAGGCAGATCTAAATGCAAAAGCAGACACTGGTTGAAATCCAAGTGCATATGCGATACCAGTTATTTTTAACATTACTGTAATCAACTAAATTCTTGTGGATAATTAAGTGCTTGGAATTATTTTGTCTTGCATTACCTGTTTCAAGCATCAGGAGGAGGGTGGTGGTTGTTTTTCTCTAAAAAAAAAATGTAAACTCATAATTAGGTTAACAAGTAAAAGCACTGGCAGACTGGCAAGGATGAATTACAAAATGCAAAGCTTCAGCGAGGGGAGATGTATAGCATGGGTGCTGCTGTGTCAGCAGCCTGAACTGTGCCAGCATCTCCTGTGTTTCTGTGGCGGGCTGACCATGGCTGGCCGCCTGCTGCCCACCCAGCCGACCCCTCACTCCAGCAAGACAGGGGAGAGGGTGAAATGGAAAAGTAAGGTGGGAAAACTCCTGGATTGTGATAAGGACAGGGCGATCACTCACCAGTTACCATTATGGGCAGAACAGAATTAACCTGGGGGGAAATTAATTTAATGCATTGCCAAATAAAAATAGAGTAGGATGTAGAGAAACAAAGATAAAAACTGAAAACACCTTCCCCTTAACTCCCAAGGTGAACTTTGCTCATTCCCAGCTCCTCCACTCATCTCCTTGAGCAGCTCAGCTCAAGGGATGGGCAGTGGGGGCTGCGGTCAGCCTGAAACAGCTCCTCTCTGCCAGTCCTTCTTCTGCATGCTTTTCCCCTGCTCCCTCCTGTGCACGACAGTGCTGTGAACTCTGTGTGTTTTGAGGTGTCACAACCCACACAGAGCAGAAGAGGAGTCCATTAGAGCCAGAGCTTTGAGAGGTACCATGGGGTTTGTCCGTCCGGAGACAGCCATGCTCTGCGGACAGCTGTCCCAAACTGGGGACAAGTTTAGGTTGGACATCAGGAAGAAATTCTTCCCTGAGAGAGTGGTGAGGCCCTGGCACAGGTTACCCAGAGAAGCTGTGGCTGCCCCATCCCTGGCTGTGTTCAAGGCCAGGCTGGATGGGCAGTTTGATCTGGTGAGCTGGTGGTTGGCAGCCCTGTCCACGGCAGGGGGGTTGGAACTAGATGATCTCTGAGGTCCCTTCCAACCCAAGCCATTCTATGGTTCTGTGATTCTAGGAAACTGCAGATTGATCACCCACCAGATCCCTTCCATCCCTGGTAGCTGCTGACCCCAAGGTCAGCCATGGGATGGGGGGACACAGCTGGGTCCAAAAGAGGAGGTGGTCTCGTCAGCCTCTCTGGGGCTAAAAGTGTCTCTGTTTCCCTGCTGTGGCCTTAGGGGAGGTGATGATGGGCAGACAAGAGTTACTGAGACCAAAGTGAAGGACCTGTCTCCTGTCAGTGTTTCTCCTCCGGTACCCATCTGGCTGGAAGCCATGATCCTTGTCTCCCATCTCTGTGGCAGGTAGGTGAGGCTCTTCCAGACAACCTCACTCAGTGGCTGGGCCCCCTCTCTATTCCACTGGGTTGCGATGATGAGGATATGGCATAGTTCAAAATTTGGGGAGCAGAGAGGCCTGATTTTTAGTAATATTAAAATTACATTAATTGGATTTACCACACAAAAATCCTCAACAGCCTTTGTAAGTAAAAAATTAGATATACAAATCCTTTCATCCCTTTACAGCACAAATCCTGCCAATAAATCCTAAATGCGCTTTCAAATATAAATCCTTTCTTTGCCATTGGGGTGGAAATCACTGATTTATGAATCAGAACAGTAAAAATCATGAGGTCGTGTCAGGTTTGCAAATCCTGGTGTATTTTTTTAATGAAAAATTCTGGTCTTGAATTTCTGGGTTTTGTGTCACTTTATCCCTGGAAAAACTGTGCATGGTTTGTGTCTGCGTCTACATTTTCATGTTCTGGCATAGGTCCTGAAGTTTTATTCCACTGGGATGGTTAACAAGAAACGTTCTAGTGGATGTGCTAGGAGGGAGACTTTAAATGGTTACAGCCCCCATGTAAGAGGCAATGCAGGCACTTCTTGGCAGTGGCAGGTGTACTGGTCTCCTTTTCCCAGGGCTGACTCTGTCCAGACCACCTTCTTACTCCTGATCCTGAGCGGCAGGACTGGTGGAGGTGCTGTGAGGATCAGAGGGAGTTCAGCAGCAGCCTTCAGCAGGAGATCAGGCTGGGCAGATGTGGAAATCAGCAGGGCCATGGTAATCCTGAAAGGCTGCTTAGAAGGAAAAGACTGTTTTGCCAAATCAGTGAGGGAGACTGTCACATATTTGAAGTGACTTCTGATATAAGACTAAATTTACTTCTGAGTAAAACTGACAGTAACTAATGCATGCAAGTTCTTCTGTCAGTCATATTTGCATCTTCCTGCATACTGCCCTGCTCTCCATCTTCTCCACTGATCTTCTTGCTCCCCAAGGCAGGCTGTTTAGAGCTGGTCTAAATGAGAAGCAAGCACAGCTGTGCCAGTTAGTTACCAGTGTTCACTCTGCACTTACACAAGCTGCTGCTGGGGCTTGCCTGGATGACCCTCCTCCCACATCCATGGTATTTAACTGTTTTCCCCGCCCTCAACCAAGGGCACACCCACAGCTCAGGCAACATGACTGGGGGTACTGGTTTGGTGCAGCTGTCATTTTGTTGTTTCTCCCTTCAAAAAACCGAGTAACTTTCTGGAACAGCTCCAGATGCTCCCTGCACTAAGCTGTGTTCTCACAGCTGCTGAAGAGGTGCCAGGTTCCTCTGTCTGTAGCAGCCTTTGTTGGAGCCCATCCTTGTGTGGGAGTTGGTGCTTTCAGATACTGATTATCCTCCTGTCCTGTTCAACCCCAAAAACTGAGCACAAGGGCTTCTGGGGGGATGCAGCACTTGTCTGCAAGCTCACCTTGCATGCTCCTAGTACTTTAGTGCAGATAGGCCCTGCCACTGCTGTGATACGCAGACCCATGACTGCCCTCACCAAGTATCTTCCATTAAATAATCATGTGGTCTTTTCATCTTGGGATTTAACCTGATAAACACCTGGGCATAGGAGTATAAACCAGGTGGTGTAACAAAGTGAAGAAGAACAGACAAAGCAGCAATCAGATCTTTGAGTTGTGTTGTTTGAGATTCTGAGGTAGGAGTAGACTGGATTTTTGAGAATAACTGTTTGAAAAAAATCACAGTGGTGGGATGGAATAACTAAACTCCCTTGATCAGCAGATGCATTGTCAGTAATGGAAAGGTAAGTTAAAGACCTCTTAGCTCTCTTTCCTTGTTTTTTTTTTGTTTGTTTGTTTGTTTCTTTTTTGGAAATAGCTTTGACCAGGTGAGTAGCTACACTTCCAAGTAGCTAGTGGGACAACTTTGATGAATAGTGGTTACAGGTAGTGTTTAAGCATCCCAAAGGCTGAATTTCTTTTAGGTTTGGCTCACTGGTATCCCCTAGAAATGGCTTGAGGATGCTCATCTGTCAGAGCTATGAGTGACCATTCTTCTGTCATGGACATGGAGATGAGGGGCAGGGGAGGGCCATGATAGCACAGACCTGATGCTGGGTCCTGAGATGTCCCATAACCAGGGGGATTTTCACTGTGAACACCTCACTGGGCAACCTCTGATCATCTGTGCCTAGAGGTAAGAACTGCATGCATCAAGGCCAAAATTTCTGAAGTCTGTAAACCTGATGTTCAGGCACTGTGCCATTGACATGGATGGGGCAGTTCATCTCACATAGTTTTGAGTCTTTTTTCCTGCAGCCCATTTGTGTCCGGGGTGCGCTGTGCTTCCTGCATGCATGTGTGGTGGTGTGCGCACACCCGTTTCTTCCTGGGAACAAATACTGATTTTCAAGGTGGTTAACGAGAAGCTTAGGATCAAAGAGATGCCAAAGCAAAGTTCAGATGTGATTTTTGTGTTGCCTTATAAAAGTGTGAAGAATATCACCAAAAAGCAGACTTATAGAGGAAAATTACTGGCTTACCTCAAAGTTGCTTCATTTTTTACTTTACTAAGCTAGTATTACCATAAGGAATGACTGATGCATCTTTTTTTTATAACACATACTGTTACTTGTACTGTGAGTGTGCTTGTTGTAAAGCATGCTCTACCTTAATATCACTTCAAAGGCAGTTTATGAACAAGGCAAACAAATTCAGAACTTTATAAAAAGTTCTTACGCTGATGCCAGGCTTTGACACAGTGGTCAGCAATGGTGTATAAGAACATAGTTGAGGGCTCTTGTTTTATGCGAGTTGCAGGAGATGTTTTTTCTGTTCACCAGCAATTCAGAGCTTCCATGACAAAGGAAATAGGGAGCAATATGTCAGTAATCTTGTGTCCAACCCCAAGATATGTATTATGCATGAATAGTTTTGCCTGGCAGGCAATGAATTTTGAAAAAAGATTGCATTTACACATTGAAAGAATTATGTTGCCAATGCCATTGTGGCTTCCAAAGCGTTTTATGTTCATGTGGACTCAGTGCTAAGGGAGAATAACTGTTTCCAATCACCAGTTTCCAAGCCAGGAGCTTGCCTGGCTCCTGAAATGAAAGCAAATGCGTTTCTGCTTGATTTGAAACATGGGAAGTTGACACAAAGATTAGAAGAACTGAAATGTGGAAGGGGGAAAAACACATTGCTGGGGGGTTTTGATGGGACTTGTTCTACAAAAGCTCACTCATACTTTATTACATACCTTCCTGACTTTTCTGCCTGGTTCAAAAGTGCACAGCAGTGCCATTAAGATTCCCAGGGGAATGGGTTCTGTCTTCTTGTGTTACATTTGTGCCACCATTTCACGCCTGGTTTTTAAGGTCAGAGCATGTAACAGTGATCTTAAGTATGCATGTGTTTTGTCAGATAACTCGCTCTCTGCTACAACACCAGTTGCGTGAAAGAAGGAGCATCACAGAGACAGACGGGGCTTAGGGACACACATAGCCCGTAGGGCATGATGGGGTCCCTGCATAGCAAGGCCCCAGTGTAGTGCTTAAAAGGCTTTTCCACAATCTTTTTTCCTTCCACTTCTACCATGAATGCCCGATTTACGTGTTTGTTTTTATTTTTTTTCCTTCACTGCTTTTCATCTGGCATGTTTATAGAGGAGCAAAGTGAGTACAGACTCCTACCTTTCTTATTTGCGGATCTTTTACTGTCATTTCACATGAATGTAAATGACCACACTGAAGTGCAAAACGCTATGAAAAAATAGGATGTCCTACCAGATTTTCTAATGATTATTAACAGATGAATGAGCAGACCTTTGTCCTTCCTACTCATTCCTCCTTTATCAGGAAAAAGGGAATGATTCCATTCCACTCAGCTGCTTGCCCCATGACTTAGTGCCAAATAAGTGTTCTGTGTTTACCTCAGCCTGGGGAAAGCTGGAGGCCTTTCCCTCACTAGTAGGCAACAGGCAAATCTACAGAGTAACTGTTGCCTTGGAATTACTCACTCCATTCATCCTTCAGTCAAGGGGGAGAAAAAATCTCAGGGTCACTGTACAAAGGAGAGGGAAAATGCCTGAAATTTCCTACTTCCGTCAACTATGCTCAACTTGTCTGCAGCCCTCAGTGCTTACGTGTTAGAGCACATGCAGGTTTCAGTGAGCGTTCTGTTTGCCACCATGCCTGCAGCAGGAGAAGCACCCAAGAAACTCAATCTGGTTTTGAGTAGAGATGCCTGGAAGAGATTGAAACCCCCTGTAGTACATTCTGGGGGTGCACTTTACCACTGAGTGCCAGCCTTGCTTATATGTCCTGGCCTGTAACTTCTCTGGCTTTGGCTTGTATTTAGCCCAGAGCCAAACTAACAGATCATGGAAATTTCCTGGTAGGCACAAATGGCTGTACATTTATTTTTGACTGCTAGCCTGCTTGGGTGAGAACTCCCTGCAAATAGTGAAGGAAATTCAAGCCTGCAGTCAGATTGAATCACTGGAGGGCTCTTTGGCTTGACACCAATATCTGGAGCACATTGTTTTAAGTTTTAGAACCTTTGAACAAATGTATGAAGAGAAAGTAAAGGATCCTACAGCCTGCACCAGGCTGCATTTCTGCACAGATCTTTGTGCTCTGACTGTTGAGGAAGCTTCTAGCACTGCTTTTTGGTATCTGCACACCACTTGCAGTAAAACACTTGGAAATAATAAAGCTTTATTTTGCAATGTGAAGCAGCTGATACACATAAGGATTGGAAATCCCAGGTTCTTTTTCAGGAGCTGCTGCAATTCAACCTCTTGCATCTCCTTTTTTCCTTTCATAAAACAAGGCTGCGTTTAGTTATCTGACAGGAGTACTTTTGTAAAGCTAATTTGCTGTCCTAGACAACATTTGTAAGCCCCAGTTAGGGACACCAGCATCAATTTCCACAGTGTTTTTGTTTTTTTTTTTTTCTTTAAATTCTGGTGTTTATCTTGGCAAAGAAAACCTGATGCATAGGAGTGAATATATAAAGAATCCATTTGTCTTTCAGATAGCAAAGAGGAGACATGCACTGAAAGTGAAATTCAGTCTGTGACCTCTAGTTTGTCCAAGCATGCTGTACTTTCTGCCATGACGTCTCCATTTCATTTGACTGCTTCAGCCAGGCTTACTGAGATTCTGTCCCCAGGAGTGGAGACTGGTAGGGCAGGAAGGGACTAGATGTCATCCACTTCTCCTTGATAGCCCCAGGACAGCAGCAAATCTTCTTTCTGCCACCACAGTAGCTTCTAGGCTATGATTTTCTTGGCTGCATTTTCCAACTTTGCACTTCTGGCACTGACTAATTTCTTTACAGCTCCACTTAACAGGAGAGCTGCACACATCCTAAAGTAAGCGCCTGCGGTCTCTCTGTGGGAGGTTAATAGGGCAGGCACAGGTATTTGTGAGAAGTGTGATTTTAGGTGTGTGTTCATACATTTAGCCTGATACACAGATATTTGCTGAGTTCAGTCTTAAGAATGTTTTTCTTTTAGTTTTGTATTACTGGGCCAGGCTTCATTTTTCTCCTTCTGCATTAAATTGTGGATATTTTTGTTTTTCTGGAAATGATGGTTAACCAGCTACCATCAAGTCTTTTAAAATGTTACTCAGCTGCTAAACAGGGATTTCTTTTGTCCCTCATTCTACTTTTTCTCTCTAGCTGAACTATTGTCACTTATCTACAGTTTTTCGGTATGACATTTTAATGAATGGCCTGTTCCCTCAACTTGGTTCAGAAAAGCTTTTCTACCTCTGATTTTATGTCGTGTCAGCTTGAGACCAGAATAGGTGAGCTTAACCTCTGAGCACCTGTGTTTCATTTTGAAATATAATGTATTTTTTGATGGCCTGTGCAAGTTCTGATATCTCTACAATGGACTGCTTTGTGTTTGCTGTTGCTAAGCAGAAACGTTTGGAAGGGGCAGAACTTTATATTGCCCTGATATGGAGGTTATATTAACATTACTAAAAACAAGCAAACAAACTTTCCGTGAAAAACTAAGCCTTACCACTGCATCCTGTCTCTATCTTGTCAATCAAGCTCTATGCAGTTAAGGTAAACTCACTCCAGTTTCATGTTTTCTTAATACATCAGGCTGTTGTTTGTGGCAGTTGGATACCTCAACAGTCCCTGCAACAGGGCTGCAAATCTCTGGGGAGGAGGTGGAGTGGGCCAGTGCTGGGTGTTCCTTGATAGATCCTCCCTGCTAATGAGTTCAAAATCAGGCTTCTGCTGGCCTGGAGATTGGGCACTTGGATATCTTAGGCCACCTCTGTCTGAAAGCCTGAGTCATTGAAGAAAATTAGATCTAGGACTGTATATTATTTATCTGCCTGTGGTGGGTTGACTATGGCTGGCAACCAGCCGCTCACCCAGCCGCTCTCTCACTCCCCCTCCTCATCAGAACAGATGACACCAAGTTCAGCAGGAGATGGGGAATGGGGACTGTGGTCAGTCCCTCACAGTTCTCAGCTGTTCCTTCCTCCCCACACTTTTCCTCAGCTCCACCGTGGTCCCTCCACAGGCTGCAGGGCCATCTCTGCTCGGGCACCTGCAGCCCCTCCTGCTCTCCCCCGGGTGCCTGCAGGGCCATTTGTCACTCCGCTCCCCTCACCCTCCCTGCCGGGTGCTGTTTGCCTTCCCTTCCCCAGGCTGACCCCGAGGCTGTGCCCCAGGGTGCCGGCCGGAACCATCTGCGTCCGGCATGGGGCAGCCCCGGCCTCACCTCGCGCAGCAGCCCCGCAGCTCCTGGCAGGCCATCCAGTGCTGTAGGCATTGGAGGAGCTGTCTTCTTTCACTGACCAGTGTTTTGTGTGGAGGAAGAGCAGAATGGGTCATGTGAATGCTGCTGAGGAAAAAAATATTCCAGAACCTTCTGACCCAGGTCCTTAGCTGGTGAATATCTGCAGTAGTATTTGTTAACTTTCATAGACCTACATCTTCTCCAGCCACACAAGGGTCTAAAACGACTTCCTCTTTCTTCTTTCCAGAGGACAAAAAAAAAAAAAAAAAAACTGTTTTCCATATTGTGACTATTTTCAAATATGTAATAGAATTGTTCAGTTGGAAGGGACCTTCAAAGATCAAGTCCAGCTGCACGACCACTTCAGGGCTAACTGAAACTTAAAGCATGTTACTGGGGATGTTATCCAAATGTCTCTTGATCACTGACAGACATGGGGCATCGAGCACCTCTCTAGGAAGCCTGTTCCAGTGTGCAACTGCCTTCACAGTACAGAAATCTTTCCTGATGTCCAGTCTGAGCCTCCCTGGCACAGCTTTGTGCTGTTCCCTTGCATTCTGTCATTGGGGTACATGGGTATGATATGTCTTGTGTCATCTGATTAAAGTAAGCGAGGCTCCTTAGAAACCTGGGAAATAGACTTTCTAACTGGCTGTGGCTTTCCCTCCCCCTGACATGCCTGGCTTACCTGAGGCTAAAGGCTGAGTGACCAGATGAGTGGTGCAAAATGCCAGTCAAATGCAGTCAAAGAAAGGTATCTTGGTTGTTCGTCTCTGGAAACACAGCACAGTTGTAAGGCTAGGAAAAGAGGAGTGTCTGGTCTCGACTTCTGTATTGGATATGCATTTAAATTCTCTCATACTTAAGTCAGACCTGACTGCTGGTCCTCTAGACTGCCATCTTGGTTTTGTAGAGATGTAATTTTGTAAGGGACTAAACAAGCTAAATGAAATAGCTTTCTGTTCAATTAATAAATGAGGAAAAGGCAAAGTTAAAACATGACTGTTCCTTCTGACAGTTAAATAGGAGCAAAGGAACACCATTGCTTAAATCATATGAGCTTTCAGCTAAGCCTCTCATTAGTGGTGAAAACCTTTTTTCTCTGAAATTTTCCAAACCCTGTTTCGGAGGGGCAAAATAGGAAAAAGCACTTTGCCAAATTGCTGTTTTGAAATGGAAGGATTTAATTTATCTATTTCTCTGCTTCCCAAAACTTAGTCCTTAAAACAGGGTCTCCAGACCACCCATAATCTGGTAATGGGTCTAGCACAACCTTGAGTCTCCCAACAGCTGTTTATCTGAGCATTATCTGATTCCCCAGTGATGGGAGAGTCTGCTCATAATCCCCAAACCCATTAAAGAAATGAGGGGGTTGTGAAAACATTTTGAAATAGATGAAACACCTTTTAAGAGAAGTTGCTGGAAAAGGAGAGCAAAAGCACTGTTGGACTGAAATGATTCCTTGGATACCTCATGCTACTTCTTTGGCAGCTGCAATGTTTATCTCTTACTGTGAAGATTGCACTGTGTGGCATGTGCTGAACAGTAGTTCTGAAATAAATAGCTGTTAGAATTCCTAAGCAAAGCAACCTACAGAATCATTACAACAACTAAGTAACTAGGAGGTCCTGTACTTCATTACTCATAATCTGATAGGGGATAAGAAATGTGCAAGTGCATTTTTATGGCAGGAAATACTTCTCTTAAATTGCACCATCAAGTAATTTATACCAGTCACTATTCTCTTGCTTTATGGGTTTGGTATTGACCTCACCTTCTATTCAGTGCTGTAGACAAGAGGATAACATTAAAGACAGATAAAAAGTCATCTACCTGACTAAGTCATGGGTTTTATTAATGCAAACATATGTAAAAAGTATGAAATAGTGAATCTGGGAAAACAAACATTCTCAAAAGACAGTAAACTGTCCATTGCAAAAGCCTGAAAGCAAGATCTGTATCAAAACAACTTCATGTTTTCCCTATTTTCTCTATTGTCTGCACTATAGTCAGTAGTGTTTTGCTTTCCTCCTGTTCCAAGCTTTTAAAAATTTTCTTTAGCATTCCTGGTGGTGGTTCGCTTTTGTGCAGCGATTAAAGTTGCTCAAATAGGAGTGTGGCTAACTTGCACATTAGCGCAGCTGCCACCTTCTTCACTGGTTGCTATTCTCATTCTCTGTAGCCCTTCCTGCAGTTTGTGGCTGGATGTACTTTCATCGCGTGGCCGAAAAGCAGAAACTTCTAATAATGGGATCTCATTCTGTGATGGGAACGTGCGTGTGCCAGGTGATACAGCCACAGGTTTCTGGTGCATTTCTCCTACTTCTGGGTGCTCTCATGTCAGTTAACCAGAATCCAGACGTCCCAATCACCTCGTCCCCTGCTCATTCCCCTGATCTGTGTGTGCCATTGCTGTCACATCCCTAAGGTGTGCCTGTGCAAACCTTCATTCCAGTTGAAGTGGTGATTACTTACGGAAAGGGTGAGAAGCAGCAAGGTTGCTGTTTGAAAAGCGAGGCGCAAACCAAAGGTAGAGCCCACTGCTTGTAAAACTCGGTTCTGTGTTAGAGAAATCAGCATGCCTCATTATCTTCTCTTCCCTTCAGGTTGGCTCTTTCAGGCCATTATGTCATCTGGGCCATTGGTACTTAAAAGCTTGTTAATTCTCAACTCTATTCCCAGCCTTCTTCCGTTTCAGTTAACGTCATGTATGAGATGCAGTGCATTCTGCTGCTTCTGCCAAGTCCGACATACTGCCGCTTGTTTTGCTGTTCCTGCTTTCCTCATTCCATTTAAGTGCTGAAGTCCCAGTGCAATAAAGCATTTAAACATATGTTCAGCTTGAAGTGATGAAGTGTTTTGTTGAGTCAGGACCTTCACATTCAGCTCTGCCTGTTTGAGTGCGGGTATCCTTTGAAGTTTGAAAGGCACACAGAGGGATTCTCAGTGGCACGGAGAGGACCAATTAATTCTTTCTTTTATTGGTCTCTTTGGCTCTTTAATATAGTTGCTCTTAGATTCCCGGTTTTTGCTTTTTCTGCCATAATGTGTTGTCTGCCTTTTTGTTTCTTAACACTGCTTTTCTTTTTTTACCACTTCTCTTCCCCAGAGCTGGGAAGCACAATTCCATTTTAAACATCAGAAAATTATCTGTACAATTAGTTTAACTGAGTTGACAGTTCAGGTTGGCTGATCTGTGCCATGCTTCTGGTACCATCAGGCAGCTACTAATGAATGCCGCTCTCATACCACAATGAGACCAGTCAGAGGGTGCTATCTCAATTTCATTTGTCCTAATGGGATAAAAATACGTGTGCAGGCCTACATACTTGCTTGATACAAGAGTGTTTCTGTGTTTTGTATGCAATCAGTTGATGCATGCAGCTGCTTCAGAAGGAAAAGAATTGAAAGTTTGGCAAAGTTTAAAATGGAGGTTGCTAATTAGATCTTTCTCTCAATCTCTGAGCCCAGAGCTTTCCCAGAGCTTTGGTGACTTAGCGCTGACTCAGAGAGACCTGAGTCCTTCTGATGGCTTTGCATTTTATTCTAAACCTGCTGCAGCCTGGCTTTGAATTCAGAACTTTTGCTTGCTTTCCATTCCCAGGTCACTGTGACCAGGCTCCTGCCATCACAGGCAATGCATCACATGGTTGCTGCTATAAATGTGCCAAGCTCAGTATTCACACCTCGTAAGTAGCTAACCCCAGCTGCATCTAACAAAAAGCTTCTCCAGAGCCATACTCTTCTGACTGTTGAAAATCTATTTTGCGTGATTTCTCTACAAGTGTGTTATTTCTGGTGATAAGTTTCTAAACTGATCTTGCACATCCTATTTTGATATGCAATTGTGAAATAGACTTTTTGGTTCCTTCTTGACTGGAATTGTTCTGGGGCGCTGCTGTGTGGCAGGGTGTATGTCCTGGCATGTAGTGAACAAGAATGCTGTGATACATTAGTCAACTGTGCAGGTTGGTCTGCATTTCTTGATTAAGGGGTGTCATTCCTGTTCCATCAGTGGGGTGCATGCCTTGCTTATGGCAAGGGGTGTAATCTGGTCCATTTTGGGGGGGGGAAATATTTATCTTTGTCACCTCAGCACAGTATTGACCATCCTAGGTACTCCTTCCAACAGATGCGCATACGTCTGAAGTGACTGTAGTGGGCTGTGGCACTTGTAAAAGAAATTGACCTCGTGAACATATATCTTAATAAAAACTGTATTAATATGTGGCTTAGTGGTTGTGGATGCTTTTGGTTTTAAACACTTTGCAAGCCATCTAATAGTATTCAGTCACTTCCCTCACACTGTTGCAAAACTATGTAAAGTTTAGATTAGTAACAGGTCGTGACATAACAGCAGCGCTTAAAGCCTGAAGGAAGATTTCAACAAATGTTACGTTAACAGATTGTGCTGTCAAAATAGCTCATCTTGTCGCTACATCTCTGTTTTGGCTGCCAGAGATTCTCATGGATGTGAGCTCCTCTGGCTCGCGGTTCCCGGTGTTTCACAGAGCGGTGCTCAGCGCCCAGCCCTGTCCAAGGGCACAAACCTACTAGAGTGTGCAGTATGACAAAGGACGGCTGGAGGTTGGCTGCACTTTGGTGTTCCTGGGTGTGTTTAACTGCTGTCAGATATGATGGTCGCAGCATGGGAGAGTCCTCTGCCAGCTGCCTCGCCTTGTGGAGATGGGGAGCAGAACGCTTCTTTTCAAACAGACGAGCCAGCGTGAGAGCTGTTACCTTAGGCAAATAGAAAATGGAAGGGTAACATCTTAGTTGTTTGACGGGCAGCGGATTTAGGCTTTTATTCAGCAAAGTACATGGAGTCTGACTTTCTTGGGAGTGTTATATTTAAACCTAAGCATATGTTTAGGTTCATTCCTGAGGTTGCCAAGCAGGGCCCTCAGGGAGAGTGCTTCTCACCTTCCCTGCATGGGAGGGAAGAGGCACTGGGCTCCGTGCCTGAAGGCATCAGGCCACTTTGCTGCATCTCGTTTGCATAAAAAGCAAGGTAAAGTGATGCTGAGGACTGGGAGGAAGGGACTGTGGAGGCAGCAGGGGGTGTCTGCTGCATGGTTCTACAAGAATAAGCCCTGTCTCATCTCCTGGGATAGGAGAAGAAGGGTTCTCGGTCTGCTCTGCCTCACTGCTTGGAGGGGTTCCCTGTCCTTCAGCCGGTTGTGCAGGCAGGTGAGCAAGGATGTCTTGTGCTTGTAAGGGGAGTTGTGGCTGAGTCATTGGGAACTGGCTCTTCCCCAGCCCCCAAAGAGCTCCTGAGCTGCAGGAGGTCAAGTCCAGCTCAACATTACTTAATGTAGCACATGCATATGTTTTTATCGCCCAATGACTTCTGCATGCTCAGCATAGCTGCCTTCGGATACAGCAGCTTTCATCATTTTATGGAACCTGTAAGAGCCACAGAATGTTTTTGTAATTACAGTTCAATTTTCAGAGGTTTTTAGTTTTCTGACTCATAGTCCTTCAGAAACACAAAATGATTCATATACTCAAGCACTTAACTCACTTCAAATCTGTAAATGGCACTTCGTGCATACTTAATGAGGGTATTCCAAACCACTAAAACCATGATTTGCTTATGCTACATAATAAGGCTTGAATCCTGCAAAGACTTATGTAAATACTTTAAGTTCGTTGTAGGCTTTGGCAGATGGTGACTTACAGCCAGAATGTCCACTGGCCTGGACTCGGTGTGTCTTTATCTCTCTGGTCCTCATAAGCTCTGACACGGCACCTGGGAAGGGAGAATGAGAGAGGAAAAAAATTGAATTGGTGCTATAAATCTGATGCAGAAAATAATGCAGAAGAGGCTTTTTTTATTGCTTTCACAGGAGTAAGAGAGCTGAATATTAAAGTGCATTAGAAAAAGGGAGATGGAAAGAGAAGATGAAAAACATTTTTTTTTCTTTGTCTGCTCCAGAATTTCTAAAATTAAACTGTGTCTTATTATTTTTATTGGAAGATATGAAGGAAAAATCCCCCTATGCTGGATAATTCAAAGCCCAGATTTATTTAGACTCAAAAAACACAGTATTAGCTAGCACTGCCTTTTTAAAAAGCTATTTCACTGTTACTCAGGCAGTGCACATAAATTACGATTTTATTTTTAAAATGGGATCAAATAATATATTAAGATGAGGAATCTCTTAATCCAGACTTTTTCTCCCAGATCTTCCAGGGGCAGCTTCAGATTACTCAATTCCTTTTTAAAAAAAAAAAAAAAATCCTATGTTTTCTTCATTTGTCTGTCTACCAGGCAGAATTCTAAAAGCAGTAAAACAATTTGAGCTGAAATTTAGTAAATCATAAATGCATTTTGGGAGCACAGTTTATGTTCTGAGTCAAATTTCTGAGAAGTCAAAAGCATTGTTTCAGGTTCATAAAGCGGCATTGTTTGGAGTCATCTGTTCATTTTCAGTTATTTTATTGCTTCGTCTCATATTGTTTTCACTTTGTCGTTATCCCACCTGCAGCTGCAGGGAGTCACACCCAAAGGGCAGAGGAGGCTGGAACAGACAGTGGAAAGGGAACGCCCCCAAAAGCATTCTAAAACCTTCTAGAGGTTTGTCAGGGCAGGGGCCTGAGGCTGTCAGTAATGAGACATGGAGAAGCGGGACTAGCCAAAATGGTGGAACTAGAATTTAAAGTACAGTTTTGGTAGAAATCCAAGATCTTGCCAGTGAAAGAGAGTAACTGGTAGGTAGACTTATCAAGCATTCAAGCCATCAGGTACTAAAATAACACTCCTGGCACTGTAGGACAGTTCTTGTTTCACAGGGAGGTAATTTATGATGAAAAAATGTTTCCCTGCAAAGAAATTGTTCTGGGTGATTTGAGGTCCCATGCAATTTTCAAATATATGAGGATATGGCCTACGATGCCAGAGCAAGGTCTGTCATCCCCCTTGTGGGGGGATGATGAGCTCCTGCAAAATGGGCTGAGTGAGCAGGGATCATTTCAGGGATGACAGCCTCTGTGATGCTCTTCCAGTCCAGCTGGCTCACAGAAGAGCTGCAGTTAGCTTTGTAATAGCTGGTCTGTTGGCAACTGTGGGGTGGCTTCTCACTTCGCACACTGCGCTGTGTGCTTTCACTCTCCTGAAAGCTCATGTTTGGATTTTGCTGTCTCTGTCGGGAGCTGATAGTGCAATTCTCTGCAGTGAATCACCAAGTCTGCATTTAGGGGCTACACTGCATCTAGGCAGAAATCTTTGAATATTAAAAATGTCTTACTTAGCAATTTACATAAGCTACTAGATTTTCTTCTAGGTTACTTTTGTCTTCAGAGCTGACCACAAAGAAGGAAAAAAATGTTTTGGTTGGCCTCAACTTTCCCATAATTGGGAAGAAGATCCTGAGTCAGCAGCATGCAATTTTGTGTGAAGCATGGACTGAATGTAAGATACCAAGTTTGGGCTTTTGCCTCTTTTAGAGTATTTTGAGACAGAATGCGTGAAGCACGGCCTGTTTGGGAGCCCCAGAGGGGAACCTAGAAAGTTCAGGGTCACAGCCTGGAAGGGGCACATTTACATAATGCAAGCAGGTTTCTCATTAGCAAACCAAATCATAACCTTGTCTCAGCGTTATGTTTGGTGGCGTTTTGCCTCTCAAAGGCAACTCTGTCACAAAGAGGATTTAACTGGCAAGGAAAAAAGTGCAATTACCTCATCTGATTCAGTCACTGAGTTTGGGCAAGAGATGCATGGCCAGCTGAGTTCAGCGTGAGTTTGTGCTGCCACTAGGAATGGGCAAAGGGAAGGCTTTTCCAGAGCAGCCCTCCTAAGCCACCTGGTCCTGCTCCGTTGTTCCATCACGAGCATTTCTGGGAAAGCCCAGAGGGTGCTGTGGCCAAGAATCAGGTCCCAACAGATGAGGACAGTCACCATGATGCCTGTCTTCTTTCACCCCACTACCCAAATGAAACGCAGAGGAGAGCACTACTTATATTATTGTTATTTTTCAGAAACTTGGAAATGATGGTGTATGGTTGTCAGGTTAAGGGGAAGAGGGTTTTTTCCAACAACTAGTTCATTCTCTTTTGTTGTTTTCTGTTCAGCTAGAGGAAATGTGGTGGCAGAGGACAGTTAGAGCTCTGCCAGCAACTCCAGCTTGTGCCACAGTGCTTGGGGCTAGTGGCTAGGCCGTGCACACAGGGCTGTTGAGAAAGAGAAAGCCTTATGTGGAGAAAATTAAATAAGGTAAGGACCAGCCTTCACCATGCATGCTTTTGCAAATGATGTTGATCAGAATGGACAGACTAGTATGAAACTACAAAGACAGATACCAAGACCATGAGCAAGAAAATGATGTCTGGACACAGAAGGTATTCTGGCTGTCCTCTGGCAGAGCTCTCCTCTGGTTTCCATATCTAGTGTTCACTTCTCTGTTTAGCCAGTTGCCCTGGAACTCATGAGAAACTTTTTTTTTTTTTTTTCTTTAACAAACAAATGAAAAAAACAACAGTTCTTTGTCTTCTAAAGTTCATCAATCTCAGGCTCACCTCCATCCTGTCTCAGGGAGCAGAAGTTCAGAGCCCTGTCTCATGGCCCTTTTCCTGAGTGCCTGCTGTTGTGGTTCCACCAACCAAACGCTTAGCCCTGTACAGGATGTTCCGTGGCAGATCAAAATGCCATCACTGGCTGGCTTCAGGGTTTGTTACAGGCTCAAAGCAGGGAGCATGCATGCTGAAAAGTGCCAAGTGATCAATCTTTCTGGTCAGTGGGTAAAAATACAGCACACAACTAGGCATGTTGGACTGTCAGTCCCTCAGATTTCAGGATCCAGCAGGCAAGATGTCCAGACCTTCCAGACCACCCAGTTCCAATCCCTCTCCTGTGGGCAGGGTTGCCAACCACTCAGCTGTGCTTCCCAAGGCCCCATCCAACCTGGCCTTCAATGCCTCCAGGGATGAGGCACCCACAGCTTCCCTTGGCAGCCTGTGCCAGTGCCTCATCACCGTCTCCTCTGAGTAAAGAATTTCCTCTTTACATGTAACATAAATCTGCCTTTTAGTAAGCTGGGCTCTTAGAGCAAGAGCTTTCCAGGAGGGGAGCTGCAGGATTCTCCTGTGCTGAGCTCATGGAGCATGCAAAGTCAAATGTTTGCAGAAGCTGGTATAAATACAATTGCTGTCAGGAGGAGTATGTGAAGAATTACCAGAAAGATAATATTCCTGGGATTCTCCAAATTGTTCATACACAGTAAACAGGTTGCTGCCAAAAGTGAGTTACTGCTGGGGTTGCTAACTTTGTGATCTTCTTGGAAACCAACCGTGTTGTCCTAGCAGTGCACTTTGACTCTCAGAGGGCTGCAAGTTGGGCAGCATTTTCAGCCTCTCCTGTTGTTGTTGATTCAGAAAGTGCTTTAAAGGCGGGCTCAGCCAGCAATGCAAGCTGCAGGCATAAAGAGAATAAAACCGCCTGAAATACGGAAGGGCTGCTTTAGGTGCAGTTGTGCCATGATTTTCTATTTAAGGCAACATTGAGCTGGACCTTGAATTCGTGAGCACAATTAGGAACCTTTTGAACAGTGGAAATTGCATTATGGCTTCTGCTTCCTTTCCAGGGAAGCATGTGAAGCACATTACAGAGCAAGGGAAGGTCATGACTACAGGGAGCAGGACAGGATGTCTGAGCAGGGAAAGGTGGGGAACAGGAGCTGCTGGAAAGCAAGGGCAGATGGGGGTGGAAAATAGTGACTGGAAACTTTGACAGCATCTTAATTAGAATTTCTTCAGATTAAAGAGTCAAAAAGGAAAAAATCTTTCTCACCTCTCCCCCAATTACTTCTGTGTTTCTGACTGTTTTTTGATATTCTTGTTTTAATTTAAATATGCAATGATTTTTTTTTTCTCACATTCTGGCAACATTCTGAATTCTTTGAACTGACAGAGTTTCAAATCCAGAATCTGTGTTATGTGCGCATTGTTCAAGCAAGGTAATACTAAACAACAAAGTACAAGCCTTTAACCCTTTGTGAGGTTACGTAGGTAACAATATGGAGCAGTCTCAGATGGTGACCTGCCATAAATAGTTAGCAGGAGAGAGGTCAGGAATTGGGATGTTTACCCACTACCTTTTCATTGTACACCTATAACTCAGAATATTTTGCCGCTTGAGTTAGTAACCTTGCAAAAACAACAAGGCAGCAAGAGAAGGGCACAAAGGAAACAATTTTGAAGGAACTAAACATTAACAGCACACCTTAGATACAACTGAATAGGAACAAAAAAGAAGGGTATACCATCCAAGTACAGTCTGTACTCAGTTTTAATAGGCAGACAGGGTTTGTTTACAGAAGCAAACAATCACTGCCTTCCTCAATGCTGTGAAGCGTGCCTTTAAAGGAAGTACTAGGAGGAATTTTGTGTGGGTATAGCTTGCAAAGTAAAGCCTCAAAGGCAAGCCTGGTCCATTTGAGCTGCTACTTTGTAAACTCATTATTTAATTTAAAACAGGAGGCAGCAGCCAGCTGACTGTTTCGCTGATTTCTGAGTTAGATGATTATTCAGCCAATTTTACTATGGTTTCTGTCTTCTATGGCCAGAGAACTGTGGTGAGAAGGCTGCAGGCTCAGCCATGGGGTACCTAGGCCGACAGATACACTATAGAATCACAGAACTCTCTGCTGTTAGGTAGCAATGAATGAAGGGCGTGCAGGGAGGGTAAGCCTGTTAATATTTTGCAGAATACATAAAGGTTGAATTTACAAAATGCTAACTCACAGTGACAAATACTTGGCCACAAAACCAGAAGTCATTCTGGGGCACTGCTGTGACCAAGTGCAGTCATGGAATTGTAGAATAGCCTGATATGGAAGGGACCCACAAGGACCATCGAGTCCAACCCCTGGCCCCACACAGCACCACCCACACCCTGTGTCTGAGAGCGGTGTCCAAGCGCTCCTTGAACTCTGTCAGCTTGGGGCCTTGCCTGCTGCCCTGGGGAGCCTGCTCCATGCCTACCACTCCCTGGTGCAGAACCTTTTCCTAACCCCCAGCCTGACCCTCCCCTGACACAGCTCCATGCCGTTCCCTCAGGTCCTGTCGCTGTCCCCAGAGAGCAGAGCTCAGCGCCTGCCCCTCCTCTCCCCTGTGAGGGAGCTGTAGGCCGCCATGAGGCCTCCCCTCAGCCTCCTCTGCTCTGGGCTGAACAAACCAAGGGACCTCAGCTGCTCCTCATGTCTTGCCCTCCAGACCCTTTGCCACCTTTGTAGCCCTTATTTGGACGCTCTCTAATAGTTTTATGTCCTTATATTGTGGTGCCCCAAACTGCACACGGTGCCTGAGGTGAGGCTGCACCAGCGCAGGGCAGGGACAATCCCTTCCCTCAACTGGCTTGCAGTGCTGTAAACTGCAGTAAACTAGTTCTAGCCAATAAACATGGCTACAGTCACAACTAGACTTTGACTTCCAGCAGCTCAGTGCAACATTCACCAAATATTTGTAATCCAGCTCTAGCTGTGGGGCTCTCAGGGTGCCCCAGACATAAAGTCAAACTGCCCTGGACAGCAAAGCCTCTTGGAGGAGCACTCGCTGCATGGTTTTGCCCTTACTAGAACAACAGCGCAACTGCAAAAAGGGGGAAAATCCCAGAGCAGGTCTGCCTGCTCCACTGCACTCAGGAGAAGACAACATGTGTGACCGTTTCTGCTGTCTGAGTAAACTGGGGTTTGGCAACCAAATTAAATAAATAGCACCCCCTCCCTGCAAGTAACATCAAGTCTGATTAGAGTTTGAAGCGTACATTTTTCAGAATGTCAATAGCTGGATTGGAAGATCAAAGATCATTGATTTCTTTATATTTTATTTCATCACAGAGAATGATTTTTTTAAAAATCCACTATCAGCTTCTTTTTGAATGCCTGAAAGAGGAAAAAAAATTAAAAAGTGTTTATTAATATTAGCTGTAGTACTCCAAAATATATTACATGCATTATTATTCATATTATTCTAGAGATGCAGTGCCAGCAAATCATAGATACAGAGGATTGGAAAGAAATTAATTGAAGAACTGAAAAAGTACTGGAAATTAGGAAAGATGATGAGATGGAAGAGATCAGCTGACCAAAGTGAAGACTGAAAATGGCATGTCATTCTTGCAGTAAAAGGGTAATGAAATACAGTGAAGGCAAAATGGGAATACTGATCTTCACATGGCTTCTAGCAACTTCTTGCCACAGTCAAATTTCTGTGAGAATGCTAATGTAAGTGTTACGGAATGAAAAGGCCTTTATGCCAATATAAATGCATCTCTGGTGCAGAGCTCTACCACTTCTGCAATGATAGTTTCTAAGTTGATAGGGTATTAACTGAGTGAGTTGGGGTTTTAAAAATCTGGTGGCATAAGTTCTGCGCTAGGTTCAGCCTTTGTCCTCCAGCAGAGGACGCGTGTCCAAGCACCATGGCAGGAAACCCAGGGCCCGTAAATGTTATCTAATGTGTATTGGGAAAAACAGCCCTAACTCCCATGTGATGCAGTGGGCTCTGAGGTGATGTTACCTCTCAGAAACAAGACTTGGAATTATGATAAATAGTTCCATAAAATCTCAGCTCCCAACTGTTTTGCAGCCAAAAAAAAAAAAAAAAATAGATCTAATACATATCATGGATTATTTAAGAAAAAAATAGAGAACTAGACAGTAAATGTTATTATGCCTCTCTGTGGTATGCGTATCCGCTGCATCCTGAATACTGTATGCCCTGCTTAAAAGCCAACAAAACAGAATGAGAAGTGCAAGGACAGGTGACTGGAGTGCAAATGCATGAAGCAGTTCCTGTGTGCAGAGCAACCAGGACAGGGCTCCTGCAGGGTGGGAGGGAGTTGGCTGCTGGGTGTGGTGCTAAAGGTCTGTAAAATCCCACTGAAAGGGAAGCAGGTGATTGAAGTGCTGAGAGCTGTGAGGCTCAGGTGAAACAGCGAGCGGTTTGGTGTAGGAGAGACCGAAGGAGGTGGTTCGTCAGGTGTGTGATCAAGCTGGGGAGCTCCATGCCACATCAGGCTGTGGATAGTAAAATTTGCATGAGGTCAGTGGGAGGCTGGTCAGATTTGCAGAGAAGTGCACTGAGTGATACAGTTAAAACACAAACAAAAGTGTCTGAGTTGGAGAGTTGCTGAGCTGCAAAACATTGGAGGAGGCTGAGAGAGAAACACAGGCTTTCTCGCTTTCCTTATGGTCTTCTGTAGGCATCTTTTTCTACTTGCTCCTGTTGCGTTTTCCAGTGTAAGAAAGCCTTTAAAGGTCTGCCAGGGAGGGAAAGGGCTGAAGGAAAACAAATCAACAGAAACCACCTGCTTTTGAAGGACCACACGTGCACAAAGGGCAGGGGCGTGAGGGCCACACAACTAGAAGAAGAAGAACTGAGGGCGGCGAGCAGTGCACCAGACAGCACCCGGTCACACAGAGGCACCCATGGGTGCTGCCCAGTGGGGATGTGAGAGGAGACGCGAACTGAAACCCAGCTCATGGCCTCGTCTCAGCACACCAGGGTGTTGGAGCATGGTTGCAGATGTGAGGAGAGAAGGGCAGCCTGAGCCTCAGCAAGAGAGTTTTGGAGGGATGCAAGGATCTGGTACAGCAAGGTGGGTGTCTGTCCTCCATGCCTCGCCTGGTTAGCCATGACCCATAACTGGAGTGAGACCTACACAAGCCACTGAGGGCACTGTCGAGGCAAGAGGAGGCTGGCAGGACATGCCACACGTCATCCCATGGACACAGTGATGTGGGGAGTTCTCCCCGGGTGGGGAGAAGAGGGTGTGGGAGGAAGCTGTTGGAGGGACTGTCTTGGTAACGAGGGAAACAAGACATTTAGCATTAAAGTTTATGGGCTTTCTGGGAAAACTTATTGAAAGGTTTTTCCTCTTCTTTGTGGCTTTGTACTAATAAGGCTTCTAGGTAGGGTGTTAGCTCTAGTCAGTATCACATGGCAGGGCAGATCCCAAGAAAGAAAAATTGTGGTAGTAATAAGGATACCAGCAGCCAAGGAAGTCCCTGCCATATAACAGTGCAGGCTGTGGAGACTTGGCTCCTAAATTTTGTTGGTACCTTTAGAAATTGATGCCTATTATTCCTTTTAGAAATGCTAATGTAATGAGCCATAAGGTTTTTAGGCCCCCAATATCCATTGGCCCCAAAGTGGAGATGACCACGGAGGCAGTGTTCACCTGAGCAAGTTTGGCATGCACTTTACTTGCCATATTACTGGCCTTCAGAAGAGGAAAATGCAACTATAAATGAACTTCATGCCTGCTTGGTAAGACCTGAAGGAACAGGACTTCTCTTCAGTCCCTCTCCTGTTTTCTGGTCTCCTGAAGCCTAGCACTTGCAGGCTGGGTCAGCAGCTGTGTAAAACACGCAGGTCACCGAGTCCAGCAAGGGACCATGTGTCTGATGTCCCCAGGCACCGCAGCCGTGCCCTCTGCCTGGCTCCAGCCTTCCCACAGCACTGATCCACTGCGCAGGGCTCTCTCTGGCCAGCAGCGTTAAGCTGTAAATGAGATTTACATTATTTCCAGTGACATGTTGCTTAAGACACTCCCAAAGTTGATTCTTTGTATGTGATTTTTACCCTGATAATTTCTCCTGACATTTCCACCACTTGAAAGTTATTTTTCCCCTCTCCCTCTTTACTTCCCTGTGCCGTGTTTTTTCTCTGTCACTTTTTCTCTTAATATGTTTTTGCTTCTGCAAATGACTTTGCAAAATGTTTTCCTTTAAATTGTTCTATTTCAAAGTTTTCCCTCTATTTCAAACTTCATAGTTTATATGTGACTCTGCTGTCTGGTTTCTGGGTCTTTTTTTTTTTTTTTTTTTTTGCTCTACAGTGTCCTTTATCTCTTAGGCAGTTTCCCTTGAAAAGCTCTGTGGTGGAGATAGAATGGAAAATATCGTCTGTATCCCTCTGTGTCGCTGTATAGAAGTCTAAAATATCTGTGAGACACAGAGAGACAAAGCAAGCATTTTTACAGGTAAAATGATAAAATAGGGGATACCTATTTATAGGGCATTTATTTTCAACAAGTTCCCTAATAGTACGAAGAGAAACTTGGCCATTTTGTTTAAAAAAAAAAAAAACGCATACATTTTTTCTTCATCCCTTCTAGTCACACTGTCGGCTTTCCGCAAAAAGCTCAAGTACGTATTCTTGCGTTATAAGCACAGGACTGCCGTTACAGGCCTGTGACCGTGCTGGGGTGTGCGCTGAGGCCATGCAGGTTGATGTGGGACATCAGAGCGCATGTGGCTTTACAGCAGCCAATGTGAGGGGCCAGTGCCACAGATCCCTGCGTCAGGACATGCATGCAGCTTGGCCACTGCCAGTGCTCCTGTGTCGGAGCACATCTCTCTCTGTCCTCCCTTGAAGGGGAACACTCAGTGGCTGTAGCAGCTCAGCGTGCATGACTCTGTCTCTGATCTGAATCCCACCAAGGCCAGCGAATGCCTCTCTCCTGAGCCTTAGCCAGGCTGCAGCCGGATTTAAAAAGTGACCTACATCTCCTGCTCCGTATCTCAGGCTCTCTTTGCGTAACGCTCCATAGGTGGTCTAAATTTACCACTGCGGTGTGAAAACATGAATGCAGGAGCAATGGTAGGCCTAGCTATTTAAACCACTTTCTGTCCTGGTTTCAGAGCCACGAGCAAGACTTGGATTTACCAGCTTTGTCGACAGAGCCGAGCAGATAAGTATTTTCTTTGGTGACCATTTGTGTTCCAGTTCATGGCTATACCAGCAGGAGCCATGGCGGAGACCAGCACAAGAATGCATCAGCTGGTAGTCCTTATCTTGCTTGCTGGCCTGGGCTCGTTAGCCTAGCAGAAGCTGTGGGGCCTTTTCAGACTTGGAAGCTTTGCCAGTGGATTTCAGGCAGGTGTACACAGAAGCCAAATGTAGCTCTTCCTGGATTTCAGACAGAGGCAGACACTGGTGGGCTTTCTGCAGCTGTGTCTGTGCCTCTTTGCAGGGGCAGGGCCAGCCAGCCAGTACCGTCACCAGGAGAAAATTCAAGGCCGCAAGGGAAGCATCAGGTCTCACTTCTGTTACCCAAAGCCAGCTGACAAGCAGATTAGTATCTGTGTCATATCTCAAGAATGGTGGAAACTCCTCCTGAAGGCAGTGTCAGACATTTTGCTGCCTTTTTTCCTTATGAACACTTAGTTCTCGTGTAGAGTATCGAATCTGCATTTGAATTAGTGGAGAGACACTGCTCTGGAGCAATAGTTGATGGTGCAGAAGAGGAAGGGGGGCTTTGAAGGCGAGCTGGGGTGTCTGGTGGGCACTGGTGCATGAAGTGTGTTTTCTATGTTGCTAGTGCAACCTGTGGCTTGAAGCAGGTAGCCCAGTGGCATCCAGCTGAATGCTTCTGGGACAAATGGGGCACCTTTGCCTCTGGAGACAGCTGAGAAACTCTATTTGAACTTTATTTAAATAGGCTTTATTAATATTGAACTTTTAATTTAGCTCTTGGAAAGTAACTGTGTTGTGTATTAGCTATATGTGCGTGCAATGTTGTGTGCTGCCCACGTCTGTCGGCCTTTAGGCTAGAAGTTACATCCACTCCTGAGCCTCCTCATCTTCCTGGTGACCAAAGGAGTTCCCTCAGCCTGCCTTTACATGCTGTGTGTCCCAGCCCTGAAAGACTCCCTTGTGGGAGAAGGAAGAGGCTCAGGGAGGCTGAGGGCCATTTTCCCGGGGATGGCTCCTCCGTAGCATTTTGCTTGCCAGAGAGAAAGGCTGCCCACTGGGCACAGGGACTGCCTTCCGCTTCCCCTCCTGGGCCTTCTCCTCCAGCCCACTCCTCATTCTGTGCGGAACAGCACTCCACCATCACAGAGGCTTGCTGATGTCACAGTAGTCACCACTGAGGTGACTGAGACTGAGAGGCAGAGGAGGACCGCGAAGAAGAGCAGAGGTGGAAGGGTGCCCGTGGCCTTCGACGAATGGCCAGAGCTGTGACCGCTGCTGTGGAGCCCATGGAGGTGGACCCACCTCCAGACGAAGAAGCCATGGAGGTGGACCCGCCTCCGCTGCAGCTGGGCTGGCACAATACCATCATGCCAGCACTCCCACCAGTGTGGTCGCAGCAGCAGCATCAGAGGTCCAGGCGCCCAGCTTCATATCCACTCTGCGGCCTCCGCACCCAAAATTAGCTGGGATTTGTACATCAGTATTTGCATGTCTAATTTTGTCCAAGTTCCTGAATAGTTTTTACCTAAAAACAAGTTCTAAGATTCATATTTTGGTTCTTAAGCAGATTTTTTGGAAGTTAATAGGCTATCAGCATGGTGAAAATCAGGCCTGCTTCTTACTCCAATATAGGTATGGGGAAACCAAGCTGTTTTACGATTTGTCTTTGTGGTATTGAAGTGCCTGTTTCATTCTCTGTGCTACAATAATTCCTAGTGGAGCTTGTTCAGGTTGACCAACTGTCGATTTGAATTGGTTAAAATGTCCAGTAAAAATGTTTGCAGCAAGCTTGCTACTTGAAATCTTTGTTGAAAGAAGAGATGCACAAGAGTAAGAATATTTCTGGCAGGTCACTGCTTTGTCTCATAAAAGGACAGGCTGTAAATACTGTCGCTCATACAACATTCCACTTCCCGTGCCTGACAACAAACCCCAGTGAACTGGATTTCAGATAGGGTTCATCAGAGGCTAATTTTGCCCTCAATATTATTGGGAGCTCCTCAGTGCTTCTAAGTGAGGCTTTTCTGCTGTGTGTCAGCGCAACGAGGCTTCCTGTCCTTTCTCTGTATGACTTCAAGGAAAGTCTGATTCAGTACTTCAGGGACTGAGCTAAATTCCTTCCCCTGGACCATTTTAAAAGAAATCATTTAAGCCTGAAATACTTGCCTGCCTGCAGCAGCAGCAGATGTGTGAAAGGGTGGGCGCTTGCTTTGCTTCTTGCTGCTCTCCCTCCAGAAGAGCAGGCTCTCCTTAATCGGTGAGCTCAGAAGCAGAGCAGAAGCCCTTTTTTGACCCAAGATAAAACAAAGACAAAAACATTGCTGTGGAAGCACAGCGTGCAGGTGCTTTGGGATGCTTCTGGAATATATTATGGAATATATATAAGAAAGCTTGCACTTTCTTTTAAAATGAAAATCATACCCGTGCCTTTAGGAAAAAGAAGGCTTGTGTGATGAGGAGAAAGGGAGGAAATTATTCTTGGTAATTTTTAAAGTGTTTAAATGTAGAAGGCCCTGGAATGGGAGGATTTCACATATGGAAAATCAGGAGAGTGGTCTGGCACAGATGGCTTTGAAACAGTCTCTCAGTTTGGTCTCTGAGATCTTTCATTTCTCCTGTTCAGATATCTTCAAGGATCAAGATCTGTAGCATTTGCAGTAATCAATATGCACTTTTTTTTTTGCTCAACTGAAGGCCACTCCTGAGGAAAGAATTCTCTTTCTTTTTTTAAAGATTGTTTGTCTGAAACTGACTGTATGTTTCCATTCCCCTTGCAGAGGCACAGCGATAGCTGGAATTGTTTTTGGCATTGTGTTCATAATGGGAGTGATCGCCGGCATTGCCATCTGCATCTGCATGTGCATGAAGAGCAACCGTGGGACGCGAGTGGGGGTCATCCGGACGACACACATCAGCGCCATCAGCGCCTACCCGGGTAAGGCGGCCCGGTGCTGGCGGGCCCAGGCTCACAGCAGCGGCGCATTGTGCCAAACAGGCTTTCTCCACGTGCCAGAGGTTGTTGTTCTTTGCGATCTGAACCAGTGGGAGTTGGGAGCATGCAGCAGAGATGCCTGTTGTGCCTTGGTGAATGACAGCAGGGGTCTGGCAGTGCTTCTTGGCTCTACCTGAGTGCCAGACGTGCTCGGTGCAGGCGAGTTAGTGCATTTGCACTATTGGGGTGTAATGGTTTTTCAGGTGTAGGGCAGCAGCAGGGGAGGCACAGAACCAGGCTCTGGGGCATCCCAAAGGACAGTGGGGACGCTTAGTTGTCTGCTGCAGTGTAGCTGTGCCCATGGTGAGCAGGAGCTGGTCCATCTGACGGTTCCTGAGCTAGCTCTCTGCAGAGCTGCTCGCTGCACTCTAGGAGTGGGGTACAGGGGCACCAGAGGTGGATCTTCATCAAGCTACAAGGGTCGTTTTTTTGGGGCCCCCACCGTGTGAAAGTGGCCACACTGCTGAACAGCAAAGCTTTCCCTGGCAGCAGTGTAACAGTGTTTATGCCATGCAGCTATATCTCTGCTTTGGTGACATGATTAATTACAAATCCAGGAGCAACTGCCTAGGGATAACTGAGAGTTCACTGTAATAAAAAGCAATGTTTTTTTGCAGATGAAGTCCCCTCCTCCCACTCTTAGAGATCCCCTGCTTTTATATTCCCTCCAGTTGCAAAGGTTGCCGCAAACCCCCAGTGCATTACATGTACTGAAAGGCAAGCTATGCAATATTTAATACGTCTTCCTTCATCACGTTCACTGCTTTTGGTGTCTGTTTCTCTCCCTCATCCTCTTACTTTCCCTTTAAACCAAAACCAGCTATAATCATCCTTATCATGGCAACGTTGTTTTGCATAGAGAAATGAGTAATGAAAGAGAACTGCAATACTCTCTACCATGAATTGCTCAAGAGCTTTAAAATCTAACAGTAACTGCAAGCTGTAAAAACAGTGGCAAAATGGGGCTCTGGGCCTGTAGCCTTTTCCTCCTGGAGTCTGCTCCTGCTACGACTTACCCCCATCTCTCCACCTCCAGGCAGTTTGACTCTTCACACTGCCTGTTCCTGGTGCAAACATTTCTTCAAGCAGTTCTCGGTCTCATCAGGAGCACTTTTTGGAGGATGGAGCAAGTTCCAAAATGGTTTCTGTGTTCCCCACTGTCCTGAGCGCTTCTGTAGTAATGACTGACCTGGCTTTCCTGTAAGGTTTTTGACCAATCTTCCCTGCTGCCACTGGCTTTCCTTTAGCCTCAGCCACAATGGCAGCCAGGTTTTCAGAGAGCAGGAAGCCCTTTTCCTGCCGCAGTGGGACTTGAGTCTCTTCCACCCATCACAAACATCCTAGGTTTCTGTTTTCTCTCTGTTCAAGTGCTATTGTTAAAGGCCTCCATGGTGAAATGAACTGAGGCAAGGCAGGCTCAGGCTTAAAATTCGTAGGCTGCTCTAATGGGATTTTGATACAGGGCCTTCAGTTCCTACCATACCATAATTCTGTAGCATTTACTCCCTTTATTATCCCTCAACTATTCCTTCTCTGAGGTTAGTAGCAGTAATTGAAGAAAAGGTTTTCAGCTATTTCTGAATTTTTTATTTTATTTTTTTCCTAAATGCCTGGCCTGGTTTACAAACATAGGGCTTTCCTCAGATGTCTCCTTTAGGGAGAACAAGATGAAAGCTCTATTCTTCCTCAGCCTGAGACCTGGGAGCATCTTGCGAAAATGTCCGCATTTGCCCCAGTAGGTGTGACGCTGCTGTGCTGCGTGGAGCTTTCAGCTCTGTTTGGCGTGGCATAGCACACATCTCCTGGGGGTCCAAAGGGTGTTTCAGAGATCAGCAAAGGCCCTGGCTACACCATCATTTTGGGACAACATAAATCTACGTTGTTGATGAAGGGGGTGAAAAGGAATAGGTCTGATGAAGACCCAACCTTCCTCCCTTAAAAAAGTGGAGTTCTCTGCCATGTCACCCTAGTATCATTTGCCATACGGCCACTCACCTGCTGTTACCAGCACGTGTCTGTGGCTGTAGGGATAAGCAGTGAAGGACGGGGCAATAAACAAGGACTTGCACTGACATAATGATGTGACTGTACAGCAACAATCTGGAGAAAAAAAAAAAAAAAAAAACTGTANAGTGCATTGTCAGGAGACTTTACATCTGTTCTATGGAAGTGTGAATGTCAACTAGAAAATACTTACAAGCCTGCATATGGAAAGAATATTAATTTGTACTTATTTCTTCTTTCTTCTCCCATTTTAGTGGCTCCACCACCATACAGTTACGAACATGAAATGGAGTACCCAGTTGATCTACCTCCACCTTATACTCCAACTCCGCAGACTTCGATACAGTACCCTCCACCCCCTCCTTACCCTGGATATTCAGGGAAATAATGACATGGCTTCACCTGGATATTGACTGCCTGTTGAAACAGCCGGCACCATTGGAATAAATGTTTTTGGCTCAGGGTCAAGTAGGATGGGATCTGCATCTATACATCTGTTCAGACGTTGAAATAACCAAGGAGGGTTCCTATGGCTCAGTGCAAAGAAAAAACAGTGTGCACTCCGGAGCATCGCAATTCACGGTTAAACAGTGTGTGACAAAAGAGACAGTTGCTACAAGTCACTGCCTGATGAGCAGCGCTTGGCGTAGGTGCTCAGCCTCAGCTGCAGCCTGTGACAGTGGATGGGGGTGGTGGTCTTCCCTTTAAGAACATGGACACGGTGCAGGTGGTTCAAGGAGATCTGTTTTGAATGCACAAGAGACAGCTGCCGCTGGTTATTCTGGCAGAAAATTCCAGCTGTGGCCTCCAAACTTGTTACACCATACCATGAGACAAGGGGAATAAGGAAGAACAAGGAGGACTGAAGCTGTTTCTGCTTCAGGATGCTAATACCTGAAGATTGGCTGTGCTTATTGATCTGATAAGTGCTGTTGGAGTTATTTAGCAAATAAAAATGATGGATGTTATTTTTGGCTGAGTGCGGACTGTTTTAAGTGCCTACTTTTAAGAAAGTTGAGACTAGTCTGTGGCCTAAAATGTAAACATAAAGAACACTTTTATATGCAAATTACACTAATTTATAGCTGACTAACTGTTACCTGGACTTAAATACTGTGCACATTCTTCAATGCTGCAATACCTTTTTAAGACCAAATGATTCGCTGATTTTTTAAAAAGTAGTAATTCAGGAAAACTCACAAATGGGAGAAGAAAAACAGATCTTTTATTAAAGCATCATAGATTTGTCTTTCAAATGGATTGCATAAAGATCTTTTAAAAAAATCAAACATACTGTTTTCCAGTAGTAATGATACTCAGCCTAACCAAAGATTCGAGAAGAGAGACTGTGAGCAACAGATTACTTTTGAATGTTGTCCTGGCCATTCTAAAACTCTTCAGTCACCAAGTAATATTTTTTGCATTTGTCATGCATATTGTTCAAAATTATTTAATCCCTCCCACATAAAGTACAGACCTTCATGATTTAAAGCATTCCATATGCTTACTGGGCTAACTGTACTTCAGCAGCAGCTGTTTCAGAATGGAGTATCCAGTTAGGTAAAGCATCATCCTTCAGCGATAGGACTAGCTTTTTGTTCAGTGTTGTGTGCAAACCACAAAGGCAGTAGTTCTCTTCAGGGATGTGGGAGTGCTGAACTCTTAGTTTGAGTGGGGCAGCTGGACGGCTTGAGAACTCTACAGCCAAAATACTGGAACGTGACAAAGTATGGCACCTGGTTCAGGACAGCGGTGGCATCAGGTTCATTTCAGAGGAGAGACGATTCTTGGAGATCCAAAAGCATTTAAATGTTTTCCAGTGTAGCCCTCATCATTTTTTTTCAAGATGTTTCAGAGTGTTAATGAACTGAAAAACAGCTTGCAAAAGGTGGTGTCCACATTCCAGTGAAGTCAGCTGACAAACTCTCGTCACCCCTAAGGAAGATACTTTTGACATTCAGTCCTGATTCAGTGAAGAACTCAAGCACCCTTTTATCTCTGAGCACAGAAGTTTTTGAGAAGCTTTCTTGCATCCAAGACCTAAGTGACTCTTCTTGCTCAGATTTTATAATTGTATTTGTCCTTTCCACGCTGACTAACCTTACCCTCTTGAAAATCATACTAGAAAGCACAAATGGCCTCAATCCTTATCACTGTAAGTTCAGATCTGCGTTGTGGCCCTTGGCCAGACTGAGCATTGAGTCATAGACCCGTTAGCTACCCAGGCATTTGTAACCCTGTCAGAGGAAAACTGAGCTGTGTCACACAGATTGTGGTTGCTGCTGGTTCCTGGGACCTTCCCCAAGGAAGGAAAGTTACGTTCTCATTTCTGTTTAGTTCTTCCAAAGGTGGTCAGTCCTGAACTACCGTACCTTTACAACTACTGCTCTGGGCTTCATCCTGTGACGTCTCTGCTGCTAATGTGACCTCTTTAAGAGACGGATGTTCCTCAGCTGTTCCCATGAAGCGCAACCTTCTGTGCTCCGGGTTTTGGCACTCCCGGCTCAAAACCATCTGCTGGGGTGTTGATGTGCCTGCCAACCTTCACCTCTGGGCTGGTGGTCAGTGTGAAGAACAGAACAAGCATGGTTTTCTCTGCGGGAAATCCTGTTTCTAACATGTCATTCTGTGCTCCTACCTCTGCACTTTACCCTTGATTGCACCAGATGATATTTCTTTGCCAAGAAGTTACCTGTAGATAATGAATATTGTCATTTTCTCCACTTGTGTGTTTCATTTCTTTGTACTGAGCATGCAGATGCACCCATCAAAGAGCAGTTTGTATGTGATGAATCCAGTCTCCTGGAAAATACAGAGAACGAAAACTATCTTAAATCTTCCCTTAGAGGAAGAATTTCTCCAGCTGTGACATTTGTCAGAACAAGTTACAAAGCAGATTTCTAAAATAAAAAGACATTTCTGGAAAACAACTAGAAGTCTTTGGTCAGAGTCCTCTGTTTTTCAGCTTGGAGGTTGCGTGTTGCCTCTGATGATGCTACATAAAGGTCATGGTAGCCTACATATCTGGAATGTAGACATGGCTGGTTCCGGGGGAAAGTTATCAAATAGCAATTTGATAATTTCATAGTAATAGCTATTTGTTTGATATGGAAACACTAGTGAGGGTTTTGATTTTAGTGAGCTAATAGGTTCTGTAGATCCATATATATTGGGCTATACCGGACAATGATCTTACTTCTCAAAGCACACCCCATGTCTTGTCCATGGTAAGAGCATAAACATAAAACAGAGGTGTCACCCTTCAAGCAAATTAGGTAAAACTAACGCCTCTTACAGTAACCTCTTTTCAAAAACGGATGATGATTGCATTGAAAATAAGTAAGTAAACGGAGATAACCAAAGAGGAGGGGGGAGTTTGAAAGATTTATGGAAGTGAAGAAATAGAACATAAACATGTAACCTCCATAAACGAGTGGAAGCATTTGCTGATACGGAAGTTGAATCCTGTTGAAAAATTTGAGGTGTTGTTATACCCTTCTTTGTGAGGAAATGTAATTTATTCAACACCTCTGTATTCAAAGTCCCTGCAGTTCAGATGTTGCCAGCCAGTAGTCATTTACTCTGTTTCACATGAATAGCTTGCAGACGAGTGGGTTAGTACAAAGAGTTTTTACACAGTCATACAGATTTATTTCAGTCTCATGCCCTACATCAAATTGTGAAGTAAGACAAAAGATAAAAGTACAGTCTTTGGCTGAAAGAGGACAAATGATCGTTTGCTGTTGTCGCTTGGCAGTGGGCTATCGCTAATTCAGTCAGTGAATGTGGCATTGCCTCGGGCAGTTCATAGACTTGGACTGCATGCTGCTCATTTGCGTGTGGCCTCGGGTTGCTCTGCCGTCAGCTCAAGGTTTCTTGGCTGATCTGGGAAGGCAGAGAGGGAAGGTTACTGTGTCAGGAGCGCAGGACTTGGTCTCCTGGGTTTCATAGCTTAGCGCTTCAGGTGATTGCCTGGTTGCATGATTGTTGTTAGGGACTGGAAGCAGTAGGAGCTGCAAGTGCTTGCGAGAGCACATATGCTCACATATATTCTGATGCCAGTCCTCCTTTGTGGAAAAAAAATAAATTCAGTGTAGCATCTTATTTAATCCTGCATCGGGGATATTTCAAGCCATGATTCATTTCACAAACTTAATTTTAATCTGGCATTTCTTTAACTTTTTCTTTCCCCCAGAATAAGCTACTTCCAAACCAGTTGTCTCTCTGACAGTCTGCTGTTTTTAGGGTATACCAGACAGCAGGAGAAATGTATTTAAAAGGTAATGACCCATTTGGGAGACTTTACAAATTAGGTAATAATCAGTTGGAGGAGTGACAAGGCCAAGGCATAGCCAAGGGAAGTTAATGTGCTAGGCTGCCATTACCTAAATGACACACTCCAGTGAAAGGATTGTTGATGCAACTGTAAGCCTTTTTTAATTAATGAAAAATGTGAGGATTTATGTTTTCAATGCTGCTGACTTTGAAAGACACAATTTCACCAGCTGTACAAGACCAGATTTTCAGTAGTGTCACAATTAAAAGATTAGATTGTTCCACCTGGATCGATATTAACAGTGTTCTTGGTACTGTAAAAAAACATTCCTTCAATTTAAGGCAAATGTTCTCAAGACCCTTTGTTAAGCCACAATGGTATCTTTTTGGTGTAATGAGATAGTTCGTAAAGCACTGCCGGATGTCTGTCAAAATAGTAAATGTTCTGTGTTTCTGTATTCACTTTCATCCTGGAAGCTCTCCAAATGCTTTAGTAACTAGAAAAATAATTATTGTAATCACCTTGGAATAAAAAAAACAACAGGTATTTAACAGTGCGCAGTAACACCTTGAGGTAGACACTGAAGTAAACAATTTAAAGATATTGAATGTATTTCTTCAGTTTCACAAAAATGGCAGTGCTTGGAAAACACACCTTGAGCAAATAATGGCCAAATAATATCAAGTGGTCCCTACTGTTAGTTTCCAATGGGAACACCCAGCCTACTGGCTGATCTTACATTGCAGCAATCTCTGAGGTCTAGAAAGCCAAGCTCCAGTCCAAGTGTGGGTTATCCTGCATACTCTGTAAAAACACCCCTCCCACTCCGCCATGACTTTGGTGTGTAGCCAAACCAGATGAACAAATGGAGGCTTGAAGAAAGGAGAGGTGGTGGGCCCTCACTTTACAACAGGGAAACAGAGGCAGGGAAAAACAAAATGGCCAAGACATTTTGATTTTGTGTGGCCTGTGGAGGATGGATGGCTATTGCTGTGGACAGCAGCCGTCACTGTGGGAGGACAGAGGTGAGTAAGAATCGTGCTGAAGAACTGACACGCAACCAGGAGGAGAGCCCAGAGAAGATCCCAGAGAGCTCGGACTCAGGGGTAATGTAACACAAGGCTGGAGTCAGTAACTAGAGCAGTAGTGTTGGTCGGTCGGGTTTGTTGTGAAGATTAGGTATCAATATTTGCACAGCACTGGGAAGGAAAAACGTTAATTATTTTTGTTATGCTATGCATGATTAGTGTTTTGCATTCTTAGTGGAGATTAGGAAAGGGCAGCCTTTGGATGCCATCTCTGTCACAACAGTGACTAAGAATGAACTAAAGCCAGCAGAAACAAAAGGAGGGCCAAAGGCTGAGGTGTTTCTGAAGAAAGTGCTTTTTGCCAGCATGGAGCATGGACCTGGTTCCTGGGGGAGGCAAGCTGGCTGGCTGCCTCTGCAGTGGCTGGTGTTAGGCAGCTGCTGCCCAAAGGAGCAAGGCTGAAGCGGGAGCTGAGTAAGGCCTCTGTCTTTACCGACTCACTTACAGGAAACCTCTCTATGGGTGAGGGCTCAGGGCAGGGTTTGTTTCTTGCATAAATGCCAAGCTGGCCATCTTAGCCCATAACCTTCACAACATATCTAAGATACCTTCATTTTCAGGAATGTGGGCAAAGCCATTTTTCCATGGCCAGGAAGCTGTCCCCAGCTTTCTCTTGATAAATGCCATATTGTGTTGACAGAAAGTCCTCTGTTTCAGAAATTAATCTGGACACTGGTATTGCCTTTGACCAGTTTACCCAAATTACCCCATCTTTTTTTATTGCAGCACTTTTACCAGAGACTTGTCGTGTCCTTATTTCACACGCTCCCTCAAGATCCCTTGGGGCTTTGTCCTCATTTTTCTGCTGCTTGCTAAAGAGCCTTTCTGAGGAGTGCTGATCGCAGGAAGACATTTGCAGGCAGCCCCTTCTCCTGCTTCCTCTGCGTTACCACCTTTAGGAGCTGTGTGGGAGGATCAGGCTCTGCAGGAGCGATCCGTACTCAGGTTTAAGCATCATCTCCTCCGCAGGGGAGGAATGCCAGCTGTTCGCCAGCTATCCTGAGATCACCCTCAGCCCAAGCTGCAGTCATGATCAACTTCCACTTTCTCTCAGTTGTCTCCAAATCCAAATACGGTCAGTAAGTTCAGAGACAGTAAATGGAAAAAGAAGCCATGTCCACATCTGCCCTTGGGTTTAGCTTGGCTCTGAGAGATGCCTTTTCCTCTGTGTGTTTCCAGCTATCCAGTTGGCAGGGTGTTCCTAATTTCTGAATGGGGACCAAGTCCCTTCCCTGTAGAGTCATCTTTAACAGGAGAGGAGGCTGTGCTTCAGCAATCATGCAGCTCTGAAACCCAAGTATTACTTGGGGCTGCACCTCTGGCCCTGTTTTGCGCCTTTGTGAACAATCACTTAACAGGGAAATTTTTTTGTTGGCTTGTTTGTTGTTGAAATGTAATACATCTTTGGGCTTAATGTTTAATATCTAACATCCCTTGGTTGTATTCAGGTGGTAACTTGGTGACTAGGCTGTGCTTAATTACACAAAGTGTTAATCTGTGGCTGGGAATACAGTCAGCCCATGTAGTGAGACTCGGAACTTCAGTGTATATTTCATTATTCCCTGAAACTTGAATAATAACAACTATAGATTATATGGATTGTATAACAGGATATGCAGAATATACACATGGAGTAAATCTGTTTACTTGTGACTGAGACAGACTTGTAGCACTGAGCCGCTTTGTTATGATAATGGGCTTGGGGTGTTTGACCGCCTGCCAAGGCATGAAGGGGTACCACGGTACCTGCTGTTTATCGACAGCTAAGAGACAAGGTTGCTTCCGTAGCTGCTACCTCATGTAACAAGAATTTATGAAAACATCTGAGGCTGCCCTTGTCAATTATCGTCATCATTATTTCTGTGTTTAAAAAAACAAGGCAAGGTTCTTGTGGGCATTCATCAAAGAAGTGCTGTGATACTGCAGTCTCCACTAATACACCTCAGCCAAGACCTAATCAGGTAAATTCTTGAGATTTAGGAATGAAAATAAATACATATGCACTGCATTACTGTTCCTCATTTGGTGGTGCTCTTTCTCTGAGGTAAAAGGTAGGGGTCAATGATCTGATTCAGGATTAGAAAATTAGCATATATATTTGTGTATGAATTGACGAACTGAGAGATAAACCATTCTAGCTGAATGATAAATTCGGGGCTCCTTTCTGACAAATTGTGAACGTATTTTTCAGATAGCTACCACTGCCCTAGTTAGGCTCTTGCTCTATATCTGTTTTCATAATCTACAATAGAATATGGAGAGGCATAAATGGTCCCTGTCACATCTGAGAGACTGGTAGAGTAAAACAAAGCTACCGCCAGCTGCCACCATGTGATTACAATCAAAACAGAGCAGCTCAGTAAGTCTTCCCTGCTGGGGGTGTGGTGGCTACACGCTGATGGGCACCTCAGCTCCATCATGCTGCTCTCTCACCCCCCTCCTCAAAAAGACAAGGGGAGAAAATACAATGAAAAAACGCTTGTGGATTGAGATAAGGACAGGGATATCACTCATCAACTACTGTAACAGGCAAAACAGACTCAGTGTAGGGAGATTAATGTAATTTATTACCCATTACAGACCAGAGCAGTGAGAACTAAAAGCAAACTAAAAACACCTTTCCCACATCCACTCTCTTCTACCTACTCGCCCTGAGCAGCACATGGGAACAGAGGCTGTGGTCAGTCCCTAACGCTTCCTCTCTCCCGTTCCTCCATGGCCACTCTCTGCCCCTGCCCCACGTGGGGTCCCTCCCGCAGGTGCTGGCCTTCCCCAGCTGATCCTCGTGGGCTTCCCGCAGGCTGCAGCTCTCCAAGCCCTGCTCCAACATGGTTCCATACCATGAGGCCCACTCTTCAGGAGCTGCTCCAGCACGGGGCCCCACGGGCAGCAGCTCCCCCAGGCCTCTGCCCCACCGCGGGCTCCTCTCCATGGCTGCAGCTCCGGCCCAGGGCCTGCTCCTGCGGGGGCTCCATGGGCTGCGGCCTCCTCCAGGCCACATCCCCCTGCTGCACCGTGGAGATCTGCTCCGCGGGGTGCCCGTGGGCTGCAGGGGGACGGCCTGCTCCACCGTGGGCCTCTGCTGGGCTGCAGGGAGCTCCTGCTCCGGGCCTGTAGCACCTCCTGCCCTCCTGCTCTGACCTTGCTGCCTGCAGGGCTGTTTCTTTCGCATTTCTCTCTCCTCTTTCCCAGCTGCTGTTGTGCAGTTTTTGTTTTTGGTTTTGGTTTTTTCCCTTCCTTGACTCTGCTCTCCCAGAGCACACCCAGCGTTGCTCATGGCTCAGCTCTGACCAGCGGCAGGGCCCTTTTGGAGCAGCTGGAGCTGGCTCTGCCTGGGGCAGCTGCCAGGCTCTGCTCACAGAGGCCACCCCTGCAGCCCCTTCACTACCAAGATTGACTTGGTAATCGGTAGCTCTGGGAAAAGTCACAACACAAACACATGGATTTATTGATGCTTGTTTTTAAAGCCAAAAGGGTAGCATCCTAATCTTCTATCCCTTACACACCTGTTATGTTCATTAAAAAATTATCTGGAGCTCAACATACGTTCTTTCTCGAGATGGTGAGTGCAAAGATTTTCCTTTCCAAGCCTGATCTACTCACAGGTAAGCTTAGACGGTGATCCTTATGATCCCAATAAGGATAGTAAATGGGCTTTATTCAGATCTTAGATCTTGGCTTGTGGAGAGAGGCAAAACAAAGCATCCCACTAGCTGGAGCTCAAGATTCACTGAAGTTTTAAAGCACTTTTCCATCAGTGGGTGACAGACTTACTTTGATCATGACAGTCAAGGCATCTGATCAGAGTTTTCGTAAGTGAAATGGGACAACAGTCATCAGTTCTGTCTGCAACAGAAGCATAACTCTGCTGGTCTAGACAAAGTGTCTGGTTTCCTTATGCCCTCTTCACCATGACCTTCTCATAAAGCTTGCATGCATGATGAAGATGGATTAAGCAAAGTGGGACCTACATCCAGAAATACATTTATTCATTTTACATCAGGTATTTCTGACCTTTGCAGTGGAAAGGGCAGTTGGGTCTTTGCCATTTGCTTCTTCCATGCCTCAAGGGTAAGAAAGTGGAGTTGACCTCTGCCTATCCTTTCCCTCTGTCAGAGACCAGTGACATTGCAGAGAGACGGAATGGATGCAGCTCTGAGCATATTCAGGGAGTGATGTTCTGCATGCAGTTTTGGGAACTGTTGGACTATTACATGACAACTTTGCAGTCTCTAGACAGTGAACTTTTGAGACGTAGTATAGCTTCTTTGTGTAAGTCTTCTTCATATCTGTGTGCCTACAGGAGGGGTGGAAAAACTATGTTCAAATTTCCAGCTTCTGAAATAAAAATCTCCTTCCTACACAAATGGCATAGTGCTATGAAAGGCCAACTCCAGTGGATCTAAGAATGAAACAAACAAAATGATAAATTTGCCCAGGACTTCACCTGAAGTCTTCCTCACGTCATGTAATTAGTTTCAGCTGAAGACTTCCTCACTTTAACGTAATTAGTTCCAGTGCACCCTGGGTACAAGAGGAAAATGGCAAAAAGGGAAATTTCTCATGCTGGGCAGTGGGAGTGACTTTGGTGCTGCTTCTTCAAAATATGCTTAATACAATCTGTAATTTAGAAAGATTTCAGTCATCCTGGTTATGAAAAGGGGACAGAGCAACAGGAGGTAAGGGGGATTTTCAGGTGCAGATAAATCTCTACATTCTTCATATCTTGGAGGTCAGTGTTTAAACGTAAGGAGCTGTGGATAAAGGTCTTCAGCAATTTTCAGTCTTCTCTTGCCTTCTCTTGTATGTTTCCCAAGTGGCTGTCAAGTGTTATTTCTTCCTGGTGTTGTCAGCTTCTATTGCCTGGTAGATGATATGTATTTTAATTGACAGCCAGTAACAGCCATTCCAATCATAGTGAAAATGGTATTTTATAGCCAGTGTGGATGGATGTTGTAACTTGAGGATGTGTCAGTTACTTGTTGGGAGTATGAATAATTGATGCTGAATGTAACTCTTTTTCACAGTTGCTATTTAACAGAGACAATGTAATCACAAAACAGCTTTTTTTATACTGTTTTCTTTATGTATGATTTGCTACTCTGTGTGTAATTCAAGAAGAAAACTATTCAGCATCTGGTTAGGGTCTGAGTGAAGACTTGAACTTAGAAATGTAATTGAGCATGACAAAATATGCAGTTTTGCCCGTGAAAGTATTAAATACGAGGCTGACAGTTAAAATGCGTTGCTAGCATCGTTCATTAAAATGTATAAGCAAGACTGGGTTAAGCCTACATGGTGATGTGGAAGCGTGATTTCCACATGCTGTAGCGCATCTGGGAGGGTAGAGAGGACATGGCAAGCAGAGCAGCCATCAGGGGATGAGGCTGTACCATGGTCTGGGACCACTACTGTGAGCTCCTTGCTCTCACACCTCTGTTGCTGCCCTTACTCATGTCACTACTGGTAAATTTGAGTTTGGTATCTTGAGCCGAAGGAGATCTGGTATTCCACCAGAAGTTAACATCAGAATAAAGGTAGTGCTACTTAAAGAAACCTTCTGATCTGAGCATCCACTCACATGGAAAATGAAGCTCCCATGGAGTGTTTGGCTTCCCTGGTGATTAACGTGTTTTCTGTTACCTGTGTGGTATTTCTGAGCTTGGCTAATGCTCATTGTTGGCTCTCCTCACTGACCTTGAAATTTATTTTTTCCTGCTCTGGAGTGCAGTGGAAGGACTTAACTATCTAGACTTTTTGCTGAGACCATACCACTAACATTAACTCTTGTGATGACTGCAGACTACCAAACCTGCCCTAAGCCCATCAGTGAGAGGAAATATTATTACCCTTATGCAAGTTGCTAGGGTTGTTGTAAAGCCCAGAAAGAATTTAAAACCCTCTAAGAGGTTTGGGAGACTCCCCTCAGTTCACCTTTGTACCAGATGTTGTAAGTTACAATCTGCCTTAAAACAGACAGCATACAAGAAGGTCGCTGTGACGAATGAAGGGTGGATATCATGTAGATAGGGCAGCTGTCTTCAATTGGCTTTGTTTACTCTGAAATGAACAGCTGACTTGTGGCTTTGGGAAAAGGTGGGGGGTTTGCCCTTTGTTTTCCACTGTTGAATGCTGAATAAACTTCCATGACCTGGAGGCAAAAGTATTGAAATTGCTGTTGTACAGGGGAAGGACTTGGACCTGTTCTGGGTCCAAGTCACTTGGGCTAAGACTGCCTTATCTCCAAATTTTCCTGCTTTTTTTCTGTCTCTAGCCATCTAGAAGGGGATTTCTCGCAGATTTTGAGGACTTTCCAAGTTTTGCTAGGAATACACTGCAGCCTTGTTTGTGCCCCTGTACAAGAGCCGTTTAGTCCTGGGCAGAAAGGCAGATGCTGCTGCTAGGATGAAGCACCGTCAGCTGCTGTATGGTTTCCCATGCACTGCTGTAGGCCTGATGGGTTTGGGAAGGGGCAGACAGATAGGTCTTCAGGGCAGATGCTGCGGACTGCCTGTTCACTGTGATAAATTAATTTTACCTTTGAAAAAGACTTACAGCATCTTCACAGAGGTTTCTAGAAAATTCACACTTACTGTGCGAGCATTCATATTTCTGTCCAGGAAATCTTCAGACTTAAGGGCACTGGGAGGGGGAAAGGAAGAAATAAAAACCTGTTTCACCATAGGCTAAGCTGACTACTTTAGTTATCTTATTGTAAAACAAAGTGCAAATAAAAGTCAGGGTTGGGCAGTTGGTTATTTAATATTGACGGCAACTTTCCATTCCTCAACCCCACTATGCAAACAACAGACATCCAGACCCCTAAAATTTGTAAGTGAGATAATTACCAGGTATTAGCTGTCTCACAGCTTTAAAAAATAGGCAAATACCTATCTTTCATGTAGGGAAGGTACAGTCTTAAAAATCTCAGCTGAACTAAACCAAAGCTATAAATTCAACTTCTATGTATGCGGCTGGACAGATCCCAATGTCTGCTCAGCTGCAACAAGGGCACCACAGTGCCCTGATCTGTGTGATGACTCCATCAGCATCCCCATTTGCTGGAGGCCCTGTGCCTGGTGGGGGCTCTGGGATGCTTGTCCCTATGGGTCAGGGTCCTGGGGCTGGTCTGCAGTACTGCCACACAGCCGTGGGGCACATTGGGTACCCCACCAGCCCCTCTCCAAGGACTGCCTCTGTCCCTAGTGACTGGCACAGTACATCATACCCTGCTGGGAAATGCCAGCTTCTTCACGAAGCACTGCCGGAAATGAGAGCTTAATGAGACTGAAGTCAGCAGGTAGTTTGGCAAATGATCTTTTTATGTCTGTAGTTGAATTTCACACATCAGTGCCCTCTCCCTTTTCCTCTGAAGGCTGCCTCTTGAGTAGAAGTTGACTAAACAAGTAACAGTCCCTTGGCCCCAACTTTTCTGATTTGGGTGTAACTCCTCCTCTCAGTGAGGAGAGCAGCGCTGAGCCCTTTGTTTCTCTTTTGTGAGTGAATAATGCCTGGACTGGTGAAATCCCAACACAAGATGGCTGGACCATCCACAGATGCAATCCTTCATTGCGCCAGTTCAAAACAAGTGGAAGAAATTATCAGAGTAAATGAGGTGGTTTTTTTGTTTGTTTGTTTTTTTCCTCCTTTTGATAACTCCTCGGCATATCCTTAGGTTTTCTGAGGATATAAGTTGGCATGGGGATGCCTCACTTGACTACTTCCTTAAAGAGGATTTATACATCAGTGTTAAAATATATCTCAAAAGTGTCCTCTTACCCATTTTTCAAAGACTGGTTAAATCCTTCTTAAATGGTATTTCCTAAAGGGCAAAGTGTTATGTCATTATCTCTAGGCAGTAGCTGTTTCTCTGTTATATGAAACTCTGGAGAACACCTAGGGTAAAGAACAGTTCTTAACAGATAAACTGTGTCACAAAAGGGCATAGGGAAGCCTTGCCGCTTGGAAGGAGCGCCTTCTACAAGGCAGAGAACAGCACAGTGTACAGTGTAGTCTACCCATCAGCTCTGAATAGAAACACAGCACATTCATTTTATTCACCTTTCTGAGAGGGACAGTTAAATGTCAGGTAATGACAGTTAAATTGTCTGGATGGAGATCAGTGACAAGTGGTGTCCCTCAGGGGTCCGTTCTGGGACCGATACTCTTCAACATCTTCATCAATGAGGACAACAGCAGGATCGAGTGAACCCTCAGCAAGTTTGTGGATGACACCAGGCTGTGTGGCGCGGTCAGTACCCCTGAGGGATGGGATGCCCTCCAGAAAGACCTGGACAGGCTGGAGCAGTGGGCTTCAAAAAGCGAAATGCAAGGTCTTACACCTGGGTTGCGGCAACCCCCATTACCAGTACAAGCTGGGGGATGCAAGGATTTAATAGAGCCCTGCTGAAAAGGACTTGGGAGTACTGGTGAATGACATGCTGGTCTCTTTCAGGCTGGACAGGGCTCTCAGCAACCTGATCCAGCTGTAGGTGTCCCTGTTCACTGCAGGGGAGTTGGACTAGATGGCCTTTAAAGGTCCCTTGCAACTCAGACAACTCTATGACTCTATGATAAATCCACGCCTTTAAAAAGGCACCCCTAGAGTTTAGAGTTTGAAGGGCTTCTCTCTGTTTGGCCCAGTCTTGTCACCAAATAACAGTGGTGTAGTTCAAGGTCTCTACACAGCTCTGCAAAGCAAACAGTTTTTCAGCTAAGAAAAAGAGGAACAAACATTTTCATGAACACCACATGGGCATAAGATGGTGTAATCTCACTGCAGTGTAAGGAAAAGATCAGTATTTCAGAACTTGTTTTTATATGGATTCCCCACAGGGTTTCTAGTACATGCACTGTGAATGATGGGCTTCCTTGACTCAGCACGCATAGGCAAGATTCCTTGGGATCCACGGCAGACCGCAGCACGGTGTTTATGTCCCCAGCCCTGATGTATGATAGCTCTGGGGCAAACTGGTCTGTTCCTGAGCTGGCATTAATTCTAGGGCTGCTTTTGCTTAGTCTGGTGCCCCTGGTTGCCTACCCATTCCCCGTGTGTCACACTGTCCTCCAAGAGCATCCTGTGGTGGGGTGCTCCATCTCTCTTGCCTTCCACCCCCTGGTTTTGGGCCATAGCCCCAAGGCCAGCAAGTGCTTCAGGCATTCCAGCCAACTGGGATGCATCTCAGCAACATGGACGCCCCTGGGGATCCGCGATCTGCTCCTCAGCAGGATGGAGAAGATCATTAAGTGAAGGTGGAGGCATTTGAAGGCGAGAACCTGGGGTAGCTAGTGGGTTATGACCTCTGGAGGGGCTTGTGGAGGCATCTATAGGCAGACAGGCTCAGGCACAACAGACATTAACAGTTTTCTTGTCACCTTAGCAGGGAGCAGTGCTCTCTTCAGAAGCAGCCTGCAACAAATTTCTCCAGAGCCCAGGGCCTGCACAAACTTCGTTTCCATTAGGAATGATGTGTTTAGGTTAATTAAAGAAACAGCTCCTAAGAAAGAGCATGAACAGAAGAGCAGGAGAGGAGCCCAGCCTCCATAACGCTGGCTTGTGCTCTTCTGGGAGGGCAATGTCCTGGTCTGGGTGGGATAATGGCTGAGCCCACCAAAAACGGTGGAAACAGTCTCAGTAAAGCATGCACCTTGGTCTTTTATGTATGGAAGCGTGGTTATTACATAGCTGTCTTGATAGTGGTCTTTTTTTACATCAGCTATTTGAAATTTATCATTCCTCCAGCAGTAATACATGAAGGCACCTCTCCTGTGTGACATTTCTCATACTTCATACAAAAACCTTTGGTAATAAACAATCATTTGTTACACACGTGTTTCATTCTGATGTGAACTCTAATTTTTCTGCAGCACAGAGTGGAGGTGGAATAGTTAATATCCCATTTTCTGAAAAAGACTGCAGCATAATAACACGGGAGGCTGAAATAATCATTCTGCCATCAGTTGTTCTCCCCTGGGCCTGCCCACAAAAAGTCATACGGAGAACTATTAGAGGCAGGCATAGCTGAGGATTGTCTGCTAATTTAACTCTGTAACACAATCTCTTTATTCAGAAGATGCACTCTATCTTCTCTGCTATGATTCAGAAGAATCTTAATCTGACATGATTTCTTTCATTCTCTCCTTAGTAATTAATATTGCTGCACCAAATCTGAGGCTTACCATTTATTGCAAGCAATATATTATGAAGTGATTCTTTCTACCCAAGAAAACATCTATATTTATTATTAATTCTCCAAATCTGCTGCTTTTTATTTTGTAATAATAATGTTGTCTTGGGAGATGGTGGTTTAACATCAAAATGGGAGTGGGAATAGTCTAGAAAATTATACTGTATATAATTATTTAAATACAGCCTTTCTTTGAGTTCCAAACAGCTTCCCAAAGGTGAACATCTGTTGATAATGCTATTTATGAGATATCCAAGGGACAGGGATAGCTCTCATTTTGCTCACTTTGGAGAATGGCTGCTTTACCTTTTCTTCTTTTTCTTTTTATTTATTTATTTTTTCCATCCTGTTTAAATGGAGTTTGACCTCAGTTTCTGAAACTCGAGTGCCTGAAGCTCTGAGTCATTTCCTCAGAACAAGAATCTAACCCCTAAATGCCTCAGTTCAAACAGACAGCACCTAGCACTGCATTTTCTTGTGGTGTTGAGAAGTACTTGGCCAGTGGTCAGTGTTTAACCTATTTGTGTGATGTCTTCTCAAAACGCTATTTTGGTCTCGCTGTCCTGCTTTTCCCTTTCCTGCCTCCCCTCTGTTCCTGGCTCCAAGCAGATGCTCCCTGCTCCATTGTCCCTTGTCACCCCAACACATCCCACGCTCACAGAAGTAGCAACTGAAATATGAGAGGTTGTCCAAAATGCCATTTGAGTTATGTGACAGGGGACAGTCTCAAGCAGTCAAAATGGAGAACAATTGCCTGATTACAGTAAAGTAAGTTCCATAAAATATTGATGCTAAATCTTTCTTTCCCACCGTTGCTTTCTTCCTATTAATGTCTTCTTCCCTCATTATTTTACCCTTGTTTTCCTTTCCAAACGTATAGCTGATAATAGGATGGCTGAATGAGTAGGACACTAGCTTAGGATGTACTTTGCTTTTGCTCATAGCTCTGCTGCAGCTATGATTTTTCAACATCTAATCTTTGCTGTCTGTACGGTAGGGGTGATATTTTTCTCTTACACAAGGATGTAAAACAGGATTCTGTAAAACAGAATCCTTAAAGTCAGCAAGTAGCTGAGACAGGATTCTGGTGAGGCTGTTAAAGAGCTTGAATAGATCACTGGAGCGGTGTGCCCCCATCTGCTAGGCCAAATGCTTCCAGGAGACTGCCAGCCATGTCATCTATACAACCTCTAACAACCAGGGAAAAGGGTGTGTGTGTTCGTGAAAGCGAGACTGTACAGAGGGCCATGCGAAGTAGAAAGAACCCGAGTGCTTTACCACAGCAGTGGGTCGTCTTCCACAGAAATCAGCATGGGGGAACAGATGAAGACAGAATGATTCTGAGAATTTTGGACAAAATTTAAGATTTTAAGCAAAATTGCTTTTGGTACCCCAAAAAAAATAAAATAAAAGGATTCCCTAGTCCTGACTTATGGATGGAAGAATTTTGCAGGGGAGATAATGATCCCCTGTGAAAACTGAAAGCCTACCCTGCAAACTCCCTTGAAGCTCCCTCTTTCCCCAAGGCTTTAGTCTTTACAATGGATGGTTTTCACCTAAAGCAGCATCAAAAGGCCCTGGTGGTCTTTGCCTAAAAAGGCTCGCGTTGGCTGTCCATGTATACAGAAACGTGAAGGACTTGAGTATCAATGTTGCAAAAAATAACTGAGACTCTTCAGTGCAAAACTGAGTTGAGCTTGTAGCTTAAGCTTCTAGCTAAAGCATCACCGACAAGGCTGATTCATGGGCCAGAAGTCCCTGTCATGGTGAGGTACCCCACTTCACTTAAGAACGTATGATCATTTGCCTCCTCAAAATGCCCCTCTCTCATTCTCAACACTTCTGTCACAAATGCACACGTGAGGAGTTGTTCTTCTAGGTTTGCACCATGTTCTGTGCACCATGTCCTTGCAGTGACCACACCGTTTAATATTTTATAGAATCATAAAAGTTGGAAAAGACCTCTAAGATCATCTAGTACAACCGTCAGCCTAACACCACCATGCCCACTAAATCCTGTTGCTAAGTGCTACACCTACATGCTTCTTGAACACCTCCAGGGAAGGAGACTCCACCACCTCCCTGGGCAGCCTGTTCCAATGTCTGACCACTCTCTCAGAGAAGAAGTTTTTCCTAACATCCAACCTGAAATTTCAGCCAATCCAGGAATAAATTACTGTCCAAGACTATAAAAAGAGCAAGCATAAGTATTTTAGTAAAAGATGGTACAGCTCTCTGGGCCCTTTGGGAGAATTTCTTGGAGGATAACCAGAGATATCCTGGTTTTTTTGACCTTAAGAATCCTCATGTACCAAATAGGTCCCTCCTCACTCTAGTTCTATTCCATTGTTTTGATTTTTACTATTTTTCCTTCAGAATGAAAGCATTCCACAGAAATGAAGGCAGGGAAAACAATAATAAACTGTATTTTGTGGGACACACCCTAGTGAATTGGGGATTGCTCTCTTATCAGTGTATGAAGACTGTAAAATGTTTGGTTACATGATTGTATTATGATTTTATCTAATACAAAATTCAGAGGAAATGGGCAGAAACGGGGTAAAAAGGCTACTGCATTCTGTCTGAGTCTCCTCTGAGATTGCAGGAGCTCACTACTTGATGGTCCAGAGAACAGAAGTAGGAAAGAAGATGGGAACTGTGACATTCTAAAAATTCATCTTCCATTGAAGAAGGTGACCTGCTATGGAACCAGATTGGAGCATCCTCTCATGATGAGCTTCTACATCTAAGAAAGCAATTCATGTGGAAAATCTGTACTCTTCATGCATCAAAATGTGTCATTCCTACCTTTAAAGACAATTCTTTGCATCGTACCACACTGTATGTGGATTCTTGTGGGAAAGATGAAGACATGTCTGAACTGATGCAGACCCACTGGATCTCACAGAATCACAGGGGTTGGAAGGGACCCCTGGAGACCATCCAGACCAGCCCCCTGCTAGAGCAGGTTCCCTACAGCAGGTCGCACAGGAAGGTGTCCAGGTGGGTGTTGAATATCTCCAGAGGAGACTCCACAACCTCTCTGGGCAGCCCGTGCCAGCGCTCTGCCACCCTCACAGTGAAGAAGTTTTTCCTCATGTTCAGATGGAACTGCCTGGGTTCAGTTTGTGCGTGCTGCCCCTTGTCCTGTCACTGGGCACCACCCAAAAGAGCCTGGCCCAATCCTGTTGGCATCCACCCTTTAGATATTTATAAGCAATGATGAGATGTCCTCTCAATCTTCTCTTCTCCAGGTTGAACACTCCACGTCTCTCAGCCTTTCCTCATACGGGAGATGCTCCAGGCCCCCAGTCATCCTTGTAGCCCTCCACTGGACTCTCTTCAGCAGTACTCTGTCTTTCTTGAACGCACTAAGAACATGGCCAAAGCGGTGGAAAGTGTGAGATTGCTCCAGGAGCAGACCTTGGCAGTCTGGTAGAGAGCAGAGATCCACATGAGGCCACACTGAGGAGGTGGAGTTACACCTACAGCCATGCCGCATGGGTCACTTGGCTGCACGGCTCAGCGCAACTCCTCCGGGATCTCATTTCCAAGATGAATGTTCTTGACAAGAATATGAAATTCATGGAAGGCAAGAAAATCTGTGTAAGCAACTGAATTCCTAGAAAACATGAATTAACATTTTTGTAAAAAGGTTTTCATCATTCAACTCACCTAAAAATCTTGCTCTGATTTAGTTATTCTCCTTGTTGAGAAAAATAGGTTGCAGTACACACAGCTTTTCAGACTAGTTTCCTACATTTGTGTCATTCTTTGGACTTGCAATTAAATATTGAAGAGACAAAGAGATTTGGCAGCAGTCACATTCACAGCAGTCTAATGTCACATGGTTCTTCTGAAAGTAAAATGTTCTGAAGCAGATGAGATAATGTACTTAACTTCAAAAGAAAAAAACACTAAGCACTCACTGGACAAATACTCTCATAACATTTTATCATCAATACAGGAAAGTCTGCACCTCTGAAATATCTGACTTTAGCAATGGCAGCTGAAGGTCCATGTTAACATTAGAGCAGATTTTTACAGTGCTACATTGAGTTTGCACTGTTTTTCTATTTTTCTCTGACCAAATTAGGCTCAAAGCAGTGGGAGACCAGCTTGCAGACTTCTCTCAAACAGTGTATTCCTTTTTTGCAGTGATAAGTAATAGTTTCTTCAGAGCCTGCTAGCTTTTGGTGAGAGGCTGTCTTTTCTTTTTCCTCCTTTTCTAAAGAATCTCCAATAAAACTGTACAAACAGAATGGCAATAATTACTTCTGTGTCAGTAAAAATAAAGGGTTACTAGTCTGCCTTACCCAGAAAAGGGATAAACTTGGTGCTTCGCTAGAAGCTCTTGGTTGTTATTTTCATGTATCCCTGACCTCCCATTTGCCTTCCAGTGTGGAGATTGGAAGGATGAATGAACAACTGTATTTTTTTTTAAAGTTTGTGACTACTTGAAATGCTATTATCACAGACTGTCCCCATATGAAACAGTGGCAGGAATGTTCTCTCTCTATTTCATTTAATTGGCCTACTTCTTCACAAGCTTAGTCAGGGAATGACTAACTCCAGAAGCTTAATACCAAGAAAATATTATATTTACATAAAACTTTATTGCCTAGGGTTCAAGATGTCTGCATTCCTGCTAATTTTATGCCTTTTCTCAGAACCATTTTCCTTTTTTTTTTTTTTTTTGTGCTTCCTATAATCTCAGGAGCCAGAATTTGACCTGCACGATCACACGCAGCTGAACTGTACAGCTAACAGCCTCCCTGTTACTGGTGTGTCTGATCCTTCCCAGGATGGAAACTACCTTACAGGTAACTCCAGGGAAGAAGCCCACTGCTTCCATCTCTTTTAGATCCTCGTTAACCTGAAAGTATGTTTACTATGAAAAATGCATGAAGGTTAAAACTCTAAAAACTCAGCTGTTTTGCTGCATTGAAGCTACTGTTTTCAACATTTTACTGACTAATAGATCATTTTCTTGCTTTGGCAACGGCAATTAATGCCACTGTTGGCAATGGAAGTGGTCATAGTGTAGCCATTCTGATTAACAAACCTGGAAGTCTCCTTCTTTTTCCTTTTCCTTATTATTTGATCTCTGAAATTTCGTCAGGCTGAACCCTGTGGTGGATGTTGGTCAATCTTTTCATGAAGAGAAGGCTGAAGGTTGCTTCTTTGGAGAAACGGGGACAGCTGTGGCTTCCAGCCTCTTGATGGAAAGAAAGGCAGACAGCAGGAGCCTATCTCACACTACACCAGAGACAAAACCCTGGTCTCATTTCTCTCTGCGGAGCCAGAGGATATGGGCCTTGTCAGGGCAATTCAGCAATCTTGATTCTTACAGTCTTCAGTCTCTGTATGATGCCCCTGGTAGAGCCGACGGACCCTGTGAATTATTTTCTCATAAACTATATCAAAATTTGAGCTTTAAACTATTGTTTAAACTGTCAGCTGAAGAGAAGACACGTTTTGTGTGACTTCTCTGCTGTAAATTAAAACAGGACAAAGCTCAGATTCCTACAGCCAAAATGACACACAGTATTTGGAGTGCTCAGCAGTAAGAAAAATTTTACTTCCTCATTTTCTCTCATATTCTCTGATTCGGTAAATACCATTTCAGAAACTAATGATATTAAGTAGCTTAAGTTATTATAGGCACAATGGTGAGCAAACACACATAAGTCTGATACCCAAATTACTCTCAGGGATAAGATCCATTGTGTCAGTTAGTGATCAAAGTGACCATTTATATTCACAATGCTATATACAAAGTGATTTAACTTCAACATCTTTTTCTTTTAGCCATAAATGATTGTGTGATAAACAAACCATTTGGAAGCTAAAAGAGCAGTATCATTTAATCCCTCTCCACATCTCAACTTACTTAATAAGGGTTGTCAAAAATCTGAGAAACTACAACCCACAGTGGTTCCCTCAGCTGCTCAAGACAGGGAGAAGATAGAGGATGCCTTTACTACATTCTCAAAGGCATGGATAAAGAGGGAACACTATTAGAATTGAGCCTGCTGCTCTCTGTCCTCTCTGAAATTGTACTCCAAACATAGGTACTCCTACATTTTTTCTTTATACGGTAATCCTTGTTTTAAACAAGCAGCCCCAGGATCTAAGAGGTCTTAGTGTGAGCCTTTGCTTTGTATTGTCTCTCTAAAATAAACGGACCCTCTTTTCTGAATGAGATTTCACATGTATAGCAGAAAAGGCATTCACTTCTTGGGACACTGGAACTGATTCATGTTTTGGAGGTTAAGAAGACAAAGTTTATTCTGGAATAAAAGGTCATAAAATAATATTGGCTCTTTCTCAGTAGTTTCTTAGTTAAATGAAACATCATCTGTGCTAAGCAGTTGTGGCTTTTCTTTAGTCTAATAGCCAGCATTTTCCCCAGAATCCCAGTCTAAATGAGAAAAAGATCAGTCAGTATGGATCACAATCCCAGGGTGTGAAGAACCCCGTTTGCCCAGCGTACAGCTCTGTACCATTGGCACAGCTGGACCCTCATCTTCATGGGGAAAATCTCACCTCTCTCTATTTCCAGGTGTTCCATGAAGGCTCCCTTGGTATGGTCCCACTGCAGGGGCTTGGCTCTCTTGGGGAGCAACCCTGCTGGCACCAGGGCTCAACGCCAGCAGCTGGGGTCCTCCTCAGCTCTACAGTCATCCCCTCAGTGGGGTGGTCAGGGGAGCACCCAGCTTCATGCTAGCCTCGGTGAGCAGTGCCTGGTCAGAGGTTTTGTCCCTGAGGCAGTATTCAGCCTCTCCTAGAAGAGTCACCTGGCACCATACATATACATGCACTAGAGTGAACAGGTATATGTTTTTTTGTTTGAAAATTTCTAGAAAAATAGAGATTTATGTACCCAGGAGCATACGATAACAAAATATGTGATTTGACATGTGGTAGCAGAATAATTGGTTCCTGCCTCTTTTCAGAGCATTGTCAATTTACCACCTTGGGGTTTTTTTGTAGGCCAATGAAGTGGCCTTCATGTAGGTGGCGAATCATGCTCACCCTATTAAAGTAAACTAGAAAACAAATAAAATCTGCATCTGTCATGTTGCTTAAACTATATGGATGAGTTGGAAAACAAACCATAGAATTGATAATGTATATCAGACATCAGGCAACCTACACTGTCATTGTTCTCTGAGTTTTTTTTCCCCCTTACTACTACCTTTAAGATAGATTAATGTGAAATTTACTTGCTGTTTTCCTAAGAATAGCAAGTATTGGCGCATCTCCTTTAAAATATACCTTGTTGAGGCTAGCTAAGACTTTGAGCTGCTCAAGAAAGAGCTACTCATTACATGATGGCTGTTAGATGTTAGGCAGCTGATAAGTTAGATGAATCACCAGCTGAAAACACCTTGTTCTCTTCATTACCCCCAGACAGACCCCAGATGGAATGCATAGTCTCAGCACCTGGGGTAGGAATTAAATTGCCTAAATATAAAGCTTCGTATCAGCTTAGCTTCTCAAGGTTGCCTGGGAGGCAGTATGGGGCAGGCAGTGGTGACCCAGAACCTGTGGCTCCTTATGACTTCTAAAGCAGCAGCTGAAGATCAGGTGGATTAGGCTGGTAGTACCTAAATGATGCTGGACATCTGTGGTTTTGTTACTGAATTACATCTGAAACATCTGGGATATGGCAGTCAGCAGAGGTGAGTGTTCCCCTGGTTTCTCACTGTATGCTATTGGAAAAAATTATCTTGATAAGAGACCAGCAGCTCTTGAAAACTTGAGTGATGGACAAGCAAAGAAAGGCAATTTAGGTCTCTTTTGGCTGTGTCAGTACAGAGAAAAGGCCTTAATTAAGCATGTGATAAAAGTTGGGCTTTAAGCCCCAAGGAATTGCAGCTACTTCAAGACTTGTGCTCAGTGTGCTGTGTAGCTGTGGTAACACCCATTGAGCCCTACTGTTGTGACAGCACTGAAATCTGGTGGAGGGAGGGGTTAGAGGGAGGTATCTATAAACTGTGGTTGTTCCCAGGCACTGTCTAGGAACTCTATATGGATGAAGTTATTGGGTTCACTGTATCTGTTTCAAGAAAGCAAGAATATTCGTTTAAATCTGACCTTTTGCTAGAGCACTCATAGTATCCTGCATACCAGTGCTTCTGTTCCTGAAGTTCCTCAGTCATGCACTCTTTGGCTGTGGTACACATTAATATTTCTTTATTACACATCAGCATAGCAAGCCTCTCCTTTAGATTTAGGCCTGTGGTTGTGTGTTAGTTTTAGTTGACTGATATGTAACAGAATGTTTTTCATTAGTGCCACAGAAACAGGAACTGTGTGACTTGTATTTACACATGAGCATGTGAGCAAGCTTGTACCTTTATGTGTGTGTAAAAAATTCTGTACAGAAAACAGAAAGGGTGGAGGGGAAGGGCACAGAAACAAATGGTTCTCCATCACAGCAATACATGAGCTCAAATGGACAAGAATATCCCTACACTTTGGGAGGAGAATTAGCTTGCCAGCATGCTTTGCAGCCTGTGAAACCCAGAAGATCGTATGAAGTCTGCTTGTTCCCCAGCATGCATGGGAAGAAAAAAGGCAGTTGTTACAGTAGCTGGAAAGGCTGCGCTTCACTGTTGGAGGAAATGCTTGTTTAGTCTGTGTCTGCAGGTAACAACGAATCTATTAAAAGAAGCTCTGGACTTGTTTCCTGCCACTTCACGTATCATAAATTCCTAATCTCTCAGCAATAAATAGATGTTCATGTTTTAAAAGTGATATGTGACCAGGTCTCCAAAGATCTGGATTTTTAAGTATTATGTTTATTACTACTACCAGTGAGGGAACCCTTATCTTCCTTTTTCTTTTTTTCTTTGGATCAGTCAGGGGCTGGTGTAAAGAAACCAGATCTGCACTGTTTCAGGAAGCCAGTTATTGCATGATGAGTACAGTTTTGACTCTTCTGGTATTTATTAGATTAAGAAGAAAGCAACTTCTTTTGTTGAATCCTTCAACCCCATCACTCTGGAGGCAATAGCATGTTAGTTAAAGTAGAAAAGGTGAGGATGATTGCTTTGTTCACCTCCTTAGTGGAGGAGAAACAGGTTTTCAGCAGTGAAGCTGACCCATGAACAACAAAGAAAAGGGCAATACAGTAACCATCAGAGTATTGTGGATGGCGGATAGTACATTGCCTTGTGTCAGCTGGCATTAAGCAGCGCCCATTCACTCATGCTTATTGGGTAGTGTTTGTATTTTCTTTCATGAAAGAATACAATCTCATAAGGTTAGTTAGGGCAAATACCAAGAGTTTCAGTTGAGATGCCGCATTTTCTAAGTTATCTTAAAGCTAGCTGCCTCTCTTACTGCTGAAATATCTCAAAAGTATTGGGCTGTGCTTGTTACAGGGCACAGATCTTCCCTCTCGTTCTTGACGAAAAATTG
>VXAV01000948.1:530242-571910 GCA_013399715.1 Alectura lathami
AAAAATTGTTTGGAGAGGTTTCTGTAAATGACTACTGGAACACTTGAGTCTGGGATGTAGTTTGATTAGAGGAAGGTAAATCTTCCAGACACCTGAAATTCATACTAATTGAGTCTTCTGTCTTGATTGGGAACGAGCAGTTATTCCAGAAAGTGCAGCCCTCTATCTTACTGCTGTCGAAGTGCAAAGGTGCAAGCTCATGGTTCTGAAGACTGCAAAGGAGGAGGCAGCCTGTTCAGAGGCACCCTGACCTGCTGAAACCTGGTTAGCATTCATCCTTGCTGCTTGCTGGAGAAGCAGCACAAAGCATGGCCCAGGCCATGCAGGGTTTTAAAAGAACCTTTTTACTTCTACCACCCCACATTCAGCATTTTGTTGTTTCAGCCCTTGATAATGACTTTTCTGGGTATGAAACTGGCCAAGACAGACTGGATTAGTCCAAATGCACTTCACTTTAAGCAGAAATCATGTTGAAGTGGGATCTGGTAGGCACGCCATTAAGCAGCTTTAGTCAGACCTGCAGCTAGGTCTGAAACCTGTTATCCGCTGGAGGCATTTTTTGTCACTTATCAGAGAGGCTGTGATGCTATCTCACAGCAGTATCTCACTGTGCATAGAGCCTCTTCCAACACAAGGCCCAGTGTAGCCCTTTTCTTGCAGGGGGTAAGACTAAAAGGTAGAGATAAGAGTAAAGAGTAAAATACATAAGTACAGAGACTTCACTTAATTCCAGCTATGTTTAAATATTAGATGGCTCAGTGGAAGAGACAAACTAGTGCAATGCAAATAGCCCCTGCAGTGCTTCAGTAATTGGGAATAAACTCTTTAAACACCGCCTATATGCAATGCTGATAATCATGGTTATGGTTAAATGAGACGCATGTTATGAGTATCAGTTCTGCCCTAGAATAGGATGTGTTAGCCAAACATGCTTGATGTTGTGTTGTCTCAGAAGTGAGAGAGGAGCAACCAGTATGCTGGTTTGAGTGACTTCACTAGGAAATATTCTGAGCCATAATTTCTATTCAGAGAAATAAGCCTTAATGAGACTTGAGTTCTACTCAAAGTGTATGCAGAAGTTGACCTGGCACTGTGGTAGGTTTCCCTATTTTTTTTTCTTTTTTTTTTTTTTTTTTTTTTTTTTTTCTCCACTTGAAGTTTACTGACCAAGTGCAAATGAGGGAGAGGAGGAAATACTGAATTAATCTGCAAGCACCATTTAATACAAAGGAAAACTTGGAGTTGCAGGTTCCTGGAGGAAAGACCAGCGCTTCAAAAGGACAGTCAAAGAAAATGCCGTGACATCAAAAATGAGAAATTACTCAATTTTAGAAGTTCAATTAACATCTGCAAAAAGGAATACAGTGGCGACCTTTGTATCAAACTGACTGTGCCATTGCAAACTTTCTGTGAGCATGTAATCTAGCTTTGAATCTATTCAAGTCATCAGAATGCTGCTCACACCTTTTCCTCTGCAGCATTCTCTATCTGATCCATAAACTTACAATGGTTTGTAAGACATCAGAATAAAGGCTACATTTTTAATGTCTTTAAGAGAAATGACATTGGCAGATCAAAATAGCTATCAGAGTTTAACAGAATTTATTTTTCACTGATTAAAACCATGATACCAGCAGTATTTTCTTTTCTTTCTAGAGAATAGAAGTGGTATTTCTATTCATAAAGATCGAGAAACAATTTTCTGAAATGCAATGGTTTGAAAATAACAAGCTCTTATTACAGCTCTCATTTTACTTAGAGATTAAAAACGAAAGAGGGTAGCATCCAAAGGTTAGTATTGTCCTCATGTGTCGTCTTGTTTGCTTCCAATGCTCACAAGAAGTTTAGAGGCTGGATATTCTGGAGGCTGATTAGAAACAGAAGTTAGATTTAGACAATGTGAGTTCACCCTGCAGGACCAATACATATCTAGAAATGAGAGTTTGTCTCCAAATACTCCCAAAGCTGAGCTTGGGCAGCTTGACGATTGTATAACTCTTCACTCAGGAATTAATGCTGCTGTTTTATTTGCTGCCGAGCCTCAAGTTGCTGGAAAAGATGTGGCAAAGTTTGCTGTTGTAACATCTGGATTCTGAGTTAACGTGTTCAGCAAAAGGGGAGAAGCTGAGCACAGCATATGTGATGCTTAGTTCTGTGCCTTACTGAGCTGTTATCCCAGGCTTTGACCGGTGTTAGGCACTGACTTCAGGAATGATGAAAGGCGGCTGACTTGCCTCCTTTTCTATTCTGTGTACTTAAGTGCTAGATTAAATGTTCTACTCCTTCATGTTAATCTACTTGAGGTACTCTTATTACATGGAAAATAATTGCTTCCATCTCTCACCTAGACCTTTTCTTATTTTATCCTGATAACTCCTGCTTGTGGGTGTTGATAGTGGGAGGAGATTTTCTGTCTGTGTTAGTGTATTTTTAACTAGAGGCAGATTTGAAGCTATGTGGATGTGCTGGCACAGCTGAACCCTGCAACTCAGCCTCGAGTCCCATTCCACAAGAAAAATGTGTGGGGGAAGGTGAGGGACCACGCTGTGGTTTTTCTCCTCGTCCTCACAAACACATCAGACACTTCTCAGTGATTTACACTGAAGTCCAAGACTCCTGAGCACGGGTTGTGGATGAGATATGCATCCAAACCTAGAGCTCAGCAAACGCTCCTTGGCCTCCCAGCTTAGAGAGAGGTCCAGCAGGCAGGTGACCTAGGCTGGGGGGTTCAGGGGCCCACCTTGTGTGCAAGAGTGTTTAATACAGTTTTGAGGCATTTTCCTGAGGCACCCTCACTGTCCCTAACTGAGGGTTAACATCCAGTAAGTATTGGAGAACAGAATCTTAGGAATAAATCCAGGACACCAGTTTATTTTTAGGATCTTCCAAGGGATCCTAAGCCAGCCCAGCTCTTAGTGATTTTTGCCCCGCTTCGAAATGAATTCCCCTGTGAGTCCAAGTCCTGACAAGTGAAAATTCAGAATTGCAGGTAACATTCTGAAAAGCTCCCTTTTGCCTCCCTTTCGCCGCCCAGTCCAGCGCAGTGCTACGTCTTTGCTGCTGTCCCTCTGGCTGGTGCCATGAGGAGCAGCCCTAGTGAGACGGGCATAAACAGCTACAAATTGGCTTCCACGTGACTGTCAGACACCTGGAGACCCACAGCTTCTGTTTAATGGAAGCACAAAGCCGACTTCACTGAACGGAAGGCAGCCACAGCAACAAACGTGACCGATGGAGCTGTCCCATCGAGATACAAAACCACCACATCCAGAGTCAAACCTCCCATTAAACTCGCAGCAGAGCTGCAGCCTGCAGGATTTAGTCCCTGTGAAGGAATATTTGAAGGACTGCGGAGAAGAGAACTTCTTGCCTTCGTTACGGTGTTACAGGTTGCTCCCCAGGAAACAGAGAAAATGCACCCAGGAAATAATAAATGCAATATTCCATTTTTTTTTTTGACACAGCATGCTTCAGCCTAATCATACCTGCATCTTGCATACGTATGCATAAAGTATGATGGTAGAGATGGATGTGTTTTCTCATCTGAATTATTGAGTTTGCTTAATGTTAGATTTTTTTAATGTAAGCATATTGTGCAGTGTTATTTGGCTAATCTTAATTGTAAAATAAGCAGATATGAAATGTGTGCTGATATCTTTCCTTATTCATCTATAAAATGTCTCTTGGAACATTAATTTTCACACTGACCATGTCTGCAGCCTTCCTCCTGAGCTCAGCAGGAAAGTGATATGCCTGCTGAAGTCCCTGTAGGATCTGAAACAGCATGTTTTGAAAATGTCAGTTTTACTGAAGGCTTTCTCTCAAGAATTCTCATTGCCAATAAAATGACCCTGGAAGAAAGGAGGAACACTGAAGCACTGTGAAATAACCAAATTATAACCCGGCTTTTCCAGTAGTAGTCATAAAATAACATCTGAAAGAAGTATTTAATGACTGCATTAACGCCTCCTACACATTCTTTAAGTTGGTCTGTTTGGATTTCTTTCCCAGATCCCATAATGTAATTTAAAAAAAAAAGTCTTGGAATGCAAACAGTCTTGCACAAGCTGATATGATTTTTATACACCACTTGATAACACTGAAAACACACTTTATAAATTCAAGAAATGTTTTGCATCTAGTGTTTCTGATTTGTTGATATCTCCTTGATAAGAAGCAAACACTTTTCAACCCATTATGCTGCTAAAACCATCAATCTACTTTTATTCAGCATGAGGCTGAATATACAGCTTTTTGCACTAGTGTAGATGAATTGGTTTCAAATCCTACCTTAATGTGATCTGTGGCAATTTGCTCGCATAGCCTTGGATATTGGCTATTCCTACAAGTGATCAGGCGAGAATGCTTTCCTCAGGAAGGCATTGTACTTAATGGCCTGAAAATTCTTCATTCAAATTTGTATACTCATCCTCCCAGAAGTGTATGTTAAAGGATGTAATGTAGCCATAATAGTGGTGTTCTTTCTTGGGTTTGTTTCTCTTGGTTTAAGCATTAACTCTTTACAACCTGTTACAAAGAATAATCTGATCTGCGTGGAATTGTCTGACACAAGCTGAGTACAGTTGCTGGGTACTCTTGAGGCAGAGAAAGTCACACCACCCATTTTCAGCTTGCTTGAGCTTGATCTGATCTATGGCCAGTGCACGCCTGAAAAGGAGCAGTTTAGTTTCTCAGTGCACTCATCAGGTGGGAGATCTTGATGGCTTGTGTTAAGGAAAGCTGAGGAACCAAGAGGATATATGACTTTGTTCCTGGAGATCTGTACTGGTCAGCATTAAAAACCAGGATGTCCAGTCTTGTAATCCTGTACCTTGAGAGAAACCTGATTGAACTGCTGTGTGTTACTTAAGGGATTTTGCAGGATTTCAGTAAAATGTTTTTTTCCTTCTGGCCAATTGTGCAGGACGTTCCTATTTGTGTTAGGCTTTCATAGGACTGCCCTATATTAATATTCCTCAGGTAAGCATGCAGAAGTGAGCGCTTTGAAGCTGTTGGAAGATGCAGCTAAAAGAAATCCAAGGTAAAATGGATTAACTTGCTGCTGACCAGCAAAGCTGCTTCTCTACGCGTGACCCAACAGAAGTAAGAAATATGGAGAATATCTTGAAAGCTTCAGAAAAGGAATTTCAGTTTGGGCTTTGGGGTGGTGGCTGAGGCAAAGCAAGTTACAGAGCTGACGTAGAAGGGAAGTGCATTGCACAAGGGTGCAGTCTCTACCCTGATCATATCCTTTTACCTGTAAGTTGTTTCACTAGTCCTGAAATAAACAAGGATGTGGATGGCATCCTTGTGGCACAACAGCAGCATTTTTGCTACCAGTCAGATGCATGCTTATATCCATGGCTTGGACTGCTTCTGATATCCTGAGTCTGAGATCACAGCACTCTTCCCGGAGAGAAGCTGGAAGAATATCTAGCCCTTCCCTTGCTCCTTGGCTTCCTCTGGTACTCGGAGGTCTGCAGACCAAAGGGAATAACTCTGTCGGTCAGTCTCCAGCTGGAATCCCAAGGCCCCTCGCAGCTCTCACCTGCTGCTCAGGTGGACCTGCTGCACGGTCCAGCAGGGTGTTCACACAAGGTGTGGTGGCATTTCATGTGCCATTTGTTTCCTGAGTAGCAGTGCTCAGAGCATCACTGTAACTCCTGGAGATGCTGCCAGACAGCCAGATATAATACGAGGCCAGAAGAGTGCTGACAGCTTGTCAAAACCAAGGTGAGACAGGCTTTGTGGACTGCTAGAGGGAGAGCTCCTGGCTGTTGAGGTGCATCTCACCGAGAGGAAGTTTGTCACAAGCTGCTCGGTTGTGCTTGCGCTGGGATATTGCTTTGGGATGTCGTTGGCTCTTGATGCCTAGTCTGCCTCTGCCCTGCAGCAACCACAGTTAATCTGTCACTTGAGGCCGGGGATGAAAGCTCGCTGGAGCCCACAAATGCAGAGAACCTGCACGATCAGCCCCTGGCTTTGGGAGTCTGGTTTTTATTTGTGGAGCTGACCGCTGATCTTTGACGGGCGTATAATGGAAATGCAAGTATGATTAAGGAGACAGGAGGTAGCTAGAGATGATTAAGGGCTTTATTTACTTCTCATCAGGTTTTATTTGATGAAAAATTTAATCTTCTCTCAAAAAAGATGTACAGAAATGGAGAAAACTGGCCTACGTGCAGCCTACATTTTTAAAAGGACTAACATCCTTTTTATCAGTGCTTTCCCTTGTTACCTTTCAGGTCCTGGTGCATTGCTCACTTCTACCATGATGAAATCTGGAGCAAAATTTCTAGGCAAATGTTTCTTCAAGTGCCCTTTGCTAATCAGAGGTAATTGCGAAGTTAGAAGGGTTCCACTGATAGTAGTCTAAATGCTTCTGCAGTCAGTTGGCATTCTGCAGGCTTATTCTCGTGAGGTTGATGAGAGCTCACTAAAAATGGAAATGCCAAGCTTTTCACAAAGCCTGTTTGTTCTTAAAAAAAAAAAAAAAAAAAAAAGAAGTTATCTGAATCCCAGAGCAAAAAGCCTGACTCTTGCACAGAAGGAAGGTAATTTATGTTGAACCATTGATGTTCAGCGATCAGATCACTGATGTTTGACGATGGGTTTATACGCCAAGGGTATTTCCCAATTAGAGCGAGAAAATTTCAAGTGCTGAATTTCCTTCTCTTTCTGCAGCTTTCACTTCTGCCACAGAAATGATTTCCAGAATAACTGTCTGGAGACAGGGGCTGTTCCACAACTAGTTTAGCCAATTAGTTAAAAATCTGCAGGAAGCTTTTGATCAGAGTTTACTGAAATAAGTGAAAGAACTGCAAAGCTGTGATATTTGTATATATTTCTGACCTGAAATCTGGAGCTTTCATAGATCTGTTTGTAACTCGCTTTTCTATTAAAACCACTGCTTTAGTCATTTTCAGATTGAAAAATAATAGCACTAGGAAAAAAAAAAGAAAGATGAAAGGGGTGTGCTTTCTTACTACATGACAACCTATGTTTTTAACTTTTGAAAAATAATTAGGAAAACCAAAAACTTCTGCAACTGGGCTTTAAAACACCAAGCTCCTAAGGTTCTCATTGGGATGAATGTTTCTGAGACAGCACAACAGTGACACTGGCCTGAGGGAATACCTGACATCAGAGTCCACTATGAAGACAGAGTACACTTGGCTTCACAATGTGAAGATTGTACTCACTTTGTAAGAGAGGCCCATTAAATTTTGTTTTCCTCTTTTTTTTTTTTTTTTAATTCTGTTCAATGCTTGCAAATCCCAGGTTGCAGGGGATTGTTATCCAGTGTTTTAAACTTGAGCTGCGGAGGTTAGCTGTGACTGATCTCAAGACTTCCTCCTTTCCTGACTGACCAAACAATGGTATTTTGTTTCCTTTGTCAGCTGCTAGAGTATTAATTCCTGTAATCGAGATGAGGGTGCTGCTGCTGTGTTTCTGCTGGGGAGAATATCAGATGATTAGGAACGTTTTTAAAATTGAGAGCCGCTTCCTTTCAACTTTCCCAGGTACTGTTTCTGTGCAGGTTAGGCTGCTTTCAGATTTACTGGCTCGGGTATAAGTTTTAAGCCTAAGGAGAACTTTCTTCATGTTCAGATAAAGGTCTTGGTACGTGTGTATGGGGACTTGGAGATAGCTCTCACTGAGCTGCCATCCACTTTGTGGGATCTGGCAAGGGGCCTGGGCTCAGTGGCCCCCCACTGCCACAGGGCTCCCCTGCTGAGAAACCCCTGCTGCTAGATTCTGGCTTTTATTTCTTCTTCTTCTTCTTCTTCTTTTTTTTTTTTTTTTTTTTTTTTTTTTCCCCCACAAGAGGTTTATTCATTGCAAAACCTACCATTTTGCACCATTTTGAGGGGAAGAGTAACAGCAAGAAGTGTCTTATGCAGATTCTCAGACTGACTCTTCAGGAGCTGAAGTCCACCGGGAAAAGGTAGCAAACCTTTTATCACATACTTCAGCAGAAGCACTCTTTAGCAGTGCTTGTGCCAGAAAATGCCAACAAATATTCCTGACTACCCTGGCTAGATTAAGTGAGCTCTCAATCATCTGCTCTTACGCAATGCTGTGAGGTATCAAGCACAGCAGTTTACTCTTACAGCCTGGTCAGCAGACTGTAACTCCAGAAACTACCAGAACTGAATGAGATCCCACGTCATTTCGGGAGCAGGATACCAAGTACTGAAGTCACAACAGCGTAACAAGGGCTATGGAAGAGCAATGTTCAGTGCCAGAGTGGCACTCTGAAATTCAGCAACCAGTTTCCATCTTCTAAAAACAAAATTTTGCCCTTCAACAACTTTGATTTAAATAGACGGAAATTGACACAATACTATTCTAACAGATAAAGCATGCGGCACAATATATTACATCTGTCAACGAGATTTTAATATTTCTGTTTTACCACAGAAAACATTTGTCTTAACTGTCATTGATCTTGGTGATCTTCACTGATATTTCTGCAAGTTTGTTTGGACAACTGTTTTGTGAGGCATGATATAGCTTAACACTGCCAAGCACTTCTGCAAGTATATTTCACATTGACATGATTTTTAAGCCTTTATTGTGAAGTTATTACTGTTTTACTGTTCGGGGCTGCTTGATAGCCCTGTGTTCTTTTGGAGCCAGCACTCAATGGAATTGAAGAGCAAATAAAAATAAGTATCGCACATCAGCCATCCGCATAAAACCACCTCAAACTTGTTCTGCCTACTAACCAAACAAAATAAGGAGTGTCTCGGTTACTTCCTCTTAATGCTGCAGTAGGTTTTCTTGTGGGCTTTAACTTACCTTATTCTGCCCTCACACAGGCATAGATTATCTAGATTTATTCCAAGCTGCATTGACTTGCAAAACATATGTATGGGTCATTGCTCTGAACTGCCGCCCCCTGACAAATGGCTGCATGTCCTAGTATGGCGTCAGGGAGTTCAGCGGTGAGACACTCACAGAGGAAGGTGAGCATGGCCTTACACGCTTGCTACACACAGCTACAAACCAGCTTTCAGTTTCATTCATATCATTAGGCATTGCTGACCTCCCCTACAGTCACCAGCTGTTCAGCTGAGGAAGCTGGGTGTGTACAAAAGCACAGCTGAGGTCAGATTGTAGGCTTATGTAGATGCAACCTCACTGATTTAGCTAGATGTGACTGGGAACAGCATGTGGCCTGCCAGCCACCTCAGGAGATAGGCCAGGCCCATTCTTTCCATGAGTAGTTGTAGACCTCTCCCTTCAGAAGCTGGCCGTGGATTATAAACAGATGAGAGGGAGAAACCCCTCTGCAGTCACAGTTCAGGGATGTGAAATCCAGAGGTGAACAGAATTTGAGCACACCAGGCATTTCTGCTGTGATCTTTGGATCACATTTGAAGGATCTGAACTGCAAACAGGGCAACTTCTGTTGGGACAGCAGATGATGCATTTGCCCTCGCTGGATGGAGGCTGTGCTGGCCTGGAGCAGTCCCCGTGCAGGTTTTGTCTGAACACATCACGTTGCAGTCTGCAGAAGAGGAAGCTCAGATGCTTCATGAGTAACTTGTCCTTCCCTGTAGGAGGAAAAAGGTGGGAACTTATGACAGAATGGCACAGCATGCAGCGGGAGGCACTCATGTCACCCCGTTGCGATGTAAGACGGTTTTCATTCATGAGGCTGGCAGGGCTGCCTTCTACAATTGGTAGATTTGCATCCTTCTCTGGATTATAAATCCCTAAAATCTGTGGGCATGAACAAAAAGATGCTGGGTTTAATCAGCAATAGCTGATTTGGGGGCAGGGGAAAAGGATTTTAACGCAGCAGTCGGGTAGAGATTTCTGCTGCTGTAGCTGGGATAATGGGATGGCTTGTCAAATAATTCAGAATTACCACCTGAGCATTACAATGTGGTGAAACTGGCGTTGTGTTAGTGTAAAAACCCGAGAACGTTCCAAAGCAGATATTTTTACATTAAAACGCTTTACAGGTACAGAATGGAACACACAAAAGCTGTGTATGAAAATGTTTGTAGCGCTCTGCTACTCGTACACCTGCCTGGGTTCTCAGTTTAAGCTTTCCAAGTTAAAGACGCCACAGTGACTGTAAAAGACATGCTGTGTTTCGTATCATCATTTACAGCTATGGATTTCCTTCCATCTCTAAACTGTAATTAAATGTTCCTATCAGCCTGTAAATTAGCCTTTCTCTTTTAAACATCACATTTGCAACTCTGTGTTCCTATAATCCTGCAATTATGTAACTATTTTCATTTCAGCACTGCATCAGCAATGTACTTAAGCATATGAATGATCTCTTTGAACCCAATGGGACTCCTCACATGCTTAAAATTAGGCATAGTTCTATCACTCCACTAAATCAGCAGCTATACTGGTATACAGAGACGGGGATGAAGGAGGCGGTTTGCATCTACTGTGTGCACCGCTATTGAGCTGGACACTTCTCAACTCTATTTTTATCTTTGTATTTTACATGTTTTCAGCTGAATCATAGTACTGGAGCTGGATGCCATGTGTGAGGCATTCCCTTCTCTTCAAACTACAGTTTCTCCAGAAGCAAAGCAGTTTTAAGAGGATCAAGCCTTCTCTTGCCCCCCCTGCTCCCTGTAAACTGATTGTCCTTTCAGACACCTCACTGAAACAGTGGCTGATCTGCACCTGGAAGGGCTTTTTGCATAAAGGTCAATTGCTGTGTTTTTCAGGATTGCAACGTGATCTTGTACTGCATGGGAATATCTGAGGCAGTGATAAACCATGATGCATGAAAAGGAACAGGCAGGGGAGGTGGGAGGACTGCAGCCACCTCAGTCCATTACACTCCTGAAGAAAATATATGGACATCTGCAGCCTGAGAAATCTCTGCTGTGGTCTTCTATCCTAAAATTGGATGTCTCTCAGGACTGTAATGTTAACAGTTTAGATCAAAGCATGTCTATGAGATCTCCAACTTTTCCATCACGCTGTATGAACTAGGAAACTCGAGGCACAGCTGTTCTATATTGAGAAGTAACTGGACAACAAGAAGTACTCTTGAAGAAACTGGGAACATTAAAGAAAAGAATGAAAGGAAACATTCCAGATTGCCTTCTGAAGCAGAATATGAAAGTACCAAATATCTCCAATTTTCACATTAGGAAACAGAGGCAAGCAGACTAAGTTCTTCAGACTTAAGCACAAATGACAGATTTCTGTGAGGCCTGGTGGTGTGATAATCGTAAACAGTTCTTGTTACTGTCAGGATGACTTGCTCTAGCACAGAAGAGCTTTCAAAGAGCTTCTTTGGTGCTTAGTGTTATTTTAGAGAAACATCAATGCTCAGACAAAATTCTCTACAGCAAGGCAGGTGAGAACAGAATTTTGCCCCAAAGTCATAATTTAATCTTAACCCACAAAAAAGCACTAAGATAAACAAACAAATTAAACAAATATGCTTAAAGACTCTCTTAGAGACAGAGAATTCATACAACAGTTACCGAAGTTGTGTTTGTGGCTTAACATCCGCTAACGGAGATGGACATAACCCGAGGCTGTGAATAATGAGCGGCTGCCCAGACAGAAGTTTATGCAACATAGTGATGGTCTGCAGGGAGCCTAGACCTCAATTAAAAACCCAGCACACAGCCCCATAAAGTGGAGACAAAAAGAGAGCAGAGGAGGGTTATTTGTACTGCTTGGCTAGACGACCTACTTGGAGGTGCCCACAGAGTGAACGGGAAAGGACCCCTTACGAGGAAAAGAGGCTTTAGAAAAGATCAAACGAGGGGTTTTGATCTATTTGTTTCACTGCTTAGGTTTTGAAAAACAGATCAGTCAGTGAAGAAAAGCTCTGATTATTGGTTTTGAGTTGAAGTTCTGTTTCATGCAGGCTTTAATGGTAGGGGCCCAGTGGTGTTAACGCTGCTGCTAACAAAAAGACTAATGCACTGGCAGGCATTGCTAGAATAATTTGCTGTCTTGCACAGCTTATTGCATAACTTAACCAAATGGTTTTTGCATTGAACCCTTACCTTCTGTCTGAACATATCTTCTAAGCATTTAATGCTGAATTACAGGTTTGCTTGGATGAAGAACAAACATCCCTCACTTACCGAGATACTTTTTTCTTTCTGAATTTCTCTGGCTTCAGCTACCAGCCATCATATGAGTTAGTTAAATAGTTGTGTGGTTTTTTTTTTTTTTTTAGTATCGCATTCTACAAGAAAAGATCACTGAGGTGCTTTATGTTACATAGAAATACTGCTTTACTTCCTGATATTCCAACAGTAGTCACTTCTGTCTCCAGAGCTAGCTACTGTAGTACAGGGAATTCAGTTAAACTGCCTCTCTGTGAGAAAACCATAACAACGTTTAGCATGAAGAATACACTTCAGCCACCTAAAAGCTATTCTATGCAACATAAAATTGGGATTATTAAGATCCAGTTCCTATTTATCTAGGCAAACTAGAAATGAATGCTGTTCTGCATTAAAAACAGAGTTTTGGAAATGAGAGGAAAAAAGAGCACAGTTTTGTGGGATTGGGAATTTAATTCTTTCTATTAAGTATGTTTGTATTTATTTATTTTGGTCTTTGTTTTGTTGTTTAGCACTGAGACTGCTATGTCCCTACGATTTGGATACTGCCACAGTGGATTTCTAGGCGCTTGGCCTCAGTGCAGTAGTGATATGTTCTGGCTTTTCACGTGCTGCTGTAGGAACAGCTGGGCGCCGCAGAGGGATCCAAAACCTATACATGTGCTCAGCCTGTATTCTGTACAAATGTGATCTTAAAATAATAAGGACAAAGGCATCTCAGAAATTCTGCCTTTCTTCAGGGCTTTGGGGTTTACTTGTGGCTGCAGGTCTTCCTTCAGTTAGGATCCCAATACCCATACCTGCATTTAATAGTAGTTCTCTCTGTTTTCTTGACAAAGTAGACTGAGGATCATCTTCTCTTTAAAAGAACTGCTGAAGAACTGAAGAACTGGTTTTAACTGGCAAGTGTGGAAAGTTTTTGATGATATACGCTGGAACATGCGTCCTCCTATTTTTCTCAGAGACAACTATTTTGGACATAGTGTTACTTACATTATTTGCTTTCTCAAACCATCCACAGTTCCAGCAAAAGGGACAGGGGTTATGGCTCCTTGTTCTTATGCTTCCTATTTCATGGAATCTCTTGGGTGGGAAGGGCTGCAGGAGGTCTCCAGTCCAATCCCCTGCCCAAAGCAGGGCCAGCTCCAGGAACAGAGCAGGCTGCCCAGGGCTGCCTTCAGACAGTCTTGAAAATCCCCACTGACGGAGCTTTCTTGTCATTTCTTCTCCCTTGGATGGCCGCCATTATCCTGTCGATCAGACCTTTCTCTTGTGAAGCAAACAGGCTGAACAGCCCCTCGCAGAATCAGGTTTTGATATTTGATGTTTCGATATTTTGCATTACAAAGGGTGGCAGCAGCATCACCTTTCCTCCTAGTCTGCAGTCCCTACAAGCTGCAGTCTCTTAACACATCCAAGTGTGCCAGTGTCTGTCCGGTGCCTTCTGAGAGTGTTTGCTGGAAGAAGGGTTTAAGGAGATGCTGGTAAGGATTGATTTATAGTTGATTTAATGGTGGTAGGTAAAATAACATCTACTGACATCTAACTGGGTGGTTTTATTTACAAACATAGAACCATGTCCTCTTTGTAATGTACTCTTCCCTTCTTGTCAGTGCTTTTCTTCTGTTTCAGCTTCTTGGTGTTCTCAAAACATCCTTCAAAATTTGTACTCAAGTTACATTATCGGCAAACCTCTTTATGGAAATTAAAGGACAAAAGTTTCATTAGTATTTATGAATAATGAATCACTAGGATGTTGCCCTTTGATAAACTAGCTACAAGCATTAATACAAGTGGCCATTTAAGGTAAACACAAGTATGATGCTCTAATTTATTTTCCGTTTCCCTCTGTTTGCTAATTCATTGACTTCTTAAACTGCCTAACTGAAAAAAAAAAAAAAAAAAGGCTCAGCAAATAACAATTTCATTTGTTACACGCTGATAAATGTTTAATATTAACAGTTTAGCAATTGAAGGGTGAGGTCTTTTGGAAAGATGCTATTACCTGTGCAATTTGATTTTCCCAGCTTGCCCTTATCCTCCCATTGCTGTAAAGCTGGATCAACACAGGCCACTTGATAACTTTAACATAATAATCTCTGAATTCAGTGTGCAGGACAGGGACGAAACAGCTCAGAAGAGCCTCCCACATACCGTGTGTGCTATTGTCTGAGTAGCCAGTGTACTCTAGGAAGAAGAAAAATGCCTCAGGTCCCCACTGTACGCACTTGCCCCAGCAGATGTGGTGAGATGTGGTAGATGTAAGGACTGCATACATCAGAATTTGTTTGTTCCTCTGAATTGTATGCCATGAAAGGTACAGGAATGTTACGCTTGATGCAGCTGTTAGAATCTTGCTGGCATTGCTCTGATTTCTTACTGCTTATTACGAAATTGTTCACACTTGTGATGAACATCATATAATGATGACTCATACAATGACTTTTTATGCTAGATCTTCCCAATATTCACAAAGCTTTGTTTTTGCTTAAAGAAGGGAAAGTAAGCCCAAGTAGATATTCAGCTCCTGCCTTTTCCACTTAACTGTCACTTACTTTTCCTATAACTTGTTATGTCTGTTGTTGGTCACAGAATTATTTTGATGTAACTCATGGTCAGGGAAACAATTTTGCTAGCCTGCTAGCTAGTAAATACTGCAAGAGCTGGTGTCGTTACAGAAACGTTTCATTACAGATTATAACCTTTGACAACAGGAGGGTGGTTTCAGTTGAGTAGCTTCACAGTGTAGTAAGACAGCAAGCAACCAACTCTGTTTTGCTTTGCTCATGTAATACACTGGAGCAGAGAGCTGGGTACCATGGATCTGGAGTTTGTGAAGCGTACACAAGCAGATCCTACCATGACCAGTTCCTAGAATTAATCTGTTTTCCTATGTATCCAATTAAAAAAAAAAAAAAAGGGATGAGCTTTTCCTTTTTCATTCCATTCATTCTTTAATAAGGAGAGTCTGCTTTTTCTTTTATTAAAAAAGAGACATAATTTTCATCATCATTTGTGTTAAATGAGCCATTCCATTCCTGATGTGACTCAACTGATCTTAACAAAGTCACACCAGAAATATATATGTTCCAAAGAGTTTCAGTAGACTGCTTTCTCCTTTTCTCACTTTTTTTTTTTTTTTTTTTTCTTGCAGTTACTAAAGTGGTAGCATTCTTATTTTTTACTATAAAATATTTGTATTTTTCTTCATGTGCTTCAGGATGTTTTGTTTACCACATACCAACAGGCAGCCTGATTACTATGAGGCTATAATTATAACCCATAAGCAGTTCATTATCTTCAGTCTTCTGAATAAGAATTTTCTTAAGTTTCACAATCCTATTTAGAAAAAAAAAAAAAAAAAGTATCACTTTCTTTCCTGTGTGTGAACAAAAGTGTTGACTTGTTAGCAGTCATTGTCCCTGCTCTATTGCCAGTATATTTGGCCTCAAGGGATTTATGTGACATGATTAAATCGGCTTTAAACATTACAGCCCAAAACTACCTTAAAATCTTTTCTGAAAACATTTTCCAAGGGTCCAAGTAAGCTTTTGGATTTGGTAGTCCCCTTGTTGACATTCTGAAGTGAAAGCTGATGAGGGCTCACAGCAGGAGCACCTGTGCGCTGAGATGTACCAAATATTTATGTAGTGAATGCTACAAAAATAACACTGGTGTTTTTCCAGAGGTAGTCTGGGTGAAGATTTAATATCCTCACTTTTGTCTTCATAAAACTTAGAAATACACTTAAAAATGGGCTATTGACAATTCTGGAAAAAGGTTGCAGGAAAAAGTAAAACAAGGAGCCCTGAGTTGTTTCTTGTTCTTGTTTTGCTGCAGGCATTTGTTCAGCATGGTGAAAGGTGATACAGGAAAAAGTGGTGTTCTTAGGCTGTTGGCACACAACAGGAAGTAGCCAAAAAAGGTAAATACTGCCCAGAAAACAAAGGAATGATGCAGTCATAAATGCACTGGTATACGAAATGAAGAATAATGCAGCTGTTGACTTTTGTTCTTACATACTTTTTGCTTCTTAACATAAGAAAAACTTCTGGAAAATTGTAAGCCAGCTAGCAGCTGTAAACTTGACTTCTACTTAATAATTTGTTTTAATGAACTGAGGCCTTTATGATATTGTGGCTATTGGCCAGGCCTTGTAAGTAGCCTTCTGTTTACTGTCAGCACTCCAATGAGGTTCAAAACTGCTGCCTCGTAGCACAGCCACAGGGGTGTGAAATACATTTTCCTTGAAAAATAATGGAAGATTTGTTTCTTTCATCTAGAAAACTTCAGCCAGGACATTTATTTCATAGGCACACTCAGCAAAGCACTCTAGGCGTGTTGTTGTCCAAGACATCCCATCGACATGGGGTGATGTGAGTGCAGTTACACGCAGGTGTTTTGCTTACATTGACCGGCAGACACTAATTGCTTTACGATTGCTGGGAGAGTGGTGTGTACTTCAATACACACTTGAAGAGCAAAAAGTGAGGAATGATGGATTTAGAAAGAAAGTTTTGATAATTTCTGTTGTTTTATTTAATTATTAAGTGCTGCCTCAGCTTGACTGCTGAGCGCCCAGTGTCCAGAGGACCCTGGGCCCACACCAGAGGAGTGCCCTCTTGCCTCTGCCCACACCCCAAAGCCCCTGCAGTTGTCTCCAGAAAGGCTCCTGGCCTTGTGCTGCAGCTCCTGGGTTTACATTTACTCCCCACCAGTCTTGCAGCCCAACAGCAAGGCCCCAGCCCACCAGAGACCTCTCCAGCTCTCCCTCCTCACCCCCAAGTGCCCAGGGCCTTGCAGAAACCAAAGGCTTCACCAAGAGCCTCTGCTGCTTGGGGCACCCCAGGATAAGGGCGTTGGGTCCCATGGTCGGCCCCAAACTGTGAGTGTCCTGTACTGGTGGCAGCCGGGTTTGGGGAAGACCCAGGCTGACATGGTTGGTACTGAGCTCCAGGAGGAAATTCCTGTCTAAATCAGAGTCCTGTGGTGAAAACCTCGTGAAGCTCTATGAGTGAGTGGTTCATGTGAGAGAGGCCATATTTGGCTATGTGGACCCTTACAGCCCTCAACAGGGGATCACCACTCTCTGCACACACCTGGATTTGTCCTGCTGCTCCCCCCCAGCAGGATCCTTGGAGGAGAGAGGGATAGAAATGGAAAACTGAGGAACTGCATTCCCAGACCCAAGGGCAGTGGTAGCATTGTCTTCATACCTCATGGCTCAAATCCCTGTATGAATGCTCCAGCCCTCTGCTTCTAGGAAGTACAGAGTGGGGATACCATCCCCAGCAGTCTGGGGATTCAGACAGGGTTAAATGACGAGTTTTGAATAACACTAAAGGTTCTTCAGAAGATTTTCCATCCTGTAAGGCAAAGAACTAGAGATCTAGAGATCTTATTATTATTATTATTTTTATTTTTCTGAATTATATGTGCATATGCAACCTTTATCTTCTCTCACTTCCCAAGTGAAAGAAAACAGCTTTTGCACATCTCTGTTACGGCCCAAACAGAAGAGATGTTGCTTTGAATGCTTCAGATACTTGGATATATATATAAATTCCTTTCCAATACCAAAGTCATGGTGTGCCTCTTTATTCAAATGTTTTTGAAGTGCCTAATGTATATCCTAAAGGGGTAGCATAGAGGGGTGTAGTTCTTTGAGTATGGCCTCATTAGGGCTTCTATAAACATGATCACTCAGAGGAAAACTTCTTGTCAGTGGTTGTCTACAGAAGCATCCTAGTTGCCCTTCTGATTGTAAGTCATCCAAAGGGAAAGAGGATTTAGTCTGATGTTTGGAAAATAAACTAGAAATGTTAGGTAAATCATTAAATTTGGACAGAGACGGTGTATACTGGACATCATGCAAACAAGACCAAATTTGCCCCTATTCTAGAAGCATGGAGATGTGGAGATTTCAGTGGTAGCCTTCTCTGTTCTGATGAAAATAAATGTGTAGCTTTAATTCTCAAACTATTGTTGTAAATCTAAAAAGAAAAGAAAAAAAAGATAATAACTTTAGAATATTAGTAATGTTCCAACAAAAGCATAAGCAAAATTTAGGAGCAAAAATTCTGCCATCCCATTTAAACACAGCATAAAATATTCATTTTCATGTACTTAATGGTTATGATCATTGCAGCTCCTACCTGTTTCTAGGCATTGTGCCTTACACTAAATACACCTCTTTAACCTAAACCTGAAGCTCTGGAGAGCAGGCAGCAGCAGGAGAACAAGAGTTGAGCCCATTCCTAAATACACAAACATGCTAGTACTGAACTGGCTGAAAACGTTTCTTCATGTGAAACATCAAAGGAGAAAATATCGCTTTTCAGATGGACTTCTGCTCTCCTTTGGGATCATTCCAACAGTTTGTTTCTAATTCAGATGGAAAAATCCATCTGCCCCTCATTCCAGTTGGTTTTAATTCCCCCATCACTGGGAAAGATGTGGACAAGGAGAAACACGCGAGGAAGAGAAGTATAGGGCAAGGAAGACACTGAATTTACCCAATACAACAATTGTTCCTCTAACCCTATGCATATGTGTGGATGCTTGGTTTGGAAGGCTCATCAGAGGGAAGACAAATCAATAAAAGCTGTTCTCACAGGTTCGAAGTTAAATATTCATAAAGCACTGCTATAAAGCAGGTTTTGTCTTTATCTGCTTTATATTTTTTCACTAACCAAACTTCAGTTTTAATGAGACTCCTTTCCAGCTTACTGCAAAAGTTATTTTTTTAGAATTTCTGTGTGGTTCTAGACATGGCTTTCAAAATTGACCATTGATTATGACTGAGGAAAGATTTTGATGTAAATATTGCAAAGAAACAGATTTTTATTGCTGTGACAAGGCAGATAATTTGATGATTGGTCTTTCTACAGTTCAGAGAAAATAATGCAGTTACTGTAGTCTGAGAATGCAATTCCTCTAACATCTGTCAGATGTCAATTAAAATGTTTTCATTAATGCAATAACGTCTTTTTTATCATGTAAATTGTATTGAGCCTACTTTTGATTAACTTAATTAAATATGCCGTTAAACTAGAAATGTGAGGAGCTACAGATGACAAAAATATTTGATAAACTGTCCTTTGAGTCCAGCAGCAATAAATGCTGTAAACCATTGGCAAAAAGTGTTGTAAAGCAGCAAGGAACAAATTATTGTATAAAAGAAAAAGGAATAGATATTGTTGTAATTGCAGCTAATACATGTGGGCAAATGGTCAGTTCCATATAGGTCTCTACTACATCTTACCTTCATGAGACACAAAGGCTGGGGCATAGGCTTAGGCAACTCTGCCATGTGTCAGAATAAATTCCATAAAGCAGAGCAAATTCAGAAGGCAGACGTATGAGGATGACACCAGCTCGCAGGGTGTGTGCTCCAAGCAGCACAGGAGAATTGTACCTTGTGCATATTGGCCAGCAACAGATCTGTAAGTGCCCTGGTGTTACACTGATGCACCTCTCTGTAATGGCATGTGAGGTGGCATTGCCTGACCTCCTCCTGAGCAAGAAAATTGAAGAAGGGTGAGTAGGGGAACCTAAAACCCAGAGAGGCAGGGCACCATGTTCTCCAACTTGCCCTGGCTGTCCTCTCCAGGGGGCAAGCCAGGTCTTTATATATTATGTTGCCGGAACTTAATTTCTGTCATTCTTGGCACAGAAGTATGCCAGCTAAGCACTTTTCGCTCTCAGCTGGTCATCTGCATGCTGAAGGTTTCTAAACCAGCCAGGCATGAGGGAGAAAGCACTGAGAAAAGAAGTGAAGGAAAAAAGTTATGCTTCAGAGACACTACTTACTGAATATGATAAGAAAGCAACTTACATCAGAAAAAATGATGTAAAGCATAACATGCTTTTGAGACTGTACAAGGAATAGAGGTGCCTTTGTTTTGTTCCTTTTTACAGAAAACTTGGTGTTCAGTGTGCCCAACTGACTTTGGGAGAATTTAGGCTACATAGTGCTTTCTCATTACAAAAAAAAAAATCAACCAATATTATTTACTGAAGTTGAAATAATCACTTCTGGGGAGAAATCATTAAAGAATACGCATCTGAAAAGGGGATATTCTAAGGTTGCCTTAGCAGAGAAAACTTGGTGTTCTTGGAGAAAGAACGCCTACACTTCTTGTTTTCAGCAAAGATGCTTTAAATCTCTGATAGATTGGTAACGATACAGGTACTTGCTGTGAAGCAATCTTGGACGACTCATCTATTGATTTAATTCAAAACAGCTGCAGGATTTTCATTTTCCTCTGTTTATCCCCATTGAAGGTCATGTTTCTTGACCTTGCTAAGTGGAGACAAATATATGTTTGCACAGCAGCAATGCTTCAGAGTTTATTTTGACAACAGAAGTAGTAAGTCATATAGCATTAGGATGAAAAGCACCCCACTCAGACATGTTGATAAAAAAAAAAAATTATTTGCATTCCAAAGTAAATGATGAATCCTTGAGATTCCTCTGGTTGCACAATGTCCTGTGACTCAGTTCCTTTGACTTTCAAACATGCACCCAGGTAAAAGGCGTACCCAGATTTACTTTCATTGGCAGTGCTTCTCTTGATGTTCTGACTGCGAGTTCAGCATACGCATTCTTTTCAATGTTGCACCTCTCCTTTTCAAAGTTTAGCCTTGGATTTGGGTGCACTCAGGCTGAAATCCACTTATGACAGAGAAAACAGTTGTGACAATATGCCCATTATAGTGTCTAAAGATAAATTGAATAGACATGTAAGGAAGAGCAGGGAAGATGAAGGGTTAAGTGATGGTGTGAGCAGAAAAGGGGCTCTATATGGCAGCTGTTTTAAACTGAGAAAACAACACGGCTGCAAGGTGTTTTAAGCCTTGAAAAGCTATTCATTCTTTACATAGCATTACCATTAGTTACCTATGTAGGTTGTATTAAAATAAAGCCAGGAGTTAACCGGAGCTTACATTTTATAGGTGCACGTTTAATTAAATTGTATGTTTTATCTGTAGTAATAAAATACGTAAGTCATCTGAGTTAACACACAGCTTTACACTTTGAGGTCTGAATCATCTCCAGCATCTCCATTGCAGGCTGTTTGGTATATGAGCCATAACATCCACTGGGGGAAAGCGCTAATCTCTGAACATTTCATTTGCAGCTAGAAAGCTATCCTGCTCATCATGCTGATGCTGTATTAAGCAAGTAAATACAACGGCTTCCTGTTCTGGAATGAAGTGAACCTGCAACCTCACAAGAAAATCCTCATAATCATTGCAGAGTGCTCAGCTTTGCATATTATTTAAATCTAAAAGCACCAACACAGGATAGTACTGTAAAAATATATTCAAGCTATCCTGAAGGACACATAAATGTTTCCTGTTGATGTTGGAGGGCAGAGGAGGACACTTTACATAAGGCAACATTAGATGAAAAACCCTTATTTAACCATATGCACAGTTCTTGCAGTGTTTTGTTCCTAGACCTTTTTTTTTTTCTGTGAATAATCTTTCATTTTCCCCCCTATTACAACAGGTTTACAAGCACTTTATTGCAAGTAAAATCCATAGAAAGGCCTGAAAATAAGGATCAGTATAGCCTACTACCTACTACTACAGTTCTGTTTACAGGAAAACTGAACTTTGTTGATGTGTATTCCTAGGCTATGTTTTTGCAAACTGAATTCCGTAAGTTAGGAGGGAAACTGATGACCTGATCTGTCATTGCTTTCTCCTCTTAATGCAGTCACTTGTCCCTTACATTTTTGTAAGTTCCCATTGAAACTGCTGTGTAGCCCCCCTCCAGGGTGTTGCCCAATGAGGTTGCCTCAGTTTGACAAAGCCCCGCATTCACCTCTGCAATATGCTGGTGGTATCGCTGTGAGGAGGCTGGGAAGCTGTGTGGATTGCCACTGCTGTCTGTCCTGTACATCTGAGGGGCCTGAGCTGGACAGGTGCCTGTCAGGCCCTGTCTGCCACTGCTCTGGCTGTGGCCGACCCAAGGCCTGCTGCCATCTGCCAGGAGGGTTTGAACCCAGAACGCCCACTGTTGGGCACAGACATGCCATGTGGAAGCCATCACTGCGCCTCGTCTGTCCAGGCTGCGTGACAGCGAGCTGGCATGCGCCATGTGTGATGAACTTCTCGGTTTTAATAATGGCATTTGGCCTGTTGTAAGTCCACAGACAGGTCAGGGTCAGGACTCACAAATGCATTCAGACAGCTGCCAGTCCATCCTGGCAGATAACACTACGTGACGCATCTAGTGAGCTCTGGCAGCAGAAACGGTACCAAACTTTTAAGGTAGAATCAGATGTGGTTGAAAGGTACTTATCTCCGACTTAGCCAAATGTGTGTGAGTAAGGAATGATCTGGATAAAACACACCAAGAAACATTTTTGCTGAAATTGGATATGAAATTTCTTTTGTTGAGGTCCAAGAAGATTACAGGGACAGGTCAGCTGGAATCAAGTTATCTCATTTTCTCTACAGGTCCTGCTGTATTTTGTATATTCTTTGACTGAGCAGGGAGAGAATGAAGGAAAAAACTTGTTTGTTTTTATTGCTCCCTTACAATTAATTCTCCAACTGTGATGAGTGTCCAGTGGACTCACAGCACTCATAGCTTCTGAGATCCCCAGAAGGTTCCAATAAAAACCTCTGCTGAAAGAAATTTTTACCTGCATGCTGGAGATCATCCTTGATTAATAACAGTAATGAATTGTGTTCATCAGAGGACAGAAAACATCTATCACACAGATAAACAGCCTGTTCTTCCTCCCTGAAACAGTGCTTGTAGGTGTGAAAGAGATGGCTGAGGATTCTTGTTTTGGAAAGCCTGGGCAAACATCTCTAGCTGAAACATAAGTCCTAGTCCTCAAATACAAGTTTCTGTTGCCTAAGCTTGTTTACTGCATAGACAGGCAAAAATTCATAACTCTGTACCCTTGATTGCAATATGCGTCTGTATCTCATCATCAGTGGATGGCATTGCTGATTATTTTACCTTGGGGCAGTGGAAATACAACTTTTGATAACTCTTTCCTAAGGTTATTAGCTTTGTCAATCCTTAGATAAATAAAACTGTAAGCTAACTCCCAAGCAACCACATTGTGCAAAGCAAGCAATACTTTGCACAGTCATTCCCGAGAGAAATAGTATTACACTGGTAACAGGAGATCACAAATCGTTTATGTTAAAGTTTCGTCCTTGAATGTAAATTCTCTTTCAGCAAAGGCAGTATTCTTACACCTATCTGTAATTGCAGCCTGGGTTTGAACTTGAGACATGGGTGTTACAGTAATATGTGTCTGTAACAATAATGCATTGCAAACACATTTGCTGGGCAGTTACACCTGGGATTTGCATGGCTTTCTGTTCAGTTTACACTCCAGAAGAAGAGAGGAAGCAAGGATTATTTGAAGAAGAAATATGTTGTTATCATGCCTGACCAGCCTGCCCGCTCACTGGCAGAGATCACTGGCTCTGCAATGGAAGAGAGAGCAGTGGGTGTTGTATACCTTGCCTTTAGCAAGGCCTTTGATGCCATTTCCTGAGGCATTCCCTCTTTGCCAAATGGGTGAGATCAGGATTGGGTAGGTGGACAATGAGGTGGGTGGAAATTTGGCTGGAAAACTGGGCTCAGAGGACGGTGATCAGCAGCACAAAGTCCAGCTGGCAGCTGATCGCTGGTGGCGTGCCCAAGGGATCGATACTAGGGCCAAGGCTGTTAAAGGCTCTACTTACAGGGTGGACAACGGGACCGAGTGTGCGCTCAACATGTCCCTTCCAGCATAAATTATTCCAATGGTTATTTTCATGTGGGGGTTCTCTGAATAGGTAGGGCTGAACACAACCAAATGTGAGGTATGGTGAATGTGCTAGTTCTCTTTCCTTGTAAGAAGCACTTCTTTCTGAACAGTCCTTGCCAGCGTAAGTGTGGATTCTATCGCACGTCAGCTTCACACGCGCAGTGGTACAAAAGACCTGCTGTAGGACTAGGTTGGGAAATTCTGTCCTGAATTGGCATTAATCCTGTTGGCTGTGTTACTAGTCTAGGGACTGCCCTTTATGTGGAAAAAGAATGGGTATATAACGGTATTTTCTCTTTTATATGAAATTATAAGATCAGACAAGTGGACAGGCTTAGTGTTGCCACTTTCAGTGGTTCAGCATCTCCTGAAGTTGTGGATGCCCCATGTTCAAGGCCAGGCTGGATGGGTTCCTGGGCAGTTTGATCTAGTGAGCTAGTGGTTGGCAACCCTGTCCATGGCAGGGGGGTTGGAACTAGATGATCTTTGAGCTATTCTATGATTCTACTCTATGATTCGTCTAGAACTCTGCTTACTCTTTCATTGGCCAGGGCATGTTTCTCTAGGACCTGCTTGAAAACTTAGATCTGCCAGTCTTTCTCAAGATAAAAGTGTTACAAACACCACTGTTGTGGGGATTTGTATGAGGATAAAAATACTGCCCCATGGTAGACAAGCAGTTTAGCACGTGCCCAGAGAAGAAAAACTTTGAATGTCCAGGGGACATGAGTCAGCTGGTTTGTACTGTTAACATTCTGAGGTCTGGTATGTTTTGGGGACTGTTTGTTTTGGATCTCTACCAAAACACCAAATAATAACAATAAAAGCAAAACAACTGTTCTCCCCAAAAAACACCTAACCTCTTCCACCCCAACAGAAATCAAAAATCAGCCCACAAAAATAAAAACAAAACAAAAAAACTGCCTTGGCTAGTTATTTCTAGATGCCTATTCCCACACCCATCTTCCTCTTTTGCTGTTCGTAACTTCTGTTTTCAGCGTGCCTGACGTACATGATATGAGTCATCCCCATCACTTACATTTCCTGACTAACAGCAGTTTGGGATTAGACTTTTTTTTCCTTTCAGCTGACATTTTCTTTCACAGTAAGGGGCAGGAAAATATTTTAAAGTAAATTTAGTATTTAAAAATGTTGTCAACCTAGCGTGGGAACTTCTCTTCTCAGTGAAATCCAAAAAGGCGAGTCTTATCAGTTTCCTGCTGAGATCCTTCTATCCTGACCTGAAAGAAAAGCCTCAAGGAGTAAAAGGGAATTTCATTTTCCATTCCATCCAAGTTTATCCACACAAACTTTTCTTTGCCTTTGCCATTCCATTTTTTACTCTTGATGTTTCTATTGTTTTAAATTTCTTACCCATCTCTTCCACCCATCTGCTTGGCCTCCCCCAGGTACCCTTCCCCCATCTGCACTCCATACTCCATTCTGATTTCTCAGCTTCTTTCTCCTTTCAACTTTGTACCTGCTTCTGATTCTGGGTACCAAGAACCTAAATAATATGCTGAGAGAAAACAAACACCATATTGTAGAAACATATTCTCCTTGATGCCTACAGGAAAAAGACACAATTACTCAAGCAATCTTTTTTTTCATTTGGAGTCTTTTCTCCCTATATATATATATTTTTTTTTCATTATGTTTTTAGATGGAGGTGTAACATCAAACCAATATAATCTACTATAATAATAGTGGATACTGATTCACAGAATCAAACCCTTGCCTACTTGTCCTCTTTTTCTTGCTCACCTTCAGGTGCAGCTGCAGCCGAGATGAGACTGGAGCACAAAACCCACAGCAAAGAACAGACACAATTCATCTTAAAAAAGCACAAGGCTACCATGTTTGTAAATGCTTATGACAGACAGTAAAATACAATTTTTACCACTCCATAGTCACCGTGTTACATTTCCAAGGGCACAGTCCACAGCAAAGACAGTGATCTCTTTCTGATGTCAGAGAGATGGCTCATTAAGCACAAACACTCAGCAGCCACCTAAAGAAAACAACATCATAAGAAGCTTTGGTTTGTCACATCTGATGATGTTCAGGTCTTCTACAAGCTAGTTAAGTAATACACAGGCTCATATTAGAACAACATTTCTTCTTGTAAAAACAAGTGCTTCCACTATTATTTCCTTCCCCATTCCTATTTTAATATAAATACATTTTTTTTTTTAAAAAAAGAGCAAGGTTCGGATTTTCTTATTTTCCTTAAGCCATGATTAAAATTCTCAATGTACTTTTGAGTCATTTCTTATTGCAGAGGCAGAAAATCAATAATCACCTTCAAAAAGAAGGCATGTCAGAACCTGACAGAGTAAAATGTATCCCTACCACGCACATGCCTCAGATTGCCTCCACAAGCCTACTACTGTCCCTTGTAGCTTAAAGAAAAAAAAAAAAAAAGAGAGAGAGAGAGAGAAAGAAGAGTAAGATTGAAATACAGAGATTCTCACTGTTAATATAGGACTTCTGATGTACTTTGAAGTTAGCAATTCATTAAGTGTACCATTCTGGTACTGGAACAACCCATAAAACATTTACATTCTCCAGAAGCATTTGTCATATAATGACAGGAACAATGAAATATCCCCATTTTTAGAATGTCATAAAAGATCAGTCTTCAGCACCCAACTACAGCAAAGTTTTATGGTACAGATGGTACTGCCTCAAATAAGGAATTGCCAAACAGACAAAGATCTGTGACTTGACTGCATAAAGGACCTTCCACCCACTACTTCAATTTGCCAGATGGGAATTTCAAGGTTTCAGCTGGACTTTACAATTGATGCTAAGCACTCTGCAGATCATTTCAGTCATGTTGCTTACCTAAATAAATCCAGTAACTAGTTAACTATATAACTTAGAATGTTTTTACTAGGAAAGAGTTCCTTTTATAAATAAAATATACATATATATATTTGTGTTATTAGCTGCAGGAATTTAAGGGGGCTGTTACTGCACCAGCTGTACTTTTACAAGCCCAGGGAGGGGCAGGAGCATTTGACTGCCTCTCCTCCAACATGCAAGCAGTCTTACTGAGCTCAGTAGAGCTCACTGGTTTGTTGCTCAGAGATAGGTAAGCAAATGCTGTTCATTCCAATGGATTTATTCAAGTGCTTGGAATTGTGCACTCCCTTAAAAGCTTTCCTGAATCAAAACTTCAAGATGACGTTCTTTTGGCTGGCTCCGTCATTTCCTATTTGGCATTCCTCCTCCTCACAAAAATGTTTCGGTCTGCCCTCCATTGTCTTGGCAAGCAGTCATAAACATCTCCACAAATCTTTGGAAGCCAATACAAATATCAAATGTGGCAAAATAAAGGTACTCCATACCACTTTAGATGGCACTTTCACTGTTACTGACAAAACCTTGCTCTTCTCATCAACCACGCTTATCCATTTTGATTTATTTTTACACAAACAGCTTTTAGCATCATACCAAAATATGACTTACAAAGTTAGATCCAACTAAACGTAGGTGGAAATATCTTGAAAGCAGGAGCACCATTCAAAGCACTGATTTTAAAATATTCATTATTTGTGAAATATATTCATTATTCTTGGCTTGTTTCTGTTCACTGCTGTTATTTAGCTTAACACAGCACTTGCTTCAGTGTGAACTCAGTCTGCCCTAAAGAAAAAAATCTAAATGCTTTAAATCATAATATCACAGTAAAAAGTAAGAGATATTATCTCCAGTTTGTTTCGCCTGCAAAAATGTCTGGTCCAACAGGACTGCCAAGACTCATAAAACTCTTACGTCACCATCAATTTATTGGCATGAATCTATCATATCTTCATATGATGTTTACTGGTTTTGATTCCAGTCCATGCCAACATTAACTTCATTTAATTTTAACTCTCCGTGTGTACTTGGACATCAATTGGTAGTGGAGATTTCTAAGTTTGTTATGTGTATGGCTTGTTTTTTAAGGAAATTAATGTACAAAGCTGTCTTCAAATTTGATGTTCAGAGAAATGGAAGATCTGCTCAGGTTGATAAGCTCTTTTTGTTTTGAATATTGAGATTAATGCAGATGCAAGCCTAAGGAGATGTGCTCCAATATTTTCTTACTTGACATTGTCATTACTTCAGACAGTCTTTATTTTTTTTTCTTTTTTTTTTCTTTTTTTCTTTTTTTAATAGAAAAGGCATTGAATCTCTTGCTATAATGAGACCAAGCTCTTTATAGTACAAAATGTAAGCAGCCAATTTCCATTACTATAGTGTATGACAGTATGACTTCATTCCCAACACAATTTACTTAAATTGAACATTTTGGCAGATGTGTGCACGAGACTAGAGGAGCAGAACTTCTATTAAATCATATTCTGAAACAATAACAGATTGTGTTGTAGATCTAAGCTATGGGGAAGTTTCCAGCTCTGCTCATAACTTATTGCACATTGTATGAGATATCAGGAAAGTGCACCCAGCAAAAGACTGAAAAACACTCCATAATCTGGACAGAAACTACATGCACAGATAAAAAACTTGATTTGTGGTGAAGACATTTACATAGCATTGCTACGCAGTCAATAAAGGTCAGTGAACATGTCCACTTGCAGTGATTACAGCAACAAAGATGAGAAGAAATGAACAATCCTTCAGTGAAAAATGCCTTTTTCTTCTACTTTCCTGGACTCATACACTGTCTTCCTTAGGATAAATGAAAAACACAAAACACAATTCTTCTCTCTTGCAGGTAGTGAACTGTGCAGGCACTGTGGGGTTTTTAGTAATTACTGGTGTGTGTGAATGTGTTACCGTTTGCTTTACAATAATGAAGGCAGGTCAAAGAAAATCTCCTAGTACTTGGAATAAAGTTCTACAAGTGTCTGAGGAATCTTCATCAATAAACTCAGAGCAGCCCCACAGAGCTCCACCTCCTGCCTAAACACAGGGGTACTTACATGGCAGCATGTACCTGAGGATGAAGCAGGACTGTTGCCAACAGACTTTGATTTAAAACCCAAGGAGCAAGCACTGGGGTAACTTTCAAGATACTTTGGCTTGCGGGACAAGGGCTAGAACTTGATAAAACAATCTGTGGAAAGTCAGAATGATTGAAACCTGCATCAATTTCCACATCTTGCACTTTCTGCACTTTTGTCAGTCATTGGAACTAACCTTAAAGCATTATTGGTTCTACAATACCTGGGGGGGGGGGGGGGGAANGGGGGGGAAACGCCATGGCAAAATTAATTCTATTCTGTAGACCTTGATTCTGCAGTGAATGTCATTATTCAGAACGGAGTCTTGAAGACTTGAAGAGCTAAATTTGCAACTAGTGAGGCTCCTGCCAACACGCACCAGCTGGGCCTCTAGCCCATTTGATCTACTGTCCACAGTAGTACGCAAGGGAGTAGGAACCCCAAGTGACCTTGCAATCAGCAAAGCTTGCTGAAAGCACAGTGAGGGCAGAAAGACCTGATCTGACCAAATCTCAGAGGACCTAACAGATGTGATATTACCACATCTTACCATGAATTTTCTAGCCCCTGTAACTGTCAGGCCTTCAGCCAGCAAAATGCTTGTGTAGCTGTTTAACTTCCAGCACACCAGAGGCCTCGCTGAAGTCAGTAGGACTAGTCATGTGTTAAATATTGACTACAGTAAATGTTCCGCTGGCTGAGTGCCAACAGACATCTGTTTGTCACCAGTGGCTATTCCTTTAAAGAAAGCAACTGCATTTAGCAGCAAAAGAATAGGGCTGCTTTGGGGAAGGGGGACATGGAAACCTACCTGAATGTAGAAAAAGGTGGGCTTGACTACCTTGACAGATAAAATAATTCCTCATAGGGCAGTAGACTAACTGGGACTAACTTATAGACAATTCCATTAGAGCCCTCATCTGCCTATTGAAAGCATGAAATGCCCCTACTAAAGAGTCAATGGTGTCTAATGGCTTCAGAAATTCTGTGGCTGTGTCACCTGGAGCGTGTCCAAAGAAGGGCAACAAAGCTGGTGAAGGGCCTGGAGCACAAGGCTTATGGGGAGCGGCTGAGGGAACTGGGGCTGTTCAGTCTGGAGGAGAGGAAGCTCGGGGGAGACCTCATTGCTCTCTACAACTGCTGGAGAGGAGGCTGTAGTGAGGTGGGGGTCGGCCTCTTCTCACAGATAACAGTTATAGGACGAGAGGTAATGGCCTCAAGCTGTGCCAAGCCTCAAGGTTCAGGTTGGATGTTAGGAAAAACTTCTTCTCTGAGAGTGGTCAGGCATTGGAAAAGGCTGCCCGGGGAGCTGGTGGCTTCTCCTTCCCTGGAGGTGTTCAAGAAGCGTGTAGATGTGGCCCTTAGGGACATGATTTAGTGGGCATGGTGGTATTGGGCTGACGGTTGGACTAGATGATCTTGGAGGTCTTTTCCAAACTTAATGATTCTATGATTCTATGATGGAGCTGTTCTCCATCCCTTCATAACATAAAGGAGAGCACAAAGTGTTCAAGTTTGTCTAGATATTTCTTGTGCTTTAGTTTTGTAGCAGACTAACCTATATTTAACTTTAAAATAAAAAGCCTGATCTTTTCAGTTCCTGTTTCTACAAACAGTCCTTATTCATTTAAATAAATATACAGATGGAAAGCTATTTTCAGAAGTGCTCAGCATTGGCTTATATTCTGTAGAAGTCAGCAGTAAAACTCCTACTGATTTTTACTTGGTAGTGGAACTATGTCAACACTGAATGGTTTTGAACAGCACAACTTAAGTGTCATTTTGACTAAATGCTGCCCAGGTATAACGTGAATATATTAAGTCAAAACATTTAATTAAATATGTCACAATATTTTCCATCCACATTTTCTCCTTAACATGGGTGCCTTGTCTGCACAGGCAGAGACATACCACAGAATAAGTCAAATACTTCCTACGGATAGTGCTGCTTAATTCAAGCTGCTGTTACAACATGTTATGTTCCTTACAAAGTTTGGCTGAAATGGGGTTGAAATATACCAGCCATTTGCACCCTTGCTGCTTCTCATAATTCCTTTTTTTTTTTTTTTTTTTTTTAACATGGATATCTGAAGGAGTTTAGGTAACTTGTAGTTGAGCTTGAGCAGTATACCATTAACATCTGAATAACAATGTAGATGATGCAGTTCCACAACAACAGAAAAAAGCTTCCTTACTATGGTGATTCAATGTGTATATATATAGTATGCATTCATGGATATATACATATATATTTATTCATAAAAATATATATTGTGATAATTTTAGCACATTGATTTTTAATGCCTCTTTCCAGCCAGATTCAGGATGTTTTCTGAAGAATGAGGCAGTGGTTCCATGACAATTTAAGCCTACATAGGTTGGGATGACTGCAAAACCAAATCATATTTTACAAAATGTATATATTTCAGCCATATCATCTTCTGAGTGGACCGATTACCCGAGTACTGGTGCTGGAGTAAGACAGAAGATGGAAAAGCCTGACTGAAGACAGCTTCATGTGTCACTCTCACACAGGTTGGTTTAAGGGGCTGTGGAATTGCACCAGAATATCTTCAGTATTCCTTAACATGAACCAGAGACCTAAAGATTGTTGCCTGAAACATCTGTCCCATATCTGTTAGTTGATACAGAAGTTTTTGTTTGATCATGATGAGAGAAACCTGGATCAGCCCGTAGGCATGCAACAAGAACAATAAATGTCCTGCTTGCTTAAACATTTTTCTTAAGATTAAGTGATCAGTGATGGTTCAGTCAGTTTTGAATGTCACCAGTGCTGGCACAACACTAATAGGTTGTTTCCACCAACGTGATTAATGGGGACCAGGGCTGTTTTTCTCATCTAGATGTATAGTTATGTCTATAACTACCTTAACAGATAAACAGCTATAAAATACAGCATAGACAACATGTACTACGTACATATTTATACAAGTGTTTATTATATATTTAACATAATTATGTATGTAAAGAATTTCTGGGGTTAAGTGGAAGGAGGAGGGGGGAGGGAGTAAGTGCTTTCACAGTGTGACAGTAAGAAGTATACTGCTTTTAATATAAAAAGCATAAGAAACCAAATGAAACGATTTAGAAATTGTACCCAGTAAGGATTTATCTACTTAATTTTCTGCCTTTTTTATTATTATTATTGTTGTTATTATTTGAGATTTTGGAGACTGAACATCCCTATTTATGGATGTTATTATTTTCAATATATTTCAATATATTTAGGTTTATAGCCATGGTATAGTATATATACTCCATGGTTATTATGATAGAAATATTTGCCCATTATGTTTCAGTACAACTTTTCATTAATTCTCTGCCATAAGAATTTCTCTTTCTGTCTCTGAAAACAGAATTTGCATGAGTTTTCCGGAATGTACTACATGCCAAATTCAGAGCAAATGACAGATATATTTGCCACTTCGGCTATGCTGTACAACCCCTTGCCACCTTTTAAAAAATGTGGCTAGTTGTTCTGGTTACTTATCTGAAAAACAATTGAAGCTCCATTGGGGGTAACAAATCAGCAAGTAAAATAAGGCCGGTGATGTACTCGAAATAACTTCAGTGACTTCAGAGACATTTCTCACATTTTCAAAAGTCCCTTTAAATGAAATTAAAATCAGCTTCAGACGAATAACTGATGAAAACAGGACTCGGCAAGTTTTAACTGGATATTAGCTTTTACGGTTAGATCTGATTCACCCTATGATTACGTATTGCAGTAGTTCACAACCAGCTGAATTGAGAGTTAGTTCCCAGGGCGGTCTTTCTTTTGTGTACAAAGATAAGCTTTCATATGCAGGTGTCAGAATCTGTTCTCTCTACTGCACTGTGTTGATGTTTTGAAAAAAAAAATAGATGGTTCTTCAAATGTCTAACATGACACTGATCCTCTTCAGCTCTGCGCATTTCCATGCTATTATAAAAGCAGCCCTATTGCTTTCAACGCTTCACTAGTAGCTCATTATACAAATGCAAAGAATAATGTCAGCATCTCTGTTATGATGAATATTTTGACATTCACACCTCCGCTGATGGGTGCCTGAGTAAACAAATCACGTGAGCTGCACAGGTGCGGGGTGCCTGGGGCCCAGCCCTAGCCCGAAGGCTCCTGCTCCACTGAGCGCTGAGGTGGTAGGTACAGCAGGCCCAAGCCCCGTGCAGTGGGTGTGATTGGGTTGTGACACTGGGTCTGTGTGTTGGCAGCTGGCGAGAGGAGCCTTGCTTTGTCTTGCCAGTATGTGCAGCCTGGTTTAAAAGCCTTTTCAACAGACCAACGTTGTCTGTTCCAGTGGGTGACTTTCACAAATCCTGTTATGGGGGAAGGAAACTTCACCTACTCATCTCTCCACATGTTTTGGAGTCTCTGCTCTAAGTCGGGGAAAGATATGTCTTTTTTTTTTTTTAAAGAAAGGAATAAGGCAGATGTATGTCAAATCAACTTGAACAAATACTTTAAAACTCTTGCTGAAAGAAACTGCAGGGTGATTACAAAGCACAGAGGATCTAAGGATGGCATTATTCTTGTATACAGAATGGTCGGCAGCTCTTCATTGCAATTCCACCTCCCCACCTCCTTCAACGCAAAACCATCCATTACAAAGCTACTGCAGTCATTGATTTATGTGCTTGCGATCAAACTTTCCTGCTTCTAATACTGTGAGCATTTTCTAAAAGATGCTTGCAATTCCTAGATGGACTCAACGTGTCTGTTCCTGCGCTGTTGTGCAGCTGCTTTATTATGCTCCTGGCTTCCCATCAGTGATTTCAGTCTTAGTATGAGACTACAGAAATGAATCTCTTGGAAGAGCTCATTTATGTTTTGATGATTACCTAGTCTGCATAGCTGCACTGTGCCCTACTCTTTGTGATAACTGTCCACAATACCAAAATCCTGATAGCTATGCTACAGCTAATTTTCAAGGCAACGTCCTTGCCCCAGAACAATATCAACTGTCTCACCAGGCTGTCTGATTTATACTGTCTCATGCATGCATATTAGCCTAGACTTATGATTTGGGGCACCAGGTAAGATAGGAGAAGATGTCTCACGTTCTGTAGTTGCATGCACAGTTCTGAGGAGGACACCGAGCACATTGATCGGACAAGTGTGAATTACAGCTGAGTGGAGGGTTCATAACAGGGCAATATTTTCAGGCTTTTTCCACTTCCACCTTCTTACATTTTATTCTGTAAAATACATTTACTTCTAGACAATAACCATAGAAGACCATCAATCTCTCTAACATGTAGAAATATAGGAAGCCAAAAAGAAGCAGTACTTTAAAATTAATATGTTGCTTTTAATTTCAGTTCTACTGCTTCGCTTGAACTGCAGATCTACCAGACTTTGGTAACTTGAACGAAGGGAGATTTTTTTTTTTTTTTTTGCCAGTTTATTTCCACTTTAATAACAACTTCCCACATCCAGGCATTGCACAGGTTATCCTATGACATTCTTTCACAGGCTCCTAATATGAATTTACAAATGGAGAGCTAAGAGAGTTACAGATGCACTCTCCACCCCTAGCCCCCCACTCATCTGGCTCAGAAGCGGCACCACAAGTACTACTGCGGTGTGGCACTAGGAGTGCAAATGTACCAGCGGTGCTGTGGAGGACGATGGCAGTTGTCAGAATGGACAACTGTCAGATGGCAGTTGTCAGAATGGAAGCCCCAGCTGCTTACAGATCTCTGCCTGGACCGCAGTCACCACCATTTGCAGCTCCCTTTTTTGTCCCTTAGTGGGACCCGTGGTCACCAGGTACTGCTTTCAGTCTTACAGATGGCTATATGGGGAATTAAGAGACAGAAACCAGTGGCACCTACACACCCAGCTGCTGCTGAAATCCCCATACTTGTGTAACAATTTCTTGAATTGGCTGCTTTTTGTCCATATTTGAAGTGCAAGGCTTATGGCTTGAGAGACTTCCTTGTAGATTACTGAATATTGGCAGTTGTGTTCTAGTTGAAATTATTTTATTATGCAAAGGCCTCAGACTTCACTTCTTCTGAATAGTCTCTGTTGACTGTTTCAGATTTTCACGGTCTTCAGAAAATCTACTCTATTTTCTCTATTTTTTTCTCTATTTTTTCTCTAGGGACAGATGAGGAATGGCTAAATCATGTGGTGAGGCTTCCTATAAACAACCTGAGGAATGAGGATGCTTTTGTTAAGGTTTCTTGGCAAACCTGTTCTGTATTAAGTAGAGCCTGCTACTGTTCTTAAATTTATTGTTTTTATTTTCCCTATTATAATCTAGCAGGGACTTTCAAAATCAAGTTGAGCATTGCACATCTATCCGCAGGTGGTACCATGGGTCTTTGAGCATCTCAACCTGTTGTGTTAGCAGTTTGCAGGTATGTTAGGATCTAAGACACTGTGCTGAAAGAATCAAAATAACAATGTATTTTTTCATTCTGAACAAAAGTGTTCAGTTAACTAAATTCAAAACCTAAGATATATTTCGTACAAACGTGCCTACATAAATACACCATCTGCTAAATTCCATTTCCATTTTTTAATTTCAATTCCAAGACAGTTTTGAAAGAAACTTTGTACAAACAGCAACTTGTGCCCAGTCAGAAACCACTTTCTTATCTTTATCTCCATTCAGACACACATGTAATACTTGTATGGCCTGGAAAAAGCCAATACAAAAAACACGAAGGTCTTTGTTTAACAACTTTACTACATCCGAGTACAGTTGGTTGATATACCAGTAGCACCCTCCTCTCATGTACAACATCTGTAAAGGAAATAAGATGTACGTTGATATGTTCAATCACATCATATGGAAGAGGAAATAACGAAGACCCAAAAGCTGAGGGGAGTGTTTTGGAATTCCTGGTCTTTGGAGAGGGCTGAACAGATGGCAGACAACAAGACAGCTCTGGGCCAAGCTGCAGAAGAGCCAGATCCTGTGGAGGAGAAACTGAGAAACTGACAAAGCTCTAGAGAACTGTGTCTATGGAGAGAGGGGCAAAACATGGTGGAAAAAGAGGATGGGATGAAAAAAGAAGGAAAACTCAGAGAGAGAAAAAAAAAAATTAATGATTTCTGAATACTGCTAAGAAAGCTTACAAGATTGAGAGAAATTAAAGACATCCTGTTACTTGACTGTATTTTCATTAAACGGTGATATGGGACATTTGCACCACAAACTGCAATGTTGCTTTTATCTGGGAAGACCAAATCATAGTAAAACAAGCTGCTGAAAAGAGGCCGAGAGGACAATAAGTATCTCATTTACCAGCCTTCCTAACATGTGCTTCCAACCACAAATACAGGTTGGGTGGAGAATGGCTGGAGAGCAGCCTTGAGGAGAAGGACTTAGGGGTGTCGGTTGATGAAAAACTCAACATGAGCCGACAATGTGCCCTTGCAGCCCAGAAGGCCAACCGCATCCTGGGCTGCAGCAAGAGAAGCGTGACCAGTAGGGCGAGGGAGGTGATTCTGCCCCTCTACTCTGCTCTCGTGAGACCCCACCTGGAGCACTGTGTCCAGTTCTGGAGCCCCCAACACAAGAAGGACATCGAGCTGTTGGAAGGGGTCCAGAGGAGGACCACGAAGATGATCAGAGGGCTGGAGCACCTCCCCTACGAAGGCACACTGAGAGAGTTGGGGTTGTTCAGCCTGGAGAAGAGAAGGCTCCAGGGGGACCTGATAGCGGCCTTCCAGTACCTGAAGGGGGCCTATAGGAGAGCTGGGGAGGGACTCTTCAGAAGGGCATGTAACGATAGGATGAGGGGTAATGGCCATAAACTGGAAGAGGGGAGATTTAGGCTAGATATTAGGAAGAAATTATTTCCTGTGAGGGTGGTGAGACACTGGCACAGGTTGCCCAGAGAGGTTGTGGATGCCCCCTCCCTGGAGGTGTTCAAGGCCAGGCTGGATGGGGCTCTGAGCAACCTGGTCTAGTGGGAGGTGTCCCTGCCAATGGCAGGGGGTTGGAACCAAGTGATCTTTAAGGTCCTTTCCAACCCAAACCATTCTATGATTCTATAATTCTATGCAAAACAGCAGATCGTAACTCCCAGGTGCAGGGGTGCAAATAGCTAAATGTCATTCGCCTAGTTGCTTTGGAATTCCTGTGGAGTTAGATGCTCTCAAGGGTTTTCTATAATCATTCAGAAATGCTTATTGTTTTCTGAACAATGTGAAGAATGCCTTGTCTGAAAAGAAATGTGCCTCATGTATTGTAGGGTGACTCTTATTTATTGGGAGAGCCATGTTGGTATTGAGTTTTTTACATGTAGGATGGTGAGGAAAAACCACCCCAGAAAGCCTGCACCCGTAATAATTTGCTGGTACACTGATCACACAAGGCATGAGACCAAAAATGTCCAAGAATGGTGGAGTGTATGCAGTAGGAAAAAAAATGGAATTAGGTCCAGGTTCTGCTAGGAATATTTGCATTACACAACAGGCGGGTAAACAAATAAGGGAAACAGAACCAAGTGAAGAAGTAGTCGCTCTGAACACTGCCTCTCTCTTGACACTGTCAGCAAGCAACAACAGCTTCTGCCAACAAAAGGAGAAGCCATAATAACACCATGTTTGTTTGGCACGGAGTGGTGTCCATATATGTTCGCATCCTAATCACTGGAGCAGTTACTGTCGTTCACATGTCCATTTCATCTCGTTGGCTGAGCACTCCTGGGATTTTGGACTGTGATCTCATTATTTGCTTGGCTCTGACATTCGTATTGTGTACCTGTTCCAGCAGATATCATCAACTCCTAATACTTCTGTGCTATGCAGAACTAATCATTTGCATTTGAGTAGGTCGCTATGGCTACTGGCTATCTAACTGTGTACTGCATCTGTACAAGCCAAAACCCGAAGGTTCTTTGCAGAACTGAGACAAGGATCAAGTGTTCAGTCTCTGAAATCATATCCGCACCTATTATTACTGCTAACAGCGCGTACTTGTGTAGGCTTGATTAGGTGCAATCTCTCTCTTCCTACTTTGGATTAATATTTAGAGACTCTTTCTCAGGGCTGCCACCTGACTCCAAAGGAAAGATTGTCTCTAGAGGACACTTGTATGATAGTGAGCAGATTAATTACGCCTGCAGTGGTTCAAGGTGCAGCATAAAACCTAGAGGTTTGCCACTAAAATTAATCCTGTGCTATTACAAAATACAAATTCCTGCTGGAGTTGTCTGATGCAAATTGGTAACTTATGATGTAGTAGTTTCTAGAGTACAGAAAAGCTCCTTAGCTGGGACCAACGCAGAAGGTCCCAGTTCAGTAGGATTCAACTCCTTAACTTCCAGAGGTTCACTCAGAAATACTAACCCTAGTGCTTTGTTCTGTTCCCTGCATGAATCACAGAGGCAGGGAAGCAGCGTTATCCACAATAAAGAAAATGCAGAGACTGAAGCGAAGTGACTCCAGAATGAGACAGTGAGTCAGCATTAAAGTCTGGACCAAAACTCAAGTCTGCCAACTTGGAGCCCTCTCCTCAGAGCTGAGAACAAAAGAAGAAATCATCTCAGTGAAAGCACTGGCTCTAGTGTTATCCTGAAAGAGTCTGACTGAGGAATCATCCCTAACACGAACAAAGTGCAGCCGAGACTAATAATTTTGTTGGCGTGCATGAAATAAGTCTCCATGATGAGAAATTCAGTGAACAATGGCAAATGATATGCATTCTGTAAAAGCACGTGCACACATGAAGAGACATCTGGCAATGCCATAACCCTGCCCATGCCCTCAGGCTGTTTGTTCTCTCTTGCACGTGTGGGTACGTTATGACCATGGGAGCATCGAGGGGAAATCAGGGGATTGGTTTCGGTGACAAAGTACGTGTCCGACTCAACAACGTGCTGCTTTGGTAAGCGTGGCAGCAAGACACAGGTGGAATGAAATACCCGTTCGCTTATTCACCACAGTACTTCATTAGGTTATGAAGCAGACTGGGGTGTGGAATAATATCTGCATTTGCGGACAAGATCCATCGGCTTGATGGGTGTGTTCAACAAGAAACTGTAGAGATGAACAATGTTTCCATGCACATCATTCACTAAAAGGCTGTAAAATAATATTAGACATCATTTGCACAAAAAGATGGAGGCAGAGCACAAAAGTGGCCAAAACATCACACTTGACATGCATGCCTGGTCATTGCTTTGAAAGTTACCACACTAAGATTGAATAACAAAGCTCAGCAGTTAAGGGGGAAATCTCATTTGGTCATAGTTTGCAATTGTTTGCTCAAAACATTTCATTAGATTCTTATGTAACCCCTATCATTTTGTGATCCAGCCTGTGCTGCCTGCTTCTTCAGGGAGATGATGTTCATTGCTCATCCTGCTGTGAGGTGGCAGTGGTCCCTGTAGTATTCCAGCTATGATGATTTCCAATGTTTGGTAACTTCCATCCTAAGAAGACCGTTAGAGAAAGCAAGGAAAAAAGTATATCGGACTTTCTGTACAGATCCTGAAAGAGAAAAGAGAGCGGAAAATAGGACACAATCTCTCTGTTTTCTATCACCAGGTCATCTCCCAGTTTTGTAGACCTTACAAACAACTTTCACAGGAGCCTTTAGTTACAACCTTGGCAAATCTTGTCATTGGTTTGGATTAATGGGCTGGCTGTAAATGGAAACACCTACCTCACAGGCCTTCCTGTGCCTATGACTTTTCCCTTCCTTTTCGTTTGAGCCTTCCCTCTTGTCCCCCAACCCCATGGCCCTGCCCCTCTCTTCGTGAAGGGCAGAATGTGCTTTGCGCCAGCCTGCTGGCCTACCATGAGAAAGGAAGCAGGCTTGGCTCATCCAGAGAAGCACCAGCTGGAACACCGTGTGATTTTAGCACTAGGAAGAAGCGTTTGCAAAGAACTACCAAGCCAACTTATAATAAAAGGGCTACATCAGTCTATTTTGATCTTCCACCCATCTGGAAGCTGTATTTTTTTTTTTTTCCAGAACTTGTAAAGAGCTTCCTTCTGATTGCCTCCATTGTTTCTGGGAAGAATGGTTTTTGAATGACCTCCATCAGCTTTAGCAGGAAGTTGCTTATTTGCAGTCATAGCTTTGCCTTTCCAGTTTAGAAGCCAACTGGTTAGAAACATTTGCATAGCAAATCCTTCCCTAACCCCTCAAAGCCATGCGATCATTATCCTAACAAGCAGATAACGGTATTAAATTATTACAACTAAGCCTGCCGTTGTTGCTATTTAACTAATTTTAATTTACAAGTTGTGTTGTGTCATGGGTGCATTTCTTAAAAGCACCTACTAATTACACTTGGATATACTTCAACATCTGTACATTGGGGGAGGGAGGGGCCTCAGCTGTTAGCTGTCTGTCAGAGACCTCTCAAATTCACTGAGTGTGACTCAAGCAATTCCCCAAAGCTGTTGCACACTGTCACTTCATTCATTTGTATAAGAAGTGCCATATTTGCATGAAAATGGTCTTCTGAATCTAGAGCCTGCCTATGCCGGAGAAATGCTGTGGTGCTGAGAGATCCTCCTGCACACTGCAGCCTGCCTGACCCCACAGCCCAGCCTGCTCTTGCACCATAAACATCCCTCTGGCTTGGACTAAGATTCTCAGTGGATTTCTGGTTTGACTTGAAAAGAACATGGGCGTGGGCCTGCTGGCGTTTGAGAAGTGCTCTCAGACATGGGGCTTGGATTTTGGGTGGTCCTGTGTGGAGCCAGGAGTTGGACTCAATGATTCTTGTGGGTCCCTTCCAGCTCAGGATATTCTGTGATTCTACGAGAACAGTGCTGAGGACAACATGGCCCATGCTTCTGTCACCAAACCATGTGCTGGGGAGACTTCACCTGTCCCTTCTGTGACCAGGCAGCAGGTCCCCATTGCATGGTGGTTCTGTTAGCAGTGCTCCTGGGGCCTTGGTGCAAGAGACCACCTGAGCAGAGAAGCTGTCGCGAAGTCAGCAGTTCAGACAGAACATGCCAGGTCGTGTTAAACTGAATTTCAGTTCATCTGTTTCAAGTTTCAACATGAAACTCAACTAATACTTGCCCATTTTAGTTCTCCTTACAGATTTACCATACCAATTACTACAATGCTATTGAGAAGGCAAGAAAGTAATTTTGCTTTGGCATCTGAAAAAGCCCTGCATTTTGATTTCTTCCTTCTTCAGCTGCTGTAAGCCTCAGCTCTGACAAATGCTCCTGTGCACATTCTTTCTCAATGACAGTTCCACAATCTTGCAACTAGCAGTGAGCAAAGCAATGGCAGAGTGGCCACTGGCATCTCCCCACACAGGGCAGCAGGAGGTTCAGGCCTCAGGTCTGTGCTCTGGTGTTTTGGGCATGGACTCTGTCTCGTACTTGTTCTCCACCTCTGTCTGGCTAATGACTGAAGAGCCCAGTTTGGTGTGCAGCCTTGCCAGAAAAGGCAGAACTCCCAGCTGTTAAATACCCTTCAGATCACGAATCTCTGTCTCTCGATATTGTAAATGCCGCCACAATCCTGGCCTTTCTGCATGCAAGCCTTCAGAAGGACTATAGCGCCTTGAGGACCAAGGGCATCCACACGCACAAGAGCCGTGCCGCAGCAGTGGGCAGGGATGCGCAGTGTCTTTAGAAGCCCTTCACACCCTTCTGGCGACGCTAGGGAGGCCGAGCAGGCAGATGCTCCACCTGCGAGACACGAGCACAACCCCTCACCGCTCCAAGGCCGGCCAAGGCGGCACCGACCCGGGCCCAGGCCTGGGGGCCATATCCTCCGCGGAGCAGAGCCGCGACCCGGCCCGACGCACCCCGAGGCGCAAGCAGGGAACGCGGCCCTGGCCTCACTCGCACCGCACCGCACCGCACCGCACCGCACCG
>VXAV01000948.1:573234-615343 GCA_013399715.1 Alectura lathami
GGGGCCGGGGGGAAGCCGTGAGGACCGCAGCGGGTGGTCGAGCCCCGCGTCGAGAGGAGCGAGGCCGGGCGGCGGGGCTGCTCGGGTGAAGGCGCGCGGGGAGCCGCCTCCCGGTCCCCTGCGTCCCTGGGAGCCGCATCTCAGCCCCTGCCCCAGCGATCCTCTGCCCGAGGGAGCCCTCGGAGCCAGCACCCAGCGCTTAAACGGGAACCAGAGCCCGAAGCTCGGCCCTGGCCCACGGCCAGGGAGCCGCGGGCTTGGGCTGGGGGCTGTGCCCTGGGGACCCCGGTACAGCCGGGCAGGGGGAGCGGCCGTGCTCGCCATCCCCTCCGGTACCTGCCCGTCCGTGCGCCGGGGCTGCCAGCAAAAGCCTCCTCCTTCCAGGAGGAGACTTGCAAATGCTGAGCAGGCTATATAAAAACGAGCAGTTGTTAAGAGGCTTGGGGCTTTAAAGCTTCCAGTTATAAAACTCGTTTGGGTTTTATCAGCTTGATGCAACCGTTTGTTGCCTACATGTGATAGGAGGAAATAGCTGCCTTGGGTGCTTAGCTGAAGCAAAAAAAAAAAAAGGTTCTAGAATTGGAACAGTGCTTCAGATAGAAATGCCTGTCCCTCTGAGGAAATTAGTCTGTTGGATCTCTCTGTTGCTACTCCATTCCTGGCCTTACAGACATGTACATGGGAAAAGGCACTTAGAAGAAAGGGAGCTTGGGTTTTGCATCAAAACGATTCTGGGGGGAGCCAGTATTCATCTACACCCCCACGCTTTCAATGGTGCCTGCTGGAGTGGTATCCAGAATGTTCAGAGGCATCTTTTCTTCAAAACAGTCATTTAAATGGGCACCGATGTTTGTGCAGACGCTTTCAGTCTTGTTCTGGCAATTCCTACGAACATCTGAGGCGCTGTATTTTTTCTTTTTTCAGTGTTTGTAGTCTGGTCTTCCTGTGATTTGGCATTTGTTAGTGCTCTGAAAGCTGATGATTTGAACAAGTCACTGCTTTTATAATAAAAAAAATTCATAATAGGAGTTGCATGCTGCATTTGCTGCGCTTGAGTTGTCTTCATGTGCTAAAGTGTGAGATGTTGATGTTTGAGTTAGGTCCTTTTGCGATCTTGTCACATTTGCCCTGCCATTTTAACAAATGCTTTTTTGGAAAGCAGCAGCAGAACATGTTTTCAGAGGGAGTGTGCTACAAGGAAGAGGGAAAGCAGAAACAAAACGTGAAAACCTCGCAATATTACACAGGGAGAATTCCTTTCAGAAATCACAGGTAGATTGATATTTATGCAGCTTTAAAGGAAATAGTCTGTAGTGACGCTACTGTGACATCGTACTTGCTTAGTATGTTGCTTCTTCCACTCCAGTGAATCATGCTTACAGAGGCTAGGAAATCTGTTGGCCAACAATTCTAATAATTTGTGCAATTGTCACTTTCTTGAATAGTTATTCTTCCCTTTAATCTCTTCCCATGGATAGTCTGATTTCAGTAGGTAATGCAATGGACAGGAACTGTCTTTATAAATCAGGATTTCTTTTGGTAGAGCATACCGAGGTTGTCAAGATTTGTCGTGTCTGCTCTGCTTGCTGCTGTGGATCCATGTTTATAAGCAAGACTTACACCAGCAAACTGAGGTCAGGTTGTGAAGGCATTGATAGCATACAGGCAGGCCCTCAGAAGGTTATTTGACAAGAAGCGTGTTGCCTAGCAGCTTTATTTAAAACTGTCTAATGCAGTGATTCGTATTTTTTTCCTGTATTTTTAAATGAAGACCCCAAGTCCTTTTTTCTCCGTTGTATAGTTTTCAAGCAGGCCTTTAAAATTGATTTGCAGCATGGGAAGTTAAAGGAAGCTTTTTTTTTTGCCTCCATTACAGAATTTCAGTTCTTCATCCTCTGCTTCTCTTCTTGAATTCCTCTGCCATAAATTTTTTTGCTTCTTAAAAGACCTCTTCTGTACTTGCTATTTGAAATTCTTCGATGTTGCAAGAGGAGACTGTGTGAATGAGAGGCAGGGCAAGCACTGAGTTCTGGTGCGTGGGCAGCCAAATGGACAAATTAGAGGAGGAAAAAGGGAGCTTCTCCCTCACTGCTCTGTTTGTCTTTTGTGTATGATTAATGAGCGCCAGACAATTTTTGGACTTGCATTCTCTTCATATGCATTTTCTGGGAGATCAGCTACCATACTTCTCATAAAGCACGTATGAGGTAACAAGATTTTGAGATTAAAAAAAAAAATGTTTCCCCACAAGCTGTTTGTGTGACAGGTGCACACAGACAAGTTCTTAAGGCGTTAATTAATCAGTATTCTGATTTGCATGGCAAACCTGCATGAACTGCAGGTCAACTTCATGATGGCGTTTCTTATCTTTCTCTTGGCACGTGTTTAGAAACTGTAGAGGATGGGCAGTTTGTAAGTTGTGTGAGGAAAAGGTGCGATGATGCCTTGCGAGTGGCCGTCCTCTTAAAATCCGAAGCTTGGCGCAGCAGCTTGAGCGTAGTTATTTCACCAGACTGCTTGATGAAATGGCAGGTGCTTTTCTGGACAGTCATTTTTCAGTGGCTCAATAAAATAATTAACACAAGCTGTTGGGTATGGAGAGTCACTCAAGAAATTAGCTGATGGGATCACAGGGTCCCTCCCACAGGAGGTCTGTTCCCTCCCACAGGAGGTCCGTGGTCCAGCCTCCAAAGCTGGACCTGCTCTGGAGGCTGAGGGCCTTCTCCAGGCAGGCCTTGAAGATGGAGCTCCACAGACAGAGCCTGCTCCATGGTTGGCTTGGCTCGCCTCTGGGTTGAGGTGTGTCTCTGGGCTGTTTGTTTGTTTTTAAGGCATTATCTGTAGGCTTAATTTGTATTCTTGATCCTCGGAAGTCTGAGTCTAATTTTGGCGTCACACTCCTCAAAAATGTCTGTAATAAAAAGTTGAAAAATCATGCTTGGCTTTAATAAAAAAAAATAATTTAAATGTCTGTCATGTACAAGTGTTGTTTGTACACATGCACATTAAAATCACCTGATATATCAATGTAACATACACAAATAGGTATTAGAACTCCCTTGTCTGTTTGCGTATCTCACCTACAGCATTGCCGTGTGTGTACCTCTGTCTGCGTACATCCCATTTATGTGTTAGCTGTGTTAAAACGGTAGTCGCCTACAGACCTGGTGTATCCCGGCAATGAAGAGACGGTTCTAGGCTGCTGCTGATAAGCATATAATAGGGTTTGTATATGGTAATGTGTTCATTGAAGTTGTTAGGTGATCTGTCTGGTATGGGTTTAACAGAGAAGTTGAGAGCTGTGTGTTATTGGATTTAAATTCTGGGGATTTTGAAAAAAGCCTGTGGTGTAAGAAGATTAAAAGTAAAGCAAATTGAAAAACTACTGAACGACTTCCTTCTAGCTTGGTTAGCTGTTGGGACATGTTCTTGCGGTGAGAGTTCACAGCAGTCGCTGCCAGGCTGAGCATTGCCGAGAGCAGCGCTGATAACAGGCAATGTGAGCCTGGGCTAGTTCTGAGGCAGAGGACTCTCAAGAGAAGTCAAAGTTTTGCTCTAAATTTCTTTTTATGTTGGAAGGAGAATGCAGTCAGTCTGAGGAGCCCTTGTTCTCAAAACTTGGTCTGGAGTCTGCCCTTCTTCCCTGACTTTCCTTCAGAAGTACCTATGGTTGAGGCTTTGAAAACGCATTTTCTATCCCTTTTGGTGATACCGGACCAGCTGAGAGCATGAACCACTAATGCCTCGTGCATAACTTCGAGTTTTCAGCTCTGAATAAGTCATTTACCTGCCCTCAATTGTCTTGTCATCTGGTTCTGGAAATTATTTTGAGAAAAAAGAATGACATATACATGAGTAGAAGCAGACTTCAAAATGATCTACTTGATTCTCAGATGTTGTGATCTGAAGATGCATCTGGTTTCCAAAAACATCTACCATTCCTTGTGAGAATTTAGTCATACAAAAACGAGAAATGAACTAAGTGGGAATAACGACCCCAGTTCACAGGAGTCAGGCCGGACAGCAGCCGGTCAGTATATGTGTAGGGAAGTGTTAGGCTCTGTTCAGAAAATTCTATGGTGTTCTGCAGTTTCGTTCCAAAGGGAGATGGAGGAGAATTAAAATCTTGCTTTATTCGAATAAAGGGAGAGTCCACAGAACGTTTCCTCTGGGGTCTCTCAGTGTTGGAGGCACAGCTCCTTTTTATCCCTACCTCCTGAACTGGAGGTGACGCTCCTCCTTTCCCCATTACTTGGAGGTTACAGACTTCTCAGGTTGGCCCGTTACACATATTTACAGTTCTAAAGTTTTGTTTGACAAATCAATGGGAAAGTTTCTTGCTTACCAAAGCGTTACAGAAATGGCCTTAGCTGTGCAGGCTCAGAAGAGAGAGTGCGCAGATGCAGCTAACTGTCTTTAGCCAAAACAAGTGCTAAAAAGGAATGTGTTAATTGGACTGTCCTTGGGGAGCAGAATGTTGTTGTCTGGCTTCTTTGAGAAAAGAATGTTGTGGCCTTTTGTTTATGAAGACTCAGGCACCTTTGACACCTTTCTTTTGTTCACTCCCTTTGTGAAGACCCCTCCTTTTGTAAAGACACTTTTCTCTTGGCAATCAGCTCCCCGTGTGACAGCGCTGTAGGCGCTGTGGTTTCCTCAGCTAAGAAGGAAGACTTCTGGCTTGCTGTGTTTTCTTGCTGGTCCTTCCAGCAAGTTCGGGAGAACCTGATCTTCTCTTGAGGACTTCATATTAAAGGGTAACTGTAGATCGTGCTTATGTAAGAGGCTTTCCAAGAGAAGCCAGTGCTCTGGTCAGCTGCTGATCTGTCACCAACTATGGGACAGACGGGCTTTGAACAGAGGAGCGCTCGAGCCAGCACGCTTTGTGGTTTGTAGTCAGCCTGAAAAGGTCCGGTGGTAGTTGGACACTGCCGTATGGCTGGCAAAGGACCTAGTGCGGGAGCTGGCTGCTTAAAGCTGCTCTTTGTGCTTTCACCAGCGGTTTCTGCTCCCTAAACTCAGCCCGTTCGGTGCTCTCTGACTGCTGTCTGCTGGTTTCATGATGCTGCGCTGTGTGGCAACAAAGGAGCTGTGAGGTTGTTTTCGGTAGGTCTTCTCTTCTGGCAGATGCTTCAGAGACCTGAGTCAGAAGATGGCCACAAGCAGTTCAACTGGCCCAACCGAAAGAGCAGGCAGCTTCTTTGGGCGAAGAGCCCCGGTCTCTGAAACCACATTTTCTGACGTTGATGGAGCAGTGTTAATTAAGGTGTTGGTCCCTTTGCCTCCCTCTGTGACCTGTGGCAGGACATGAGCAGTCTTTTCACACCTGACCCCAATTTGGTTCCCAATTGTTAAAAGTTAGTGTCAAGTCACCATGAAAGACAAAGCTCCTTTAGGGATGGATAACTCCATTCAGTTCCTACTGACCCATTTTAAGCTAATCCTGATAGGAATTCCCTGTTCACTCTTCTCTGGTTTATCCATCCCTAGAGTAGGGCTTATCTATTCAACCACAGCAGATAGCATGTGACAGGAATGGGGCAAAACTGGTTGTACCTGTTAGTGAAAGAGTTTGAAAATTGCTCCCTTTCAGAGCATGCCTTCAGTTTGATCCAGTATGGCAGTTTCTATTTTGTGTAATTTGTGTTAGGGATTAACAATTCATAAAACACAGTCTGCATCTAATAGGAGTTTAAGATAAGTGAGCAGTACTCTATATTTTATTTTGGAAACTGTATTGAGTTTGAACTTTGATTTTTGAAACTATGAACAGGAGCTTGGGCATACACAACTCAAATTTAGGTAATACAGTTATTTGGTGCTTAGAGACTTGAAATATGCCATTAGGTTTTCTTTTTTTTTTTTTTTTTTTCTTACGGTGAAGATGAGAATTGCCTCCTCATCTGTCTCCAAAATTTAGAAATAGTATCCATTTGACACAGATGAAAATATAGAGATGGAAGAGTAAGATTTTGGAGTTGCTTCCAATCTCCTTGTCATGCTATCACATCATCTTTGTGCCTGCAGCAAACGTTCCCCTGCCTTGTCAGCACATCTTAGACATTGCTCATTCTGAAGTTTTGACCCTGTAAAATCATTTTTTTCCACATTATGGGCCCTGCAGAGGGCTCTTCCCGCCCCCCCCCACCAGCTTTTTCAGACACAGTGGTAGAATTTTGAGACAGCTGACTTGAGCTTATGTTCTTAAGCTTAGTTATGGAAATTGATTTGTAACTAGAATTTTGAACTGGATAGGAATATGGAGAATTGAGCTAACACAATGGTTCTCTTATGCTCTTTTTCATCAGGGGAGAGTCAGGTTGGCTATTGGGAGCCTGTTCCAGTGCCCAGCCACCCTCTGGTGCAGTACCTTCTCCCAAGGGCAGTGGTCACAGACCCAAAGCTGCCAGAATTCAAGGAGCATTTGGACAATGCTCTCAGGCATAGGGTTTGGATTTTGGGTGGTTCTGTGTGGACTTCATGATCCCTGTGAGTCCCTTCCAACTCAGATATTCTGTGGTGCTGTGATCATCTGGAAGGTTGCTTGAAAAACTGTTTGCTCACTATGTGCCACCTTAAAACACGGGTGATGGATTTTTGATTTTTTTTTTTAATAGAGGTTTGATTGTGTTTATGTTCTGATCTTTTAATAAACTTGAGTTTTGGCTTCCTGTGTTGTTTTTTAATATGAAAAAGTCTCGTTTTTATACACATATAATACCTGTATATTTATCTAAACTATGAGGGAAAAGATGGTATTATTTAGGGGAACATAAACTGAGTAAGAGAAGAAAACTTTTACATACGATAAAAAGACATTGGCATTAAAATGACATTCAGCATTTTGATTATTTTCCTTCATTTTCTTATAAGCTTGGTAAGTTTGAATGTATTAACTGATTGATTATAGTTGATGGGTAGTTACAGCATGGGAGTTAGTGATTCAGTTTTTTGTGCATGCATAGCATTAGTAAGCATCTAGACATGCAGAATATGTGATAAGCTGTGGGGTTGTTTTGAAGCTTATTTTATATTCTTCTGCAGCTCTACTGTGTACGCTTTGTCTGTCCTCTGCCCAGTTCTCTTAACTGAGAAATTGAATAAAATTGCTTCTAATGACACATCTTTCAGCATCCTCATTCCATCGATGTTTACTTTCCCCAGTTCTGCCTTCAGTTCTGTTATGTCTTGGGAGTATAATACTGACCTGAAGTTGCTTAACAGAATTTTAAAACTCAGGGTGTTGGAACTCCAGGTGGTTCTTTTGGTGTTTTTATTTAGCTCCTTGAAGTTAACTGCAAGCAACTTGCAGATGAGAACTGGTCTGTAATCCTGGCATCCAGAAGAAGAACATGACTAATCAGGGAAATGCCAGCTCTACGTTACGGAAAAAGAAAAAAAAGAAAACAAAACCCTCAGAATTCATTACTTGAATTTTATATAGGAGCGTAAGAACTAAAGGTTGGAAAACTGAAATGTCCAAGAGAAAATAAGGGACCCAGAATATGAGTGTGAGTTTGGTTGGTTCAAGGGACCTCTAGAGTAAATTATGTCTGGATGAGGGAAGGCTGTTTCATTTGTGTTTAGATTTATTTCTTCTTTGGGATTTTCTCCTTGTTTCTTGGAGTGGTATTTTTTTCCTGCTAACCTGAATGTTGAAAAGGCAGTTTCCCTTCTTTAATGTGTAAGGTGTTGGTCTTGATCATGCACATCTTGATCACAACAGCCAGGAGCTGTTGAGCTGAAGTGTTTCATCTTCCTCTGCTAGCCTGTCATGCCTCTGTGGATCCACGTGGAGATGACTTCTCTTATAAAACCAGCACAAAACTTGCTCGTTTGGGCCATGGACTGTTGTTTCAACGCGTGACTGGCGTCTGAGGTGTTGACAGGCCAGGGCCAGGTGCCCACTGTGGACGGTTGATGCTGGTGGTCAGGAGGCGGCTGCTGGTCTGGGCCCATGTGGGCACTCTGCACAGAGCCACAGGCTCGCCAGAGCTGGCAGGCTTCGTTAAGGCCCTGTGCTGGTTGGGGGGGCGTTCTTAGGGTAAAGGGCTGAAGTCTTCCTGAAGGTGTTTGCAAGAAAATCCTGGGAACAGCTGAGATTTGAGAGATAATGTGGTCTCTTATAAACAGCAGGGTGGAATTAAGGCTTTTTACTTTGAATGCTAGAGGTTTGGAGACTGTTCTGTTTCTGCAGATGTTTGGACTGGTAACCAGGTGCCTCCTTGCTTTGAGGAGGGCTGATGAGGCCTGTAGCCCACGTGGCGGGTGGGCTCCCTCTGTGTGGCTGCTCCTCCTGAGGGCTCGGCCCCGCTGGGCAACAGGGGCTCAGCTGTATGGTGAACTTAGGTGAGCTTAGCATGGATTTGAGGTGGCCTTGTGGGAATGTCAGGTGTGGTTTTGGGCTTGCTGAGTCCATACCTGAAACAAGGGTCAGCAGGGAGAAGGTTGGGGCAGGCAGTGGCAGTTCTGATGGACAAGTTCATTTACTCATTTATTTAAACCCCAGCACTGGAAGTAGAACTAAATGAGAAAGATAATCTGTAATTTATCAAAAGGAAGACGAAAAAGTGCCTTAATTGCCTCCACAAAGAGGAAATACCAGGCAAGGAAAGGCCTAACAGCTAGTGCTGTCTGGAAGGCATTCAAATAGGAAACCATGGACATGTTTTTAACAGTACAGGCTTGTGGTAAACTGAGAAGGGAAATGCGTTTTTTGCCTCCAGACACAAAGGCTGCATGCCTGATTTTTCCAAAGGAATAGATAAAAAAATGTTGGGCTGCATCATGGTAAACAGGAGAAATGCAACAGCCAGTGATGTGCAGGAGGTAAGATCAAGGATACTCTGTGCGGTGGGATTTAAATTCTGTACCCACATGGAGATCCCACTGACTTGAAAGGCACCCTGAGGGAATAAATATGGCTGTGTCCTGATGTGGAGTGCTTTTTGGCTAGCAGACATTAATACTGATTGCAAAAACAGCGTAAGTTATTTGCTTGTTGATTTTAGGGTATGAGTTTTGGTGTTATCCAAGAGCAGGTGTAGTAACTAAGCCTTAAACCTGACTGATTTGTTTTTGTAAGCCTGTTGAACCAGTGTTTTCTGAGAGAAACTGCTTAGTGTGTTTTTGGCTTTCAGAGACATTTGTGCTAATATTTACAGGTCTACGTGAGAAAAGAATCGGAAGTGTCTGCTCTTAGTATTAAGATTAGAAAATGAGTGATAGGTAGGGTGTTTTTTTCTTTTTTTCTTTTTTTGTTATCAGCTCTACTGAAGCAGCAGAGGCTGTAGGGTAACCAAAGACCAGCAAGCTGGGTTGCTCTGGCACGTTTGCCACACCTGTTGGTGGTGCAGAACAGGTTAAATTTAAGTATTGTACCCTTGCCTGAAGTTGAAGATTTGCTTTGAGTTCTTGCCTTGAATTTGCCCTGTACAAAAGAAAGTAGGTGAGGAGACCTCTCTGCTTTTCCTTCCCTTGGCAGAGCTGTGCGGTGCTGGTGCTGTTTCTTTGCAGGTCTGTTGCTGGTGTTGGCCAGAGGAGCCATCCCTTTGGGGTCTGAGGGGTTTGGAGCATCTTCTTAGAATTGAAAGTTCTTTCCTTACTTACTGAGAGTCAATAAACTCCTGTAATTCTCACTACAGTTGTCCTTGGGTCAGTGCTGCCTTTGTCAGGTCTTCTTTGGCATTCAGCTGCTTTCGTCTTGCTCTAAGTTTGAATTCTTGTTTCAGTAGAAAGAGCACAATGTAAGGTCCACCTCAAACAAAACAAGACCTACTGTATTCTTGCTCCAGCTATCTAACTTTGCAGAGCATACCATGTAACTGGCCTCCTAGTGGAAAGGCTGTTTCTAATCATGCCAGCAGCCAAATCTCTGGTCTGCCTGAAGGTAGGTGATCAGCAAGGGAAGGAAAATGGGCTGGCTTCCCCAGGGTAACAGGAAGAAGGACTGGATGTTCTTGGTAAGCCAGTGACTCTCTCATGAGAAGCAAGAGGAAGAGCAGAGCGCGCCTTGCCGATACTACTTAATCTGTGAACAGATTAGCACTTCCTAATGAAAATGTCTGTAGGGTTTTGGCTAATACAACCTTGAAGATTCAGCCTTCTGTCACTTTGCTTGAATTTGCAGTATGTGTTGTAGGATACCATGGCTTCTTGCTAAACCAAATGGTACAGAAATCCAGGAGTTATGTTTCTTAAAATCAAAATGAATAGAAAATAAAGGGGGAACATCTTTAGCCACGTGTTCCTGTGGCTTCAATTACATGTCATAAAAAAGCTCATAAAATTTTTTTGGGAAAGTGCGGTGGCATTTCAGTCCTGTAAAATCAAATTGCTTTCAGTACTTAAATTGGTTTAATGTCAAGAACATCTAAGGTTTTGAAATCAGTGTGCTGTGTTCCTTTTGCCTTTCTGCTCGTGCTTGGAAAGAGGAAATGTGTCTGGGGCAGGAGTGGCACGCGGTGCTGCTCTGTTGGGGTTTAGCTCCTTATGTCTGTAAGAGGTGCTCTGCTGTGCATGATCTTTACCTTTTTGTTTTAGAAAGTGGGGAGGGCACAGCTTTAGGAAGAACTTCTTTGGAAGTGTTTATTGTTTTTAGAAGTGTTACTTGGGAGAGTGTTTAAATTGGAGGTGGGAAGGGTAGGTGTCACTGACTGAAAGTTCTGTATTTTGACAACACCCCTAGGTCTTTCTCAAAGAGGACTTACCTGTGTAATCAGTAAATCTAAGTATCACGAACAATGAAAACTAAAAAGTGAAGTAGTGAGCACCTACGGAGTTAACATGAAACTTTGTACATCTTTGTCAAGATATTCTTACATATTCTATTAGCAGTTTTAGTCTGCTTAAAAAAAGAATTTTTGCCTCCCTCCTCCCCTGCAACTCTTGTTAGCTCTCTGACATTTTTTAAAAATACTCTTGAGGCTTCCTAGACTGAGTCTCCCATCTTTGTTGGCTCGCACATATTGTTTCAAAACACATTTCTGGTGCCCGAAATAGTAAATGTGGTTTGCTGCCTTTTTGTTTTCAGTCCTAGCCCAGTTCATGTACAGTGCGTGGTGCTAGTTGTGTGCATGCTTAAACCAAATCTAAACATTGCAAGCCTGATTCCCCTAAGACTGGTATTAGAGGGCAAGTGGTGTGTAAACTTGACAGTGAAAAAGAGAATTGCAGGAGTTTCAGTATAGGTTTTTTCATAGGATGTGTAATGGCTTTGTTTTCAAAAGTAGCCCTCTGGTTATGAATTTCTGTTTGCAGAACAGAATAAGTAGTGCAGTTGTACAGCTTGCATTGTTTTGATTAGGTGTTCAGAAATGCTTATAATAATTGCTGGATCGTTGGCACTTGCAACAGGCAGCTGGGATTTTTTGAGAAATTGCTTGCTGTAGAGCACACAACAGAAGTGTTGGGGAAAATGATTTTTTTTTAGACATAGCAAAAATGCAGTATTAAAGGAGGAGACTTTTTTGTCATTTGCAGTAAGAGTGCTTCATCTCTGTGAGGCTGTACTGTCCCCTCAATCTTCGGTGCATTTTTAATTTTGTTGCTAGTTTCCTAGCATAGGAGTCCTATGACTTTTCATGAGGAAATAGGCTAGTTTTAGTTTTTGTAAATGTGGGTATAGATAAATGCTGTATTGCAGTGTTATACACAGAGATTACTTTTAAAATACAAATATCCCCCCCCCCCCCCCCCCCCCNCCCCACTCCATGGGCTGTTAGATTCCTGCACATAAATCCTTAACACCTTCCCCACATCAAGATGTTTTAGAGCTGAAACTATCTGCAGAAATAATTCTCAGTTGGAGTATGGGTTTGATTGCCTGAAAACATTCAAAATGTGTGGCCTGGTTGTACCTGAAGGTGCACATGTGACAAATACTTGGTTAATGGTGGGTTAGCTGACACACCCATGGCTCAGAGTGGTTTTCTGTCTCTTCGCAGTTCTTAATGATGGGAGGGTATGGGGAAGATGCTTTGAAAATACATGCTTTGCTTGCTGTAATTACCACTAGGAATGGTGGTGCTTAGCGTGCTCCTGTGCTGGCGCTGATGCTGGGACATCTTACCAACTTGAGCTTGGTCTGCTTCTTGGTGTGTCCTCTGGGTGCTGCCGCGTCTGCCACACCTGCTTAGCCTCTGCCTTCTACCTTGAGGATGTGGTGGATGAGGTTTTTGCCACCTTGGTTTAACTCCTGGTTTGTGCTGGTGTGTGGGCGTTCTTGGCTTGGGTGGTTGTTTTCCCGTCTCTGCGCACAAACACATGCTATTCCTGCGCAGATAATTTTCCTGTGGTGTCGGAAGGAAATAATTTTCTTGGTGAAGCTTGGTCTCAGGATGCCCTTTTGAAGTGGGGGTGACCAAGTATCGACCAATCGCCTTCTGGCGAAGCGACACCTGGCCAAAGAATGGACTTGGCCAAGCACTGCCCTTCTGTGAGCCACGTCTTTTCCTCAGCTTTGCCCATGTCTTTAGGAAGGAAGGCATTCCATAGTTGTGAACGATTGTTATGGCTTTGGTACTATGAAGCTGTGGTTATTTGCCAGCAGGTCTGATAGGTCTGTAGGCTGTTTCTAACAACTAGGTTTTGGTGCTTTGGTGGCTTCATGCTGTGTCTGTTGGCATTTAAGTTCCTCACAGGTGTGTGCAAGGAGAAGGTACTGCGTGGCTTGGGGGGTGCGGTGCAGTGCTGTGGGCTGAGCTCTGCAGCAAGGAACCCTCAGCTTTGCTCTCCAGGTTGTCCCCTGTCCCCCTAACACACTGCTGCTCACTAAGACAGTGGTAGTAGCCATGGGGGTGGCAGGACTGATGAGGCCTTCCGGCTGCCGCAGCCTGGAGAGACACTCAGCTTGTCTAAGTTAGCACGGTCAGTGAACCATAGTCATAAATGTGGCAGTGCATGCTAAAAAGAAAAATGGGAGCTCAAACTGCTTTGAAACAACTTGCCTTGTGGCTGGTAACACAAGGGATTTCTGGCCCTGGGACTGCTGTGTCCATGGCCAGGAGCTGAGGTTACACCCCACGTCCTACTGCTTCTATTAGGGCTTGAAAAGAAGAGAGCAGGGGGGAATGGTGTTAAACAGGTGTGTGCAGGTGGTGAGTGTCTGGCTGAGACCGATGTGGCAAGACATCCTCCTGTGTTGTATGTTTTGGTGAAGACATGATGTGAAAATGTTTGCTGAAAGGGGTGTAATGACGGGAGGGTAGAACACTAGGCCCCGCTGTGGATGAAGTCTCAGCAGTCTGAAGTAGCAGTGCAGGCTGTTGTGGCTGTGCTCGTGTGTTGACGTGCATGCACACACGAGTTCATACTAAAGATAAGCAATGCTAATTATGGCTAGCTTGCAGAGTTCTCATCTGAGGGAAGAGTCAGGTGGGAGGGAGGGGCTCATCAGGATCTCTGAATCTGTGTTGGCTCGCTCAAGTGGAAAATAAGTCTGGGGTTATCTATAACACCCCATCTCACTTCTCCCCAATTAGTAAATAGTACATTGCCTCTTCTCCTGCAAAGTCGTTGCTTAAATTCGTCTTACTGACATTCCGGACTGAACTTTTAGACTAACAAAATCTGTTCAAAGATGGACTGTAGCAGCTTAGTCAATACTGCACGAGAAACTTCAACGTCGGCTCCATGTCATTGAGCAAAATCACAGGAAGAGTGGCTGTGCGTATCTAGGGTCAAATGCTTCAGTTCTCAACAGGAAACCCAACAAATGTTTGTGAAATAAGAATGTTTCCCAATTGGAAAATAAGTAAGACCCACCCCAATGCTTATTTTTGTAGAGGTCTGTAAAGGCTTCGAAAAGTATATATTTTCACGCTCTGTGCTGCAAATTGTGAAGCTGGTAAATTACTGGTCATTACTGTGCTGCTGTCTCTTCTCCGCTGAGTGACTGAATTACCTTTAAGCATCTACCTTCCACTTGTACCTAAGAACAACGAGGTTAGCCTTGGTAGCACAGCTCAGATGTTACGGATTGAGATTGTTCTTGATCATCATTTATTAAAATCAGCTGCTTGTAATTAATTTGTGGTCTCAGGTTGCTTGTAGAGAAGTTGATAGTAATGTTTAGCATTGTGTATTTTTTTTTTTTTTTTTAGAATTTTTTAGCAGACTAATTTAAATGCAACTCACTTTTGTGTTGTTGTTAACGTAAAACTAACAAAATACTATCTGTTAATGGTTTCCAACAGTCTTTTTTTAATGTGTCATTATTAATTATGAAGGAATATAGCAATCATAGACTTGCAAACCCCCCTTTTAATGAGGAATTCCTTATGTCTCTATTGAAGGGTTTTGTAGCATGACATAAAAATTTTATAACCCAAGGTCTTAAAATGAGATTCGGACAGAACCATAGTGTCCTTCAGCAACTGCTGTAGGTATTTCCCAACACAGCGCTTGGAAGTGCGAAAGGTAGTGCAGCTACGTGAGGCATAAAAGCCATGATAGGTATTATCTAGGTGATGATCCCTGTTCAGTGTTTCAGGGGTAGATGTGATTTTTTTTTTTTTTATTTCCACTTTTTTATAGTTGCCTGGAATGCTTCACTTTTTAGTCTGGGACTTAGAATAAAGTGTAAATGCATGTTGTGTGGGGTCTGTGCTCTGTACACACATGGTATTTCTGTTAATTATGTATTGGGTACTGATGGCAGGTATTTAAAATAGTCAAATGTATACCCGTTACAAATCTAGTCTTGCAGACAGAATAAATGACCAAGTATAACTGAAGAATCACACTGACTACATGCCTGTTATCTTGAAGCTGAGTTGGCTTGCAGACACTGAATGCTTGCGGTGTGCACACATCTCTAGTCCCTGTACCAGCAATTTCCGATGTGCCTTCCCCAGTCCTTGTTCCTGCTGGAGGAGGCGTTCTGCCCTACCTGCAACTGCAAGTAACTCAGGCTGACAGCGATGCTGCCGGCTGGGCTCTGCTGCATGTCAGGGACTTAGAGAGGAGGGGATGTTGGAGCTGCAGGAATATGAAGAGGAACAGCTGGATGTGGCAGCTCACATCTGAGTGGCAGTTTTTTTTTTTCCTGCAGAAAGAAAGCAATGTTTTCAGAAGTGTAATAAACCTTAATGGGTGCAGTAACATGCCCACAGGAGCGTCGCTTTTACTCCTGTTTTTCAGATGTTGGACTGCTGGAGTTGCAGTTCGTGCTGTGTGTTATGTTGGCAGCGGAGGGGAAATGCGTGGAGGTGGCTGACAACGTCAAGCCTCCAGCTCTTGAATGAGGACTAGATGAAAAGTTGAATCTTGTGCCCATCTTGGAGAGAGATAACCCAACTTCTTAATGCTGGAAGTTGGGCTGCTTTTTTGGTCAAAACTTGATTCCCTAGACGATGGTACTTGAAATTAATGGGAACAAAAGGTTTGCAACCATGTAGTTGGTGTGGTATGAATAGCATGAAGATATTAAGGTTTAATGTTGATAGGTGCTGATACATTGTAACAGGGATGAAGAGAGGTGCAAGAGCTTCATGCAGTAGTTGTGATCAGTTTCTAAATAAGTTTGTGCCATGTCTATCTTCCCCAATTAGATTTGAATATCCTAGTGAAACCTAGACTGAGGTTGTTTGTGCTTGGGGTACAGAAAATAGTCAGATCTGAAATTTGATGACATAAAGAAATGCTTTATTTGATATTTGGACTCCTAAATATACTGGAATCTCATCACTTCGACATGAACACACTTCCTATTTATATTTTGTTCTAGGTTCTGATGTGTCACGCGCAAGCATTTCCATCTTCAGCACTTGTGATTCATTAAGGGCGCTGCTCCCTGCTCGGTGATGACACCAATGAGGCAAATGGCCTCTGTCCTGTGCTCCAGTGGGCCTGGTGGCAGCAGAGGCGCGCACCCGAGGTGCTTCCAGCCTGCCTCACGTGCGCCCTTCTTCACCGCACTCTGCTGCTCATGGTGTGGAGAGTGTTGCATTCAAGTCAGCAGGGTAGCATTCATTGCAGGGAGCTGGTTTGGGATGTATGAAATAAATAAGCACGTCAGCCTTGGGGGCAAGGAAGGATCCTGTCGGTTTGGGAGCCATCCTTCTTGTGCTAGTGCTAAGTCCTTGTGACATGGGAAGGAGCTGCCCTTTTGCACAACGCTAAGGGAGCACTGGTGCGTGCGAGGTTGTGCTGTGCTGTTGTGGTAGCTCTTGGGTCCTGTGGGGTGCAGTGATTCTGCAAGAAGGAAAACCATGGGTGGCTGAAGTATTGGGGATTCAGCTAGCCAGCACTTGTAGTGCTAGCTTTATTAGTAGTTTTCATTCTTCTGCCACAGCTGAAGTTAAAAGCAAGTGTAAAGCAGAAATGCTGGCAGCCGTTGGAAGCTTTCCATCTACTGGGCACTCAAAATGATGGTTTCGAGAGATGGATGGTACTTTATTCAGGTGCCTGGCACTTAGGGATTGGCTGTCTCAGAAGAACATTGAATGTTATTGCTGTGTCCTTATAGTGCTTTCTGTTGATTTGGGAGTTGGGCTGAAAAGAAAATGCTTGAGTCCTGTTTACAGTCGGGAGTAATAATAAAGAGAACAGCCCAAATCAGGCTTTTTTCTGTCACTGACTTCCACTTTCAGCGCCACAGCCATCTACACAACGTAGTTGTGCCGGGTGTCCTGGTGCCGAATGGGTGCTGGCTCTGGGCAGGAGGGTGAGGAGGCCGCTTGCTGGACAGATTTTTTCTTTTATTTCCTTCCTCCCATTGTGCTCATCCTCACTGCGAGTGGGTGTCATTAGGCCACGGCTGCCGGGCCACTCTGCACAGGCTCTCCTTGTGCTGCGGCTGCTCAGCTTTGCTGCTGGCAGCTTGCAGGCGCCTCGGTCGATGCAGCCCCTGTGCGGGCAGATCGGATGTCGCTCCGTGCGATCCTCTTGCTCTCACATCCTGGAGCTTACTGCAAGTGCCGATGCCTGCCTAACCGCAGACAAGCCTGTTGTCTGCTTTGTGCAAGTGTCTGGTGGTAAACTGAGTGGAGATTCAGGACATTCAATAATGTATCTTTGAGAAAAAAAAAAAAAAAAAAAGCCAACCATGTGATTCCAGCTGTAACCCAGGTGTGAGTGTACTTGGGTTACAGTTGTGTGGTGGCTCAGAATTGGCTCTGCAGCACTTCGCTGGCTGGTGCCAGGGGAGCAGCCTCCCCTGTGCACGCAACCAGGCTGCCTTCAGCGCGCCTACAGCCCTGGGGGCTTCCTGGTGGCCAGCGCTGTTCCTCAAAGCGAAGAGTTGACAGGAGAAGCACTTGGGTTCTGTCTTATTTAGGTCTGTGCAAGTGCCTTGTTCTGGTCTGTGAGCAGCCTCTGGCTTCAGTGGTGGCTGATGTGGGAGGCACAGCGCTGCCCCGGGGTGGGGTGCCCCACAGCTGTTCTGGTGTAGGACATCATCCCAAGTTGCGCTTTGTGAGAAAATGACCCACCTTGTACTTTATAACTTGCATCCTTGACAAGATGGCTGGAGGTCTGCATGTCGCAGTAGGTTGGGAATGGGAGGGGTGATGAGTAGGTGGTGTGTGAGAGGGAGTTCTCATCTCTATGCGTGCATGTACATTGTAGCCTTGGTTGTGCAGGAGTAGAAGATGCAGCACTTCTATTTCTTCCTTTTTGTTACCTTCTCTCCTCCTCCCTTTCCCTGCACCAAGCTGAGTGATAGGGACCTTAGACAACCTGTGTACTGATTTCTATAAGGAATAATGCTGCCTTTGATTCTTCAGCTTTCTGTTATTAAAAGTAAGTAAGTTTCTTAGATAATTTTGAATAAGGTCTTTTCTGCAGCTGCCTTTTTTTTTTTTGTCCTTAAAACTTTTAAAGAGGATTTAGTTGATGACAATTTCAAACTAGATTTGGTTCTATAGCCTCAATGAGTTTGCAAAAAATGAGATGCTCAGTTTGGGAAGGAAATTATTTTGGTTAATTGTATTAAGGTCAGATTTGACAGATGAATTAATACATAAAAGTGTCAGCGTTGATGAAAACATGATGTTCTTTCCAATCTCTTGGTTCTGAAGGTTGATTTGAAGGAAGAAAAAACAGAAGAAATCAAATTGGAAAACAAATGAACAGTGTCTGCAGTGGAGTCCAATTGCAGTTACTGAAACTGGCTCTTGACAGTCTGCTTCATTCCAGTACTTGCATTTATTTTTGTATTCCTTAAAGCTTTATAAACGTTTAGTCTGATGCCGAGTTTGTGGCTGCTCTGCCTAGGTACGCTGGTTAATAACAAAGAGATTCCAGAGCTGAATGCAGTGTCTCAGATCAAGTAGTATTAAGTATGTTCTATAATCTTTAGACTTTTTTTCCACCTTTTGAGAGGCAGCAGAACTTTCTAGATAAAGCTTAAAGGCAAAGCAGACAAAAAGGAGGAGGAGAAAAAAATGTGGAAGTGCTCTATAGAGAAGGAGAGCGTGCTGGCTGGTGGCTTCAGACATTCATCACTGGGGAAGGAAATGGCATTCGAAGCTGAGATATGAGCACAGTCCGGGAGATGTCTGTCTGTCACATGGTCAGCACTGCTGTGCTGTCTTTACTTCAGTACTGTTACATTACCTAACAGGTTATTCGTGGCTGCTTACATCCTGCTCCTTTGAAGTCCCTTCAGTCTCTCTTCCTTATCATGGTTGCTTCCTGAGGAGAGCCTGAATCCGTTTTTTCTGAATGGACCTATTGTTGTGGGCAGTATTTTTGTTACAGTTGTTCCCTTTTTGCTAATGGCAAGAAAAGAAACGGCCCATTATGGCAGAATGGCTCCATTATGCACTACGCTTTGTGAAGAGAGGAGAAGGATTTCTAATGTTTCCTTTACGCATGTGCATTTTTTTATATGATAGTGTAGTAAAGGAATATTGTGTGCAGGTTCAGAATTAAAAAGTCAACCATGAAACAGTGATCTGCTCTAAGAGTAAACCCACATGTTTTATTTGTACTGTGTAGAGACCTGAGAGTCCTAAAGGCTGAATGGGAACAAGGGTTTCACGGTTGTATAAATTTTTCATTAGAACAAAGAATGAGGAAACAAGTTCTTGAACAGTGGGCTGAAAAAGCCATTTGGGAAAGGACTTGGGGCATTGGTGATTTTAGTGGTTTGTTAACTATCAAATGCATTTCACATCAAATCTTTGCAGTAAATTGTGTTGTAACTTTTCTGACCAACGTTGCAAATGTTTTAATATACAGATAGTACAGTAAAGATAACTTCATATCCCCAAATCTGGGTTTATGGAGATAGTTTTGTAAGATTTTGGATCCCTCTGGTTAAGCTTTCTGTCTTCAGTGGTGTCTTGAGTGAAATGATGCCAACATTGTGCAAATCACAGTAGGTTTGAGGTGGTGATTATTTTTAACAAGCTTGTCACATGAACACAGAAAACAGAGAAGCGAAGAATAACTTTCATGCATTGTTTGAAATCTGATAAATTTTATCTACTACTTTTTTGTGTCCTTTTACAAAAACTTGTAACAATAAGGTCATCAGAAGGTGTGTGTGTGTGATGTGTTCCTGGAGGAACACACCTCCTTCCTAGCAGGAGGTGGTGTCCCCTCCTGGGCAAAAGCTGCAGACCTAGCCTGTGGGACAGTGGCTCCAGGTGTCCAGTGCAGCAGCTGAGTAAAGGAGCAAAGCAACCATTGAGGAGTGGCAGCAGCCTGGCCGTGGCGGTGAGGGACCTCCAGAGAGGCTGCTGCCAGGGGTGAGCAGGGTCTGGTGGCTCGGGGACACAGAGGTGGCTGGGGGCAAGGAGGCGATTCTGTGAGCTGTGCTCTGTTCCAGCAAGGGGCACTTGTACCGTCTGGACTTCTGAGAGGAAAGTACTGCTTATATTTTGTAGGGAAATGTAATGGTTTGGCAGGGGCAAGGCAACCTTTTGGGACCCTCGCTGTAGGAGTGTTTCTGTGTCTGTCTGCCTTAAAGCTCTGACCCATGCTCTCAGCATAATTGGGTAATATGTGTTGTAAATCAGTTGTAAGCCTTTAATTTGGTCTCTTCGATGGCAGTGTTGCCCACCCAACCTCCTGAACTGTTGAAAAGCTATCTTTAATAAAGTTCCTGCCATAATACATATACATTATGGACATGGAGGTACATAATAAAGTACCGCCGTGCAGAGGTGCTTTGCCAGTGAACTGTATGGTCTCAATCTGGAAAACAAAATGAGTCCCCCCACACCCCTCCTTTTAGCTGCCTTCAAGAGCCTCTTCAGATTGCTGTTCCTGTAGCTTGTTACATCATGCCAGCCCTAGTGCAGGAGATCAAAGTTTTTTAGTGCTTCCAGTGTTGCTATGTGTATAATCAGTGGCATACATTATATGATTGTTGAAATGGGTTTATAGTGCCTGCTCCTTCAGGCTAATTGCTTTTGACAGACTTTAATAAGAAGATGGTTTTGAATCAGGAGTGGGTAGGTGCATGTTTGGACAGTTTGTATCTTAGCAGTAAGAAAGTTGTCTGGGCTAGAGACGGAACGGAATCCATGTGCGAAGAAAAGAGGTTTTTCATGTCCTAAAAACAGGCTAAAAAGATGTTGTGACATGACTACCCTGAAACCTTCCAAACATCAGTAAAATGGTATAGAATGCCCTTCTTGTTTGAAAAAAGCTGAGAACTGACTGCTTGACTTTGTAAACAAACCTGCTTTAATGTATTCTTCTAAATAGTGTAGGATGAAGTGTGCGTTGTAAACTCTGAACTTCTCAGGTGAACGTATTCTGTAGTTTGCCAAGAAGATTAAAGGCATAACTATGAAACCCAGTTCAGTATCAATGTGTGGGAACATATCTGGTGAACTGTGTACACTCTGTAACTCAGGGTGGGTTTTTTCTGATTAGAAAGTGAGAAATTGTTTAAGATGAAATTAAATTCTCATAATAGTTTGCATTTGAAAACCAATAGGGTAAACAGATGCTTTATCAAGGTTGAGATGGTGAGAGGAAGAAAACTTTGCCAATGCTTGATGCTTTTTGGAGCTTGAGATTCATTTGTTGTACTTCACTTCTAAATCGCAGTAAACTTTTTTATTGTGATTTAACACAACCAAGTTCACTTTTCGAAAACTTCTATTATGTTAATGTGAGTTAAAACACCTGAGTGATGTCTCTATGTGATCAATTACTTCACTTTCTATGCTTTTCACATTTGGAAATAATACATGTATTTTTAACAGAGTGTAAGTAAGGTTTTGTAGGTGCCTACAACAGGCACTCAGATTTCCATCAGGAAGTCATGTGCTTGGAGGTCAGCATATGAGACCAGATTACCGTTCACTTAACATCTGCAAAATGCTGTGTGGTGTGATTCAAAGTAGGCACTTCTAGTGTGAAGGAAGAATATTAAGCAACCAGTCTGAAATTTCTGGAGTATTAGTAGCCCTTGACTGTTACCATGCTGTCTCTTTACTTTGTTAGTTTAGATTTGATGCTTATATTATGGCTGTATGTAACAAAAGAAAATAAAAGTATTATCTGGAACTAAGTATGTGCAGTTCTGATTATATGCTTGGTTACTTTGAAACAACTTCAGCTCTCAACACCATTCTAGCAGTGCAAGTGAAAAGTAATGTTGGTGTGGATAAGATAATGGATTTTCTATTATGTTAGAGGAGGGAAGAACCACATGGAGTGCACTTGCCAAGAAGAAAGATAACATGACAGTGTCAGCAGAGTGGAAAAATGTACTGTTGGTTGGGATGAGCAAGTGTAAGGCACTCCTCTTCCATTTTCAAAGTAATGTGATTGTGGATGGTTGGCCAGTATAAAGCCCTGCCATCAGTAGGGGCTCATTAATGTGCTTGGCTTGGTGAAGCATAGGTTGAGCGCGAGTAGAGACCTGCTGTGTCCTCTTGTGGGTGTTGCGAGGGCTTCTAGAGCCAGCCACCATGCTGCTTCTGTGCTGTTTTAAGCTGGACTCTCCTGACGTCTCTGTGAAGCCTTGTCTGCCTTCCTGAAATCATGGGGAAGAAGCGGAAGGGATGCGGGAGAGCTATGAGAAAGCGGCTCATCTTCTCTTGCAGCAAAGTCTGGTTACCAGTTGGAAGCAGAAGGACCCCAGACTCCAGTGCAAGGCTGACTTTTTCAGCTAGCTTAGGTTGAAAGCACCAAGAAGTTCTTGATGACTTTGAGAAGGCGTTGCTTGAGACCGTCCCAAGGCTGACATTAAATTGGAGGCTGACTACATGGACATCTTGGCTATGTGGCACACTTTCAGGTTGTCTTTCTACTCTTTTCTTGCCCTTCCCTTGGCATTTTCAAGGAAATCTGCTTGAGTTACTGCAGCTGGTATTCTAAGCTGCCGCTTTCAGCAAGTGAATAGAGCTAGAAATGGGTAGGAAAATGTGAAGGGAGTCTCTGAAGGTTGTGACAGGATGCTGTAGAATATCTTACCCTGTATGTGGAGTGAAAGCAGGGTTTTAAGGTAATACTCAGTGTCAGCCAGAAAAGATGCCTGTGTTGTGCTATATTTTTTGTGGTACTGTTTCTCTCAGCATAACGGGTGAAGTGAGACTCAGTTGTATAAGACAACATGTCAGGTTGGAAGGTTCCTTGTCCTCAAATAGAGAGTGTGAAAACAAATGTGTGCAGCTTTTAGAGAGCGCATTCTTCAGAAGGGGAAAAATCCAAAGAAGAGGCTGTGTTGCAGCTTAGGGCAACAGTTTTGTCAGTGTAGGTCATAAGCAATTTTTAACATCTGCAAATCTGTGAGGAGAATTGGAGGAGAAGAATCAGTTACATGTTTCTGCTCTGTAGCATTCAGGTCGTGGATAGTTTGTGCTCTGCATCCAAGTACTCTGGCAAAATCCCTGTTGAGCGGTCAGTATTCCTGCTTAGAGTCCTTAGGCATTGCATCAAGTGAAATAAAATAAACATTAGTTCTGCTTTCTCTGGATGTTGTGAGCTAGCTACTCTTGAATAAGAGTTGACAGCCATCGTGCTTGTTTCTCTGTTAGGAAGTTGAAATAAGGTTTCCTGTACTCCCCTTACGATGCATCGTTAGTTTTCGGTAGAACTTCATATTGCAGAGCTTCAGGCACCGTAACCAAGCAGAGATTTTTCTTGCCCTCAGTGGCTGCAGAATACATGACATCGTTCACAGCATAACTGGTCCTTATTACATCTCAATAAAGCACCAGCAAGTGTGAGGTGGGAAAGCATCACATTGCTTCTTCATGTGTGACAAGTTATCAGGATGCTACGGCTGATGCATTTCAAAAACCAAGATGTTGTATTAATCTCCCAGAATATTCAATTAAAACACAAATATATAAAAACCTCCACATGTAAGCCACAGTTTGAAGGATTTATGTTCGAAGTAACAGTAATATAATGGAGGTACTGACAAATGAAGGATTTTCATTTTGCAGTATGTGGTTCCAAAATGATGAAAGAAACTGGAGATTTTTTTTCACCCTTCAGAGACGACTAATGCTCTGGGCTCTTTTCTACTTAATGATTTGTGGTTTTAGACTGCTTCTTGGTAAAGAAACAGCACTCCATCTTTATTAAAGTCTTCCCATTTGGATCAGTTCTTTCATATCTGATAACAGTAGTTAACAATGAATAATCTCATTTATCTGCATCTTTTGAGAGTCTGAAAGTGCCTCTGAAAGTTAATCTTAACCTCTCTTTGATAAGTCTGTTGAATTCAATTAGTGTGGATTTGGAATGGTCTGTAAGGATATTCCTTTTGAATGCAATACTTGTCAGGAGCCTTCACGTCAATTGCGTGTGAGTTTCTCTTCTCACATGTCAAGATGGAGCACAGCTGCTGTTAGTGATTTGAACCTAGCAGAGCTCCTGAACTCCTTAGTCTAGTTTGAAAACAACAAAAAAAAAAGCAAACAACCCTTCCCTGCCCCACCACCAATATAACAGAAATAACCCTGAATTTTGCTATCTAGTTCACCTCTTCGGTCAGTCATTTTCTCTGTCCTTGCCTGAATTTTAGATCTTAGTGCGAACTCCTGATAACTATAACTGCATGTTTTCTCATGGAAAAGTAAGAGCTGTCTGGCATGGTTTTTCTCATGTTTCAAAGAAGATTTACATTACCTAAACTTCTAGGCGTTCCCTACTATTCTCTTTTATTAGGAAGTGATAAGGATAGCGCACTGGAAGAAAGCCCTTTGATTGTACAGTTTAGTCCCCTTAAACTGAAGCAGCAGTGTTGCAGGTCATGGTACTCAGTAGTACTTTGTAAGAGGAGAAATCCAGAACCCCCCAGTGATCATATGCAATGTGAACTGGAAAGAGTGGAAAAACCAAGAGTGGCCTGTACTATGTTTTTAATGTTAAGGTAGAAAGGACCAAAATAAATCAGTAAGAATTTTCGTAACGGCAAGATGTAGAAGAATTTAAACAAACCTTGTATCTTTAAAACATGCATGCTTTTGGGCACAGGATGGTTTTTGGAAGATATAGTAAAGGTGAAAACTGTAGTGCATGAATCAGAAGAAATAAAACACTTCTGTAGCATTTGCATTCATGCATGGCAATATGGCTTGTTTTTTTTTCTTGTGTTCCATATTGCTTCCTGTGTATTGTTTTTTGTTTTGTGTGTTTGTCTTCTAGAATTACATCATGGATTTTGTAAAGTCACAGACTTATCATAATTAGCTTTCTCTGTAGTTGTTGTGTCACCAGGAATTTATTTGATTCAGGGCTGATAGAATTCCATTTTGGGGTGAGTTTGTTCAGTCTCTCAAGTTAAAGAGTTGTGTTCTGCAGAGCAACTGACTGGCACAGTAGCTCCTTCATTTTCTCATTTCCGATAAGATTAAGACTGCTGGTTTATGTGATTTGCCCCTGTAAGTGTATCCTGGCTGTGTGGATAGCACAGATAAACCTGTTGAGTAATCTCTATGCTGAAGGGAGAATTGGTGGTGTGACCCGTTGTGTAGTACCATTGCCTAGCCTGCGAAACAAAGTTGTTTTGTTGTTTCTGTGAGGGCTTCCCTGTATCTTCATCTGCTTGTCCACTTCTCCTCCTACTTTTGCTTATGTGTCCTTGGCAGGAATAGACGCTTGATTTTTAATGTGAGCAAAACGATGAGAAATTCCTGCCTTTGGCATGTACAGTATGGTAGCATTTCATGAGTAAAAATATGCAAAGTGCAAATTGTAGTCGGAAACCTGAAGTGTGCCCTGTTGAGAGAGTGATGAATATTTTCATTTTACTTTTCCTCCCTTGAAACATTATAATCCTTTGCCTTTCTCTCTTAAGCAATTCTGAAGGTCTATTGCTTTATTACTTAGGGATATTTTATTAATATTTTATGTATGCAATAATGCTGGACTTGTTTTTGTTGTGCTAGATGAAATTAATTAAGCAATCTCTGTCAGCTAGGGCCATAACACAGAGTTCAAGAGAAATGGCTTCATCTCCAAGACTGTGAGAGCTGGGCTTATCATTGGTTGAAGGCCAGGCTTTCTTTCTAAAATGCTCAGAAAAAGCAGCTGGGCACAGAATGGTAGAGGGGACAAAAGCTTGTGTGTAGTGGGACAGCAGGGTTGGGATTTTTAAGAGCAATGGTTGGCTGTTAAGTACCCTTCAATATGGGGCAGGATCTTTTTCAGCATGGGATGGCTAGTAAAGCTGCCCTAATTCCCTTCTGGTCACGATACTGATGTTACGGAGAGGCAGAATTTCATTTGTTTTTATGGGGCAAGGACTGAAAGACTGCCCCAGCATGGGGCTCTGTCATGTGGCACCTGGTATTAGGCTTCCATACGTGCCTTGAAAGTTATCCAGGTAATTCGCTATGTTGTTTAATCCTAGTGTTGACAGATTAGTTCCTTCTGGCTTGCTCATATTGGTGTTTTTGCAAGCTAAAAAAAGGTTTGTCTAATTAGAGACATGCTGGCATCCTGGGTAGCTTAATATCTCGGGAAGGATCTTACGGAAGTGCTCTTCCTTGAAGCAGTCAATGAGTCCTCACCTTGCCAAACATGAGTGGCTAAAGTCAGCGAATGCCAGAAGTGGCTTTATTCATCTTCATGTTGTTTGTGCAATGAAGCTAGGAAATGAATAATAATTTCAGTAAGCCAACCAGTAGGACAGCTTGCAGGGAAGAATTGTGTCATGGACAGAGAGCCTTCCTGCATCACATGAAGGTGAGGGGAGCATTTGGCGTATACATGGAGTGCTGTAGCAGTGCAAAGCAGCTGAAACTAGTGAGTTACATCAGGCTTCTTGGACGGCTGTGCTCAGATGTTTGCGTTTCATCCAAATGGCAGCAGAGGAGAGGATACCATTCTGGGTATTTTGAAGGGTAACATTAGAAGCGTAGTCCATGGAGCAGTTACTTCAGCAGTGTAGGCATGTTAAGGATGGATAACAAACTATGTAAAATAATGAAAACCTGTTATCAACCACGGAGCTTCATTTGTTACCCAATTGATGGAGAGTGTAGCTCTTGTGTCACAAGAAAAATGCCAGCTCTTCTGCCTGCAGGGAGTTCTGCTCCGGTGCTTGAGTCTGAACAGTTGGAGTGCAACAGGAGAAAAGTCTCCCAAGCAGATCAGCTGCTGCTTCCCTGCCTTCCTGGAGGAAATGAACTATGTATTTCTTCCACTGAAGAAATCTGTATGTTTAGAGCAATTACTTCAGTAGTTCAGTGCTTCTTCCTATGTTAGGAAAACTGTGTAGGCCTACGTATCTCCTGAATGTGGTACCTCTTTTTAAAGAAAGCTTGTTTCAAGGAGGTTCACATGCTTTATATACTTCAGCTCACTTTAATATATTACCAAAAATATACGATCTGTGTAATACGTCAGCCATGTGAGAGTCATACTTGGAAGTGCAACTTGAGCATTTGTGTTCCCCTGCTCTTCCTTTGTCTTGATTGTGTGAGCTATTGAGTACTAGTATGTTCTATAGGTTTGAGGTAAGATGTAAACATCCTTCAAAAAGATTGGCATCCTCTTACAAACTATCTTTTTGCAGACCAATTTTATAAGGAAGAGTTGAAAAAAATAAATTGGCGTTGAAAAGAATAAATTGGCCTTTTTTTTCTTTTTAAGAAAAAAAAAACAACAGAAAAAAGGAGTGAAGATGCCATAGAGAAGAAAGATTGTTCTAGCGTGAGATGCTTACTCAACGTGCTGGAAATGTGATGAATGAGACGTGAAACTAAATTTTTAAGTCAACAGCTACTTAAATGAATTCCTGTAAACTGAAGACTGCAATTCTATTAAAAATAAGTCAATAAGTTACTGAGCACTGACATTTGAGCTATATAGCTCATTTGAGAAACTGACATTGCACAAATGTTAATTTGTTTATCAAATTTGTCGAACTAGAATAGTTCCTCAAACACATCTTGACCTGACAGATGCAATTTAAATCTGTTTCATGATACGGAGTCTGGCCCTGCATTTCATTTTCCTTTTTAAAATCCTTTCCATGCACATGTGCACTGAAACAGGTTTAAAATATAATTTGCACCAACTTAGGGTACCTTTTTGCAAGAAGAAGGTGCTTTAATATAAGTGAAAGCTAGATCTTATTTTAGGGCTCCTTTAATGCTTGCTCTCACTTTTTAGTTTAAACTTTATAGGACTGAGTTTTATGGGTATAATAAGAACCCACAAGTTATTACTGAGCTTGGAATACTTCTGTAGTCAATTGAGGTACTATGTAATGACTTACTTTTTTTTTTCCTTGTATTTCATGTGTTTATTTCAGGTAAAAATAAGTGACAGCTGCTTTGAGCATGGAAATAGATGGCTTCCAATAAATTCTAGCTCAAAACTAGTTCAGTTCTGTCAGATACAATCTCCTATGTTTTATAGTAATGGCAGGCTTTCTAGTGGTTAGGTAAAAAGCAGTTTCACAGCATTTCTGCACATGTAGATATACCCAAAGAAATAATAACACTTGTTATAGTTATTATCATTAAATGCTTTATTTTCCCTCAGACTTGTGCAGCTGCTGGATTGCATCTCTTTTTGTCATGCGATAGAGCACGTGGAGGACCACATGGCCTTTCCCAGTGATGCCACCTACGTGAGGCTGGAGCAGGTGGCCCAGGCTGCGGCGGGGCCTGCTGTCATGGACATGGCGCCACTATTTTGGGAGTAGCTGTGTTGCTGATAGGAGGTTCTGTAGGGATGGTGGTAGTCCTTGATGCTGTACTTGTAGGCAGATCTATTGTTAGTATAGTTATTAGTCTTTTTAATTTATTCATATAACTGGCACAAAAAAATCTAACTTGTCTGACTGGCTGGGAATTCCCCGCCCCCCTCTTTTCTCTTGCTGTTTCCCCTTCATATATGACCATGTTCAGGGATGTTGCATTTCCTCGCTAAACTTTAGTTCTTAAGCCTGTCTCGCAGGAGCACAGGAGGATCTCTGAGGGGAGGTGCGAGGGGCTGCGCGCACGAACCAGGCCCCTGCTGCACTCGTCATTCTCCTCACCGCTTTTTATTGCTTTCAGACACCCTCTTTGGGGAAATCCCTCCTTTCCTGCATGTGTGCTTGCGTGTGTGTGTATGCAGATTTGTTCTTTCAGATACCTGAGGGAAGTTTTAAACCTGACGTGGGATAAATACGTTATGTGCCTCAGGAACTTGTGAAGGGTAAGGGTGAGGAGCGTAGTTGGCTGCCAGAAGGTAGCTTTGAGGCAAATACCCTCTGCAGCCTTGAGAACAGCCTTGCTTTGCTTGTATTTGTAGAGCAGGAGGTTCTTGATCCGCTGTGGAGGAGTGGGCAGGGTGTTACTGTGATGCTTTTTTGGCTATTTGTGAAGTAGCAGGACGGCATGCAGGTGTTTACACTTGGCTGAAGTAGGATGTGGTGAAGGCAAATAATCTCTGGTTTGCTAGGAGCTTTTCAGTGGTGTCTGTTTCTCAACCAAATCTCCAGTACATTTCAGCTTGCTCAGTGAGTTTTTGTGAAGGAGCTGTGTGTGTCTGCCCAGGCCTTGCTGCAGCTGGGAGGTGGTCATTTTCAGTCCTGATGGCCGCGAATGTTTATCTTCCGGGGGGGAGCAACTGTGCGAGCAATTTTGCTGAGCAGTCAGTAAGATGGGTTTTGACCTACTTTTGTAGGCTGCTGACAACAATAATTGCTGCTACTGTTTCTATATTAACATTATACAATAAAAACTGTTCCTAAATTATTCATGCTGATGTTGACAATTTCTTACTCTTGTGACACAGTCTCTAAGGAGAAGTTAGAGATGGAAAATCTTCCTTGCTTTTGGCAAACAGATGTCTTTAAGTTGTGGGGAGATAATAGTTCGGTATTTCCTCCTTTTCTAATTTGGGTTCTTTATTTTATTTATTTTTGGGCTGGTATTGCTTCCTGTCTTGTGCATCTTATTTATGTTGCTTATCTAGGTGAGCAGGTTTAAAAACTGTTTAAAAAGTGTTCGTGTTCCACATGGATGCATTATAAAACTGTGAGGAGAACTGGTATCTTAATGGCTTAAGTAGTAAGTTTGGCAGTCCGTATGCTGTGAGCTTGTGAAAAGTTGGTAGTTAATCAGTGGACAGGAAGCCACAGATTCCTGACAAGAGCCTGTGCTAGTGTGACATTTGCCTGGGTGGAATTGTGGGCTTCTGGGATTCAGCAGCGATCTTCTCTTGTAGGGTGCAGAGCTCTGAATGCGTGCAGCTATAGTCCAAATAGTAAAGGACCTCAACAAGGCTATGTCTTGTTTTTCCCACTAAATGTGTAAGGGCAAGCAGAGGGTCCTTTTACAAAGACTTTTTTTTTTTTTTTTTCAATAACTATAAGTAGACACTTCATAGACAAGACTTATTTTTTTTAGTAGTCATAGAGGAGGCAAACTGCTTTACATGCAAGTTGCTGCTGCTTTTGTTTGAGAAACTTCATGTGTCAAACCTGGATGTGGTCCAAGTGTTTGGAGGAAGTGCAGGCATGGTCTCAAAGGGTGACATGTGACTTGAGTGTGCTTGTTCTTCACAGTATTTGGACTACTTTTTGATTATCTTCATCAGAAGTTGTTGGAACTACATTACTTGACTCCTCAGCTGGAGGGCTGGGACTGCTGTTAGCATTAGGAGTGGAAAGCAGGGAGGCATTGTTCTAATCGCCTCCTCAAATGAGAAGGGTATTTGTTGTTCTTGAGTAAGTTGTAGATATGGAGGTTGTTATTAGTGTCCTCACTGTGAAAATAATTGCAAATGAAACCATCCAGTACAAATTAAATACGCTTTGAAAGCTTGTGGTGGTGTCTTTGGGTTAGTGTTTGGAGAGTGCTTGCAGCCTAAATCAGAGAAGCCCTCCGAGGGACTTCAGGAATGCTTTTTGATGTTTCAGTGTTTAATAAATAGCGCATACAAGGTCTGATGCTTATTTTCCTATTCTGTTGTAGTCCTTACTTATAAATTAATAGAGCTATCCGGATTGAAGTTGAGTAATCTTGGTCTATTGATGGAAAACCTCTTAAGGTAAAACCTTGCAGCCTGTATTTTTGAGTGTAACCTTAGTTGTGAACAATACCAATGCTAGCTGTTGGAAGTAGGGATTATGAAGAACTGTTAGCAGATACACTAATTACTTTCTGTAGTTGCAGAAAGCAATGACAGTGAATAAATGAGGAGAGGGATATACTTTGTCTTAAATAATGATGCTTGACTGGGAAAGGCTTTTGCTCTTCAGATAAAGTGGTAAAGAGCTTAAAAAAAAAAAAAATTGTAACACCACCAGTTTTTGTTAAGAACTGGTAAGAAGGGGGATGTTGGTTGTTGATTCTAGTAACTAAACTTTTTTCAGTCCTCTGTAGTGAGCTACCAAAAGCCTTTGTTAGCCTCTTGGGCAACTAGCATGCCCAATACCCAGGAGAATCTTCACCTCTTCTCTGATGCATTTGTTAAGTTACTAGATCTGGAAGAGGGGAAAACAAAGAGATATTTATACTCCATCTTCACATGGGGAGGGAGTAGTTTGCCTGTCTTGCATCTCTTTTAATGCTTGCATGATTTTTTTTTTTTTTTAATTATTAAAAGACAACATTCTGGCATCATGTACATACTGGAATGACTGCTTTCCCTTTCAAAACAAAGTGAAAAATCTGTTTTTAGAGGCAGGCTTCAGTAGTCAAACCGCCTTGTTCAGGAGACTTTGCCAGAACTCACCTTGTTCTGTCATAATTTGATTAGGCTTGTAAATAGTCATTATTTGACACAGGATAATTGGGAAAAAAAAAAAGATAGATTATGCCCCTCTTCTTTCATTATCTAAAGCATCATGCTTAGAATAAGCAGCTATATGCCTGATAAGCTTTCTTATATGGAATCATTTTCTGATCCCAGTCTTTAATATTTATTGTTTTTCTTTTGTTTGAATGACTGTTGTGTTTTGTTTTGTTTTGTTTGTATGAATGAGTTCATATTGTGCTTTTTCTTTGAGAACAGGCAAAATACCTTTCATGTATAGTCTTCCAGTATTTTAAATTTCTTTACTGTCAGATATTGTAGAGCACTTGAGGATTTAGCTGCTCGTAAAGGATACGTGGCAGGGTGGCGTGCAGGAAGATGCAGGCAATTCTGGAAGCACTACTGAGCACACAGGCTGCTGAAATGCTGCAGCCCTTCAAGGGAGAATCTTCTGGCAACACTGGTCATCGCCACTGACACACACATATGCTCTGTTACAGAACTTCAGCTCTTATTACAATTTTGCAATATATTACTAAATGTATAACAAATTCAGTAATTTTTTCTGTATCAAAAACGTGAGCTTGGTGAATTAACAACTTGTGATGTTAGATAAATATTTACACAGCTCTAAACAGGATAATTGTTTTCAGGATCACCAAGTTGCTATCTTGCAAATTTAGGTAGTTTCCATTCTAGAAATTCATTTCTGGTGGAGATACCTTATTTATAAAAGTGATGAATGGTGTTTTATTTGTTCTGTGAAAACTGTGGATGTGCTGTGGAAAAAAAATGAGCATGGCTCTTACAGTTAACTGGAGGCAGCATGATAATTGGTCTAACTGTTATTTAATGATTTGCTGTGAGGCAGCAACAAAGCACGTGCTACTTCTTCGAGGCCATATGCAAAGTAGACAAAATAATGCATGATTACAGTTTCATAACTATGCCCATAGTTTTCACTTTTGCAGAATACTAATAAAGCAAATAGTTGGCGTTAATGTAATTTGTGTTGCATGAGTTATTCTTTGGGATACTAATCTGCCCTTGGGCTTTAGGATTAGTCAAGGAGAGATTTCCACTGCAGGCATTATTGTAAACGGCTGGACCATAGCTTTGTTATTCAGCGTTGCTGTGTAGAAGCTGCTTATCTGTGTAGATCGATGCTCTAGATTATTTGATCGTATTGTAACGCAGATAATTCTTGGCAGGCAGTGAATGTAAGTGAATTAAACCACTGGCTATGAAGAAAACTTAAATGATGCATAAAATTCTTCACCAATTTGCGTATTTTAGCTGGATGATACACCTTTGACATGACCAGTGATTCATTAATTCATGTGTTTTAAATGTTGTGACAGCCTGTATGGGGCAAATCACTGTCATTGCATCTAGATTTTCCTTTGTTTTACTCTCGTCCCTTTCAAAGTTGGCTTTGATTTTTCTTTGTGGAATAGTTTTTAAAGGTATGATTGTTCAGTCCTCTTGGTGATGCAGCTGATGCTGGTGTGTTGTCAGTAACCTGTGCAGACTAGATAGAGACTCTTGAAATTAGGTATCTCATCTTTCATTTTTAGCCTTGCTGTGATAGTGAAGCATCATCACAATCCACTCCCTGGGGGCAGGAAGGGAGAAGAAAACTATTTTTTCTCAAAGTGCTGTGATGTTTGAAGCCTACAACACAAACTTGATGGAAAGGGAGGTGGTGAGAAGAGAGTTGTTTTTTTTTTTCTCTTGAGCAATGTGGGAGATTTAATGACTCACTCTCCTATTTGGAGGTCTCAGGACAGACCAGAAGTTCCTAGCACACCTTTCATTCCCTGAAAAGCTTTTCTAGCACAGTTCTAGAGGAAAATAATGCTTGGGGTTTTGGGTGAGGCTTACTCTTGAAATGACAACATACCTAGATGTGCAGTAAGTCCATCAGCTGGAGAAGTTGCTCATGTGGTTTCAGAGCAGTTTACTTGGGAGGGAGGCAAAAATCTGCAGCAAGCCTGCCAGTAGGAAATGAAGTTGGGAAACCTGTGCAAACCCATAAGACACATAGGTAAACTTGTCAGAAGTGACCACTTGAATGTTTGCAAAGTATGGAGTAATTTTGTTAGCATATCTCTTACTGTTTTTTGTGCATTTTTGGGCTGGTAGCTGCCATGCTGAGCATGTTAGCAGAAACGCAGTGCAAGGTTGGAAAAAGGCCTGCAGGCCTTACCAGCTCGGGACTTCTTGCTGTACCAAAGCTTTTGAAACAGCAGTAATGGAAGCTGTGTAGCTGGGAGAGACCCCAGTGAGAGGAGAGGCACAGGCGGTGAGTATCAGAGGCCCCACCCCTACCAGTCCAACCCGAAGGCACCTGAGATGCCTTTCTCACCTCATAACCATCAGACCTACAAAATCAAATGGCAGCAGTGCTTTCTTGAGTCCATTGCTTATGTTACTGTTCTTATTTAGGAATGTGCCCTGGGTTAAAATAGATCCCATCAAGCTGAGGCTGCCAGGTCCGGTCCCTTGCAGACAGCTCTGTGAGCAGGTCTCTTGGGAATGCTCCGTGGTGGCAGGAGGCACAGCCCTCTGCAGCTTACTGACAAATTTTTGTTTCCCTCTGGGAAAAACATGAGAAGGCTGCTTGTAGGGCTGCATAGAGAAAAGGGGAGGGGCCAGAAGATGTGGCATCAAATGTTCTTCTTAATTACCTGTTCTTTAGCATAACTGGCTGTGGGCCAAGTATGCAGTGGATGTTTAGCTCTGTGGATTTTGTAAGAGTGCAAAGCAATGTATAGCTTAATGCTGTAGCCACGTCTTGTTCTAATGCTGGGATCGCTGTCAGTCAGTTTGTGACAAGTTAGCTCTGGGGAAAATAGGAGTGACAATTCTGAACCATGCTTGCAAAATGGGTGAAGGGAAATCTTGTATGCTCTTAACGAGCATCTTGTTCAGGTGTCAGCGAAAGGCCTAGCAAAAGCTCTCAGTCTGGGTTTCGTAAGGCCAAGGTCAGATGTACTAATGCAGTCGCATAAAGAAATGAGGTTAGGATTGACTATTGTGTTTTGGCCATCACCTCTGCATAAAAACCGCCATCAGCTTCAGCTGTTTCTGTAGATTTTGCAGCAAGTAATTTCTTGAAAAGCGAGAAGCTGCTAGTTTTCAATCAGAAGTGCCATAGCAGATCAACTTCTTATTTTCTTCAGAAATGAGATGTCAGATGGCAAAAATCTTGGATTAGAAGCATTATAAAGAACAGGGAGATAGCGCAAAGGCTGTCTCAAAGTACATCTATTTGCCTGTTAAAACTCTTGCAGTGGAACTATAGGCTTCACGGGTAGTGTGCTGAAAATGCAATGAAATTGCTGCTTATTACTGCAGGTGAGAGGCGTTTAGTTTAAATACCAGGGCTGCAGTGTGGTTGCAAGCACCAACCTTCAGGTATTAAATTGTTTAGCCATTTTACATGAGGAGGAAAAAAAAAAAAAAATATTAAACTAACACCTGGATGATCCACTCCAGCTGTTTGTTTGAAAGCTGGTATCTGGAAGCCGGAGATAGGACAGACAAATCCATTAACCTACTATCCTTGCTTAAGGGCACTCTAAAGGAGTTCAGCATCGGAAGCTGAGATTTGCATTATTCATCATCATCATCTAAATGCTTTAGTTCTGTTTACAGTGCCTGTTAATTGCTCCTGTATTTCTTTATGGTTAGTAACATTTAGCTGTCTTAATCAATAAGACGAAGTGCTGTGCTGAGCAGTTAATTAGTATGGCCCTGTCAGCTCAAAATACGGAAAGCTAAATGTGTTCAGGACTTGCTTTAGTGAATTGATTAAGCTAGGAGAAGTCTTGTCTCTTCTGAAGGGAATGAGGTTTTACCTAGGCAGTCATAGGTTGTCCTGTTAGAGTTAAATTGATAGCACTACGAGTAAACCACCACTTTTTTTCCGGCTTAAGCTGAGGAAGGGGAGAAACAAAAAAAATCCAAAACCTCTCCATAAATTTGCAACTTAAATTTTTTGGGTCAAAATCATACTGCTAGGTGCTCTGGAGTTTCTTAAGTAGCTATGTAGTAGTTCAGCTTGCTGTAGACACATTATAGATGATGCGTCATCTGTTCTTGGAAAATTCTGATTACCCAGTGGAAGGACAGCGATGGCTGACTGGTTCCTCAGGAGGAGAGAATCTGAGATAGTGAAGGGAGATCACTGCCAGTAGAGGTGTCCCTGATTCAGTTTTTAAGCTAATTATATTAATGTTAACATTAGTTAACATTAAAGAAAGCAGGATACTAAATGTTCTCTTATTTTTAAGAAACAAAACCTGAAATACTTATTTTAATTGTGGCATTTTAACTTGCAGTGTTAATCTCGTATGTGAGGGTAGCTAGATGATGACTCCGAATGTTCCTTGGTGCAATATGCTTCATCATTTTAGGCATATAAAATTCATGAAGCTTTATTTGGGTTTGTTTAAATCAAGTGGGGAAATTAAGCTACTGGATTTGCATACCTTTTGTAAGGGAGTTAATTCAGTTTCTTCAGTTTTTCATTAGCTTTTAAAATGTTTTTAACTTTTCCCCTGAAACATCTTCTAGTTAAAAAAAAAAAAAAAAAAAAAAAAAAAAACAACTAAAAGTTAAAAATGGATATTTTAAACATAATTGCATACTGTGCTGCACCTTGAATGTGACAGGCTCACTGTTGGGGGCGTGAGGGGGCATGAATTCCTGTTGACTTCTCTCATGATGAATGTAAGCTGAAGAGCTTTGTCCTTGCGTTTTTTTTCTCAGATGCGAAGACTGAACCACGTACTTCCAGCAATATAGGTTATGGGGTAGATAACACCAAAGGTGAAAAGATCTCCTGATTTGTGTTAATGGTGTGGTCCCATGGGGTGGTATCAGCTGACCTGCTAGCAGTTCATTTTGGTTTATTTTCCCAAAGGATCTGCAGCTTTCAGAGTGGAGCTAGCGCTGGTGGCCAGGGTTGGCACAAAGGCAGTCAGCCGGAGGGCACTCAGGGCACTGCGGTGACACTGTTTGGCCTAACTCTGCGAGGACTGACTTCTCTTAGTTGTATTTCCAGTATAAAATAACTGTTCAAAAGTAAGTGTGGCTTATCCAGCCCTGTTGGCAGTCGTCCTTTTATTCTACAGCATTACCTCAGACAAGATTTCAGACAGTTTTCCACTTCTGTTTGGACAGCAAGATGGAGCCTCTTTTAGGAGGGGTAAATAAGGCAGAGGAGGGTTAGAGCTAATTTAAATCATACTGATGTTTGGGTTTCGTTTCTAATGAATGGGAATTATGGGAATGTCCTTTCATGTGTATATTTGTGCGTAATGATAGTAATAAGCAGCAGTTTCACTGGCGTGTGGGATGGAAGGATTTGAAGGTTATGTGGTATGAAAAACTCCACAGAAGTAATAAATGATGAAAGCACATCTGTGCTGCATGAGACATGTCAGTGCCGAAGAGCTCATTGGCAGGGGCTTGCTGATGCCTGCTGAACCTTTCAGTCTCTTCTAATCTGGATTGAAGTTTGTGCAGCGTGGCTTGTTCCTGTTCCCGGCTGGAAGCAGATCCTTCGGCTGCTGTTGGACGTGTGCTTTCCATTGTAGCCTTGCCAGGCGTTTTTGCTCAGCCCTGCTGTTGTGGTAGGCCTGCAGATCCTTTCGTTTCAGCTGCTGATTTATCTACTTCTAAATGGGTTTGTTCCCTAGGCAGCATCTTGAGGTTGATTTCAGCTGTGGTAGGGATTAAGATGAATTACGGACAGGTAGGGTACAGCTTGGGGAAAAACAGCTTGTGGCTTTTTGGAAACTGACATTTGGAGTCGTTTCCTGTTTACATAGACTATAACATGGATTTTGGGATGACTTTTGTTACCGGTCCAAATGTCACGGCAAGGGAGAGTGCGTGATGCAGAGTATCTTAAAGTTGTGCTGTGTATTTTAATGCTCCTTGGGGTAGATGATACTCTGTAATATTTTATTATGAGCCAGACCCTTACCAGTCCTGTTTGATACTGCCTTGGCCGCATGTTAAGGTTCAGTCAGAACAAAGCTTAGGTGGAAGCTGCTGCTTTGAACCCTCCAGGGTTATGAGGCATGGCTCAATACAGCCTGTGTGTTCAACATGTAAATGAACTGCAAATGGCCTTGAAAAAGGTTGCATCTTTTGGTAATTGTTGGTGGCCCCCCACACCTCCCAGCATGAATATACAAAGTATATTTTGAAAATCAAATTTCTGTAATCAGCTGTGCATTTGTTCTGTGTTTAGCCCTAGCTGATGAGGTAGTTTGGGTCTGGAATGAATTTGTTTAGAGGATTAAACTTTCTCTTACGTTTCTGCATGTCTGGATTTCTGTGGAGATGTGAATAACGTTTCTCAGATTTGCTCAATTCAACTCAGCCTTTGTTGCCATGTGCGCATGAGTCTAGAGTTCGATTCAGGCTTGCTTATGCTGTTACGGCTTTGGAAGGACTGAAGTGTCAGACGTGAGACTAACACTTATTTTTACTTCTCCTTCCAGGTGCCTGCTGATGGAAATGCTGGATTGTTGGCAGAGCCTCAAATTGCCATGTTCTGTGGCAAACTGAATATGCACATGAATGTTCAGAATGGAAAATGGGAATCTGACCCCTCTGGGACCAAGACCTGCATTGGCACTAAAGAAGGGATCCTGCAGTACTGCCAGGAAGTAAGTTCTTTGGTTGGGAAATAGTTGTAGTTCTGCTTGTTTGAAGTGCCTACATGCAGGTGCTAACTGGAGAACTGAATTTCTGTAGGGATCTTGCCTTTCTGTTTTCTCTTCTGGTCTATTGTCCTTTTATCCTTCTTAAAGCAGTTCTCCCAGAGACTGTCGCAACATCTTCAAGAACTAGCTGCAAGGGCATCGTTGAGACTGTTTTGGGACAATTCTGTCCTGTTGTCTCGTGCCTGTGGGGGATAATTTTATATAACATGTACAATTAACTCCTGATTCAAAAAGTATTTTGAATAAAGCCGAGGTGACAGTTTATTTAAAACACTGTTCTTTCTGGGCTGATCTTAGAGGTCAGCTGCAACATGTCCATTGTCATTGTACCATGATACTGAAATACCCTGGGTGGCTCCAGAGATATTGGTGTCTGCTGCACACTGAACCATTCAGAGTTTCTTAATAGAAAAAGCTTGCCCTACAGATGAAGTCACAATGAATGGTTTCATATTGGAGAGCAGAAACTTGTTACCCTCTCGCTCATGTCCTAAGGGCAGATTGTGTATCTGATTTTGTTTTGTCTCCATGCTGTGATGGCTCCATAGCCTCGTACCAGTGTGTGACAGTTTGAAGAGAAAATGTGGATTTCATGCCTTGAAACAAAAGGGCACAGCTTGAGTTGCTCTAGTCCTTACATCTTTTTATGCCATCTCTGCCTTTTTTTTTCTTTTTCTAAACAGAGGCTACTGCTTATTGCCATAGCTGTAGCTGTCTTGCTTCCTAAATGTCAAACCAATTCCTGTGAAAATGCCTCTTTAAAAAGCAAGATAATTCACACTTCAGAGCTCCAATCTCTGTAGCATCTTCATCCCTGTCCTTTCACTCACTGATTGTTCCTTCTGTTCCTTGCAGTGTTTTGTTCAGTTGCTCGAGTTTGGGGTTTATGGTCATAAATACAAATTGTAAGAAAGAACTTGTAATGGATGTTAAAATGGATACATCAACAGTAGCTTTGTCTCTTAATAAAAACTAATATTATTGCTTTTTGAAATTCATAATTTTTTTGTCTACTGTAAACAAAAGTACCAAGCATAACATACCGACAGGGTTTAAAAGGCTACTTCTTGTTTTCTATTGTCTGCTTTGAGTTATCTAAATAAAGTTGTTCTATGCACAGTGAGATTATTAAGGGTGGGGGAAGGAATAAAGAGATTAAAGTATACAGTGAATAAAAGTCCACAAGGTAGAAAGTCTTTCTAGAGTTACAGAAGGAAATACATGAATTTTTGGAGTAGGGGAGGTCTGGATGACCTTTATAGGTCCCGTTCAACCTAATTTTTTTGCAGGTCTGAAATGTTTTTCTCACTGGAGAAACAGAAGAAGAGAGACCTTCTGTTACTTGGGTTTTTAAAAGTTAAATGTTTAACTCCAGTGTGGCAGTAGCCTTGATTTGTGTGCTGTGACAGTTCATTAATATTAGTTTGTCATGTCACGATTTTGAAGCATCTCTGTAGTTAGTTAAAAGCACAATGTAGTGGGGTCAGCACTGTCACGAGGCAAGCTGCTGACTGATCTGTTCCCTAAAAATAGGGCAGGCATCTAATTCTTTTTCGTGAATGTGTGTTATCACAGTGGCATAAGACATCAACAAGCTAGGAAGGCAGTAGGCATGGCAGAGAGCAGCCAGGAGACTGCCGTGGACACGGGGACTGCGTATGTGCCCCGGACTTCACCGGATCATCTGGCTTAGCCACTGGAGCTGGATGTTGGCTCCTCTGCTTTTGCTCGCAAGTCCTCAGGGATCTGGGGGAAATGCATTAGTTAGGATGTGCAGAAGGGACCCTTAGCAGTGATTAAGCAGTGTGCTCTCAATAACTTCAAGAGAACAATTCTGCTGTGGAGTTTTGAAACATGGGGATTGGGCCAAAAACCCTTTCCCTGCTGTGCTTGCCAGTAGGCTTTGTTCATGGGAAGATGCTTCTGTCTTGGGTCCCTTGTTTCCTTCTCCACCTGAGCTGCATGGTTCAACTCATAGGACACTGGTAGGGACCAGACAGGCTGCTGTGGGATGTCAGGGCCTTGGCAGCACCACAGCTCTCTGAGCAGCTGGTTTGGGCGTGGGGAGGAATCACGAGTCCCTATTTTTTAATGCTGGTAACAAATACAGAAATTACCAACAAATGTTATGAAGATCAGATCTGCTAACAAGATGAAATTAAAAGTCATGTTCAAATTGATCCAGCCTTGCAGAATGGACAGAAGCTCCTGGTTTTGTACAGCACTTACCCATAGTCTGCCCTGTTTCCTCTCACCCCTGTGGCAAGTTCTGTAACGTGGTGGGTTTGGCTGTGGCTGGAAAAAGGGATTCCCTGTTCCCCCTACCCCAGGGAAAGACCATCAAGGACGTAAATAGAGGAGGCAGTTGGGCAGAAACTTCATGAGCAAGTACAGTGGTGGAGATCTTGCTGGATGGCTCCTTGGCTCTAAAACAATGCGAAGTTGGTAGCTTTGGGAAACTCCTGTTCACTCAGCATTAATCCTAAGCAATATTTGATGGCTTTCTTTTTCTTGCACAAAGGTATCTTGAAGAAAGAAATAAATCTCCCCTCTCATCAAAATTTATAAATGCATTCCCCTGTCTCCTTTTAAGTGGTTTTAAAAAGAGCTTTTCTTTACAACACAAGGCTGAAACGTGTATGGAATATGGAAAGGCTTAGGTTTCTCCTTTGGAGAAGATGTGATGGCTATCCTTGCATGTTTCCTTGAGACTGTCATCATTGCCTCTCCTCGTCCACTGGCAGCGTAGGTGTATTTTGGAAGCCTTGGTGCAGGAAGCAAGAGTAGAGGAGCATTGCAGGGGCAGAGAGGGAGGAACAAGTAATAAGCAGAACCACCTACATGTTTTAGGGATGTATGTCGCTTGTTGTTGCTGTTCTTCTCTTGAGTGGGAGCTCAGTGTGGCACAGGAACTGTCTGGATTTATGTTTGAACAACACATCCCACAGTCTAAATATGACAAAGCTCAGACTGTAACTTACTTGAAAGGAAGTGGAAGATACTTGAATGCTACTTTCTAATCTCCTTGAGTTCAGTTGAGCTCTGCTCCTGAAACAGCAAAAAGTGGTTCTGGAAGCAGGGCACACTGATCTCTTCTGCCTTCAAAACTGCAAAGTCTCCTGTGATTTTTGGGTAGGGCAAGCTAAGTGAAAATTAGTAATGCTGATTTGTTTACTGTGGAGATGGCAACTGAAGCCGATTGCTTTTTTTTTTTTTTTTTTTTAAATGTAGCAAAATCAAATGTCCCTGGATAGGGTTAAATTGTCTGGAGAAGTACAATTTACTCATGGTATCTTTCAACCTTTAAATAACATGCTGCTATTTGCACCCTCTATTGGAAAGTAAAATGGCACGGACCTGAATTGCATACAGCTGTCAGATGTAAGTGCTGCAGGCACTAGAACAATGTTTGTTCAGGTTGCATTAATGTAAATGGAGTGGTGACACCTGTGTATGTGCCGAAACCATTAAGATGTTGTGAGTATTCTAGCTGACATTTCACATCAAGCCATCGGTCGATCTCGTCCCGGTGCTGACACGGCAGTGCCGGCTGTTTCAGAGGGATGTTGGGAGAACCCTGCCATCTGTAGTCACTGCATAACCAGCCCCCTGGGGAAAGCTTCTTCCCAGCACCCACTGATAGCAGGTTAGCTGATGCCCTGACATGTGGGCGCTGCTGCTCCTGGGTTTTGCGTCTTGTTTTGTCGAAGAAACTTGTTGTCCCCACCCACGGTTGTTCAAGTGGAAGGTGGCAGCAGCTGAGATGTGTCATGGTACTGCTGAAGGAAAGTGCATTTTGGAGCAGGTTGTGCTCACACCGAAGGCCGGGCAGGTGCTTATCTTTCCAAACAGTTTTCATAAAACAAAGCTGGAACCTGCCCTTTGGCAAAGTACATATTTTCATGGTCACATGAATATGAGGAGCAGGAAGTTAATTTAGGTGTGTTCAGTTCCTTATTTAAATGGGACAGGTGTTTAGATGAAAAATTTTAGTGTATGTTGTATTATGTTTGCAGTTTTAAACAGCCACTATCTGTTGAATTTTGTGTCTAGCAATTAGGATACATTATCAAAGTTGCTTGAAGGGCTGAAATTATTTTGCTGTCTGTGCTAAATTCAGTGTCCAAAATAAACTGTGAAAACAACTGGCAGAAAATTCATGTTGCCTAATATGTGTCTGTTTTTCCCCCACTTAGTTTAATTTGGAGCACCTCCCCTATGGAGGCAGGCTGAGAGAGCTGGGG
>VXAV01000949.1:5269-16137 GCA_013399715.1 Alectura lathami
AAAGGTAACAAAGAAGTTTGTAACACTCCATTGCAAAAAAAAAAAAATAAAATAATGAAAGAAAATCGATTTATAAAAATAGTGAACTGCCAGTAATTTGTCACTCCAGGGACAGCTCTCCTTTGCCTTGTCTGGAGCAGCTCTTCCATACAAAAGGTTCAACTGCTGCTGCTCTGCTGTATGTATGCCATCTTAGCACAGGTGGGTTCCAAATATATGACTAATAGATGCAGAAGCATTTAAATACCTGTGGACTCTACTTTCCTGATAGGGTTCTGCTTGGTGTCTGCGGCAAAAGGAAGGAATGCATGCTAGAGATCTCTCAAATTCTCTTAAACAAATGATTGCTCTAAGAGTTAATTATACATTCTTCTGTTTCTGTTATTAGCTTCCAATTTCCTGCTGGTCAGAATCCTGTGAGTAGCTATAAATTCCTTGTTTTCTAGACATGGACTAATTTCTTTTTCCTTTTGTAGCTTGACAGAGATGTATAGCTTTTCCTTACTTTGACTTGTCCTGTAATCTCTTCTATGGTTTTGGATCTCCGATTCTGGTTGCTGTCTGATATCTTATAACAGGTTATGCCAAAGATCCATAGTCATCTGTCTGAGTCATTATTAAGTAATAAAATAATCATAGGATTCTGCCTGCCTATGTAACGTGTACTAAGCATGTATTTTATAAAAACTTCATATTTCTATTGAGGGTGTTATTATCTTTAGTCTTACCAGCTACAATTTCAGAACTATCTCACTCAAACTGACAAACCTATTAGTGTTTTTATTTTGACTTATTAATGTAACTATATGCTGTTAATATTATTATATCTTTTTCTCAAAGTTGCTCTATTGCTATATAGACTTGAATACTTTCCATCTCCTCAGGAATCCTGTTTCCTCCTTCTGTCTCTCTAGGGTAAGAAAAGAATAGCCCTGTGTTTTCGGTGATCATTCTCTCCTGGAATACTACGGAGTGGTATTTGTGTTCTTGAAGAAAGAGCTTAACTGGATTCACAGTAAAAAGCAAATATTGAGCTTCCTGCAAAACCTAAAATCACATTGCTGACAGACTGCTCCTATGGGCTCAGTGAATTTTTCTCCAGCAATTTTATGTACACTATAAGGGAATATATATAATCTCTCCAATATTTTAGTCGTATACAATTTATAGCCATCTGTGCCCTCTCAATTCTTGGCCTTCATAGTCAGTAGAGGGAGCTGGCTGGAACACAGTTGCCCTGTTGCTTTAATGCATAAACACCAAAAGTAACACTGGCTGTGCTGAAGCAAAGCTTTTATTTCTGCTGTGTTTAACCTGAATTGCATCAAACCCAAGTCTTCTAGCACTCTGAAGGCAGCTGGATGTTTGTAGCAACCTGACTATGACAGCACATAGCCAACCAAGTGGAAAGTGGTTAAGCCAATGTTTGATTTTTCCTGTGGTAAATAGGTTAGTACAAGATAGTGCATAAATACTGAACTGAAAAACACGTTACTAATCTCACATTAAATGTCATGGAAAACAATGTTGTTTGCATTTTGTACAGTTATTTAGCTGCAGCAGCATTAAATAACTTGTGTTTTCATATCAAAGTCTGAAACTCAATTGCCTTTGGAAATTGATCTAGTGTGAACCTTTTCTGTGTACTTTCTGTTTCTCTGCTTGTACTTTGGGTTTATCTCACATAAGACTCACATAGAAGGCATTCTAGACTTACATCTCTCTAACAGAATGAATTTGCTTTATAAGCATTGTTAAAAATATTTGGCTGCCCCTTTTTCACAAGTTTTGTTGTTTTCTAGAGTTGCTTATGCAGAGATGCTGCTTTTGTCAGATGAAATATGCATGCACATTAGCTTGTCTGACAGAAACAGCCAGCATCAAGGATTTTCTGAGAAGAAACATTAATATGCAGCATGTAAAATTTCACATTCCCCAACACTACTAATTACATTATCATCTTAACATTGGCTTCTAATAATAGGTATTACTATAATGTGTACTGTTGTTCTCTAAAGAGAATTCATCTGACAGACTGCACAGTTCTTTTATTTCAGCCATTGCCTTGAACTGACTCAGAGCTGACTGACTATTCCAGATGAATCAGTGGCAATAATGCAACCTACTTCAACAGTAGGAAGGTTAGAGCCTCACTTATAGGAAAAAATGTCCACTTTCATAAGGTTCCAAACGTCAGTTGTTATATATATAGTACAATAGGAGTTTATATTCTTGTTTTTAAACTGTTCTTGATTTTGTTTATTTTATTGTATTTTGAGTTCAAAATTAGACATGACCTGAGACCTGACAACATATATATGTAGGGTAACCGTCAAGAAATGTGATGATTATTGCACAAAAAATTGCATGTTTTACTTCTCTATTCCAATCTTTTTTCAAATTGTAGCTGATATGTATCTTGTTTGTTTCTGAGAGGGAAGGATATAATATCTAAAGAGGAAGCAGCAATATATCGTAGATAAAAAAGAGAAACTATTCTGTGAATGAATATGGAAGAGATCAAACTATTTCTCCACAAAAAGGTCTGTTATATATATGAATGTGATATATACGTGAATGTTCAAACCATAGCAGGTATCATCAGAAAAGTTAATGAATCTGGGAAGGATTAAAGGGAAAAGCATAACCAGCAAGTGCAGCATAGTGTTTCTGGGAATCTTTGAAAAGACTGACAGTTCGCGAAGTATGTACACACAGAGGTTCATAGCAAGTGTCACAAGTGTTTAACAGTCTGAATGAAGTAATCTATGTGGAAAGTCTAGGTGACATCCCAAAGTATTATCTGTAGGAATAAATAGAAAATAACAGCTGTTGAACACATTGAGGAAGGGCATAAACAACTAGCGTGCACGTAAGCACCATTTGCAAAAATATCAGTTTCACAGTTAAACAAACTGTAAAAGCAGAAAACTAAAGTTATAGCAAATAACTATGTCTGGGTATAGATAGAAAAATACTTCAGCTTTAGGAGGCAGATAAATCAAGGGTGGAGGTTACACTAGTATCTAATCATCTAAGGCATGGCAGCAAATAAAGATCTGCATGGATGAAGGAAAAATGTAAATGAAATAAATTTTGGGCTTTTGCTTAAAGCAGATATCAAGCACTACTAAAGTAGAACTGAAGCAGCAGGAAAATCACTGGAGCACAAAACCATGAAAGCCCAAGTAAGCAATGGATGAGTAAATCATTTACAGTGTTCGAAAACTCTTCAGTAATCAAAGAGGGAGGAGAGCAAAGAGAACATCTTTGGGTATAGTCAGATCCAGCTTGTTAGTAAACTCCAGCAAAGCAATTTGAATGAATTTGAGAGGTGACAACAGACTACTTATTTTCCCTGACATTAAACAGAATGAGAGTGAAGAATGTGAATTGAGAGCTTGGATGACAACATTCAGTATATACGAATCAGTAAACACAAAGATTCTGTGTTCAGTTAGAAGTCAATGATGTTTGGAAAGCCCTTAAGCTTTGAAATTCCACACTAGATTCCACACTAGATGCAGAACAAAATAATATAATTTCTCATGCAGTGATTCACTCACTGTTTCTTACCTTTAGTACCAACAGAGCTGACACCAAACTTCTGAATACCTCTGAATGATCCTTCCATATCACAGACTTTCTTCTTCATTCTGTACAGATCTTGTTAAATAACCAGTTGTCTCCTGGTTACTTCTTTGTGTTTAGCAAATATCAGTTACTATATTCTAACTTCTTGCAGCTTGAAAACTGTGTACTACTGTTATGTACAACATTACGGAATACACAAATTTGCAGTATAAATGTATCCTAATTCATCCAGAACAAGTATCTGTCATACCAAAAAAGATTGACTTTCAGCATAACAATCATTCTAAAGTTCTGCTGCCCTCAGTTCATCAAATATGCCATCACTGCCTAAGAACAGAGATTTCGTATCCTGTGGTACAACTGCAAAATTCATATAGATTGTTATTGATTCAGACATGGAATCATATAATAGAATCATAGAATGGCTTGGGTTGGAAGCAACCTCAGAGATCATCTAGTTCCAACCCCCCTGCTGTGGACAGGGCTGCCAGCCACTAGCTCACTAGATCAGACTGCCCAGGAACCCATCCAGCCTGGCCCTGAACACAGCCAGGAATGGGGCAGCCACAACTTCTCCGGGCAGCCTGTGCCAGCGCCTCACCACTCTCTCAGGGAAGAATTTCTTCCTCATGTCCAACCTAAACCTCCCCTCTTTCAGTTTTGGCCCATTCCCCCTTGTCCTACCATTATCCACCCGTTCAAAAAGTCGGTCCCCCTCCTGCCTGTGAGCTCCTTTCAAGTATTGGAAGGCCGCAATGAGGTCTCCCCGGAGCCTTCTCTTTTCCAAGCTAAACAATCCCAACTCCCTCAACCTTTCCTCACAGGAGAGGTGCTCCAGCCCTCTCATCATTTTGGTAGCCCTCCTCTGGACCCACTCCTACAACTCCACATCCCTTCTGTACTGGGGGCCCCAGGCCTGGACACAGCACTCCAGGTGAGGCCTTCCAAGGGCAGAGTAGAGGGGGACGATCACCTCCCTCTCCCTGCTGGCCACCCCTCTCTTGATGCAGCCCAGGATGCCATTGGCCTTCCTGGCTGCAAGAGCGCACTGCCGGCTCATGGCCAGCTTTTCGTCAATCACAACGCCCAAGTCCTTCTCTGCAGTGCTGCTCTCAAAGAGTTCTTCTCCCAGTGTATACGCACACCTGGGATTGCCCCGACCCAAGTGCAACACCTTGCACTTGGCCTTGTTGAACCTCATCAGGTTCTCGTGGGCCCACTTTTCCAGCCAGTCCAGGTCCCTCTGGATGGCATCCCTTCCTTCAGGGGTATCAACTGCACCACTCAGCTTGGTGTCATCAGCAAACTTGCTGAGGCTGTATTCGATCCCACAGTCTAAGTCGTCAATAAAGATGTTGAACATAATGCACAAAAAGATTTGAAATATAATAACAATTCAGCTGTACTCTTGAAAAGGAGAGAAACCAAAGGTACTATGTTGTGATACACAAGCCTATTGCCTTAGCAATTCTTGTAGCTTCTCCATACAAAAAGCAGAGTTAAAGTCTTATAGTTATGCTGCAGATTAAGTGATATGTCAAGTTTGTCTGCAGCCTAGAATACTACTCTCTATATATTACATATAAATGCATGTGTTGTATAGTACATAGTACAGTTAGAGAACACTAGGATTTCAGGGAGGTTATTAGAATTTATTATTCTTGTTGTAAAAGCAACAAACTGAAACAATACCTTGAAAGCAAGGAAGTATCAGTATTAACTTCCTTTCCACAATCTGTTTGTTAATACACCTTGTCAAATAAGTAAGAACAGTATAAATGTACAAAAAATACTCAATTTCAATGAGTGGCTCGGTAAGACAGAACATATATCCCCAGTTGTTTATCTAACTTTCAGCTACTTAAATAATTATATGTATTTGGAGGGGCTAATATTTTGTGGAAACAAGGTTCAATTGCTCAAAGCAGACAACAAGACCATCTTATTTAAGATTATCAGACCATCTGGGAAACAAGCAGGAGGGTTGTTTGTTGTTGGACTTTTTTTTTTAGAGTTCTGCAATTTTTCTTTTGTTGTGTTTTTTTTTGTTTGTTTGTCTTATTATTATTATTATTTCTGTTTTGTTTCATTTTCTTAATTTAAATCACATTGTCTATTGCTTTAGATATAAATAGAAATAAAAAGGTTAGACTCATCGGGAGTTCACATGCTGGCTGTGTAGTGAGAATATTTTAAGTGCATAAACAAAAAGTAAAGTTAAAAGTCTTGGAATAATTTATTGAAAAAAAAAAATTCTTCCACCATCAAAATAAAAGTTAGATGTGAAGGAGGAGAGATTTAGACGACTTAAGTTTTCAGTGGAGTGGAAAGGAAGATGTGTGTCATTTGGCCTGTCAGAACATAAAAGTGCTTAAAGCACCAAAAGAGATAAACCAATAATTTGAATTTTTCATATGACCCATAATATTTATTCCATATAAATGTTCCTCATAATGAATATTTCCTTTTATACAATTTGTCATTTATATTCAAGCTATTTACATGAAGATTCTCTAGATTTGCTAAGGCTTGCAGTTATTGCTCTAAAGATTCAGTGTTGTGCCAGGTAGTATAATGAGGGGGGAGAAGTAGATTCTGGAAACTGTAGCTTCAGTTTTATGTTCCACTACATTTTATTATTTATTTATTTATCGCAGAGGAGGGCTGTCTGCTTGAAGAGGATGTGAGAAAGAGCAAACAAGGCTGTTGTTTGTACACAGGGACCTCTGTTTTAAGAGAGCCCCGCCCCGCTGTATTTTATGAAGGTATAGACAAATGCAGGTTTGCAGACTCAACCTCTGCCTTGTCCTGTCTTTAACCACTATTCAACCTTGGTTATTAGAAAGTTTGAAATGTATGAGGAGCAGCTACAGACAAAATAAATCAGGCGTATGTCAAAGACTCTCATTGCTAGGAGGTTACTGGAATTTGAATGAGATGGCCTGTTCTGAAAAGCCTGCTCATCTCCAGGCCATGACCTACCTCAGATTGAAGTGTTTGTAAAAGCCCTGACGTTTCTTACCCTAAACTTGTGGTTTATAACCAGTGTGGCTGGATGGGATATATTTACAGCCTATGACTGAATAGAAAAGGAATACTTGTCAAGCCATGGTCACTAAAACTTCCACGAAACAATTGCAACTGAAATCTGTACATAGAACATATTATGCTCACAATTTGTTCACCATCATTACAGCAGACCTCTGTTGACTAATGAATCACCTACGTGAAATGACTGGGAAGATCTCAGCTGAATTTCCATTTGACAAATGTCTTAATCCAAAATGTAATAAAAATAGTCACTTATTCCTGTACTGCCTATTCCTGGAGACTGATCACATCAAGGTTAAATTAGCAATGTAATTAATGGTGACTAACAGGCGTTCACTATAATTATCATATCACTTGTGGTCCCATAGTTTCTTATTATAGCCGTGCAGTATTCTTTCATAGCATTGAAATTCAGTCTACATTGTATATAAACTCATGTCAAATGCATTTGTAGTGTCTGGTATATAGGGATTCTCTTCCATTTACTGTAGATACTAACTTCAAATTTGCTAAATAGCTGAGGAATCAGTTGAAAAGTCTGAAATGCAAAAAAAAAAAAAAAAAAAAAAAAAAAAAGAAAGAAAGAGAAAAAAAAAAACATTCAACATAAAATCCAACGAAGGACAGTTTTTGCAAGCTGTCTTGAAATTAATGTAGAATTTAACTATTTTGAGTAATCTGAATTTTCAGGTGTATACCATAACTTAATGGATATGAATTTTTCTTGTTGATAAACCTGAATTACTGGAATTTGTGCATGTGTGACTCTCAGCAACATTGAAATCACAACAGTTTCTGAAATTATATGGCAGAGGTAAAAAGTCTCGATCTGCAAATATTCTTTTGTTACTCCAAATCCATTTTGCCTTTATTTATTTTTCCATATCTAGTCTGTGCATTAACCAAGGTCTGCTTATGACAGACCTTGGTGAGGGTAACACCCTATCCATAATATAACACCAGCTGTGAAGGTATTGTATGAGACTACTGCTGTTTCTCTAGTGGACAGATATTATCTCTAGCTATCAACCTCTGGGGATTATTAATGTCACCTTATGCCTAAGATTGCTGTATTTCCATGGTAGGAACAAATACACATGTTACATTAGGTACACATATCAATGCAATTTCTTAGTTGCAGACATAACGGAAAATGTAATAGTTTTAAAAATGAAAGTGAACATATTTTTCAATATCTCAGTTTTGCTTGTTTTGAATATATCTTGTATGTCAACAACACATAACTAAGAAAAATCACGATGTTTTTCTATTTCTGAAAAGACCATTGAATGATTCTTAGCCTTTGAAGGCCCAACACAATTTCAGATGGCACGAAGCCATAAAATGCATGTATCTAACAAAAATAGCTATGGTAGTATAGTTGTAAGGTACATTACATTCTAAGTAACTGCAGATTCTTTTTGCCCTTTATTTTTAACAGAAAGCTGTTAAGACACTTCTTTTCACTTTAGTAGTCTATTATAAATAGGCACACGACTTGGAAAATGATGAGTATTTAGGCCTGTAAATAGTCCTGTAGTCTGCACACGTATGTAAAAAGAAGGGTTTTCTAACAGATGCTCTTTAAGAAAACCAATAGTCAGTTCAAGGAACATATTGTTTTTTCTCCCCTCCCTCATACATCATTAATACATTAGATGAATTTAGATATCAGGACGAATTTCTTTATGGAAAGAGTGGTTAGGCATTGGAACAGGCCACCCAGGGATGTGACGGAGTCACCATCCCTGGAGGTATTTAAAAGACATATGCTTGTGGCACTTAGGGATGTGGTTTAGTGGTGGATTTGTAGTGTTAGATGATGGTTAAACTTGATGATCTTACGGGTCCTATCCATCCTAAGTGATTCTATGATTCTATGAAAGGTCATCTCAGGAAAGGAATTTAGTCAAAATTATAAAAATCTTCTAAATATTTTTCTTTTCCATCTTAAAATTGTCTTTCTCTCAAGGGGCTTCTCAGTCTTCTCAGTCATTCTGCACTTAAATTATTTATTTCCTAATTACATGAGTCTTTGCACACAATAAATGTTGTCCAAACACAGGTGATCCAAAAAAGGACAGTTGCCCAAGTTTGTACACTGTGTGGAGAAATTATATCTTTCTTTGGTCCATGAAAATTGTGATCAATCCCTGAAATCTACGCAAAGACTGAGGATATTCTTGTTTGAAGACTAAACAATAAATATGGAGATAAATGAAGAAATGTTGTAGACTACTATGTTCCAGCCCTGAAGACAGTCTTGCCATTAATCTCCAGCTAAGCAATTTTTTTTCAACCAAAAGTCAGACTGACCTTTGGTTGCACAAAAGCTGTTTTTGTGATGGCACCATTGGGAATGTATTGCTTTAGTTAATAAATGTGTAAACTTCTGAGTTGAATTATAGTTTGTCCCACTTCTTTCTGGCAAAATACAGAGTGCAGATTAGGACAAGTCTGAATAAACTTGAGGGATGACTGGAGCTTAATACATCTTTACTGAAGCACCTCTGATCCCATTAACTTCTGCTGTAAAGCAGTTGTTCACAGGATTTTTGCATATGTTTAATTTTGAACTCTGTTGGTGGTGGAAATGGCTGGTTTAGGTTTTCTATGAGTGTCTGACGCCCTAGCCAGACTACATAGGTGCTGCTAGATCTTGATAGTGTTCCAGTTACAGGTCTGATCAGTGATCTACATTTTGTAATATTCAGATTATTGATGGTTCCTTGCCCTAGACATTTACCGGTAGTCTTTGGCAGAAGTGACTTTTTCAGTATTTTACCTTTATTACTTTTGTGTGAGATGCCAAGAAGAGCTGAGATCACAATGCTGAGAAAAACAGTATCTATTAAGAAGTCACAGACCTTGAATTTTTTTGTATGTTGTTTATGTGCAGAAGAAAAGATTATAAAACATACAGATTTTATGATCAATTTAAATTTCAAGACCATTTTGACTTTTATGCAATTTACCTAAAGGTAGAAGTAATCTTAACATAAAGCAAAACAAGGTGGACTTCTTCTGTTGCATAACAATGAAGTGGGAAATCTTACTACAGAAATTATATGAATGCCTTACTGTATTTTCTGTTGATTTACAGTATGTCACTACACTTACCAAATACAATATTTTGTTTATTGTATGTATTATTAACACTCTGAACTAGCAAGGAGGTTAATAACTATTTCTTCATGAAGCTTGTGTGCATAGTTAGTTACGTTCCACACTCAAAGACTGGCATCACACGAAAACACATAATCATGTTTCAGATTCTGGTATTTCTTTTTAGTTCTTAAAACTTTTAGTTGAATTCGTTTTTTAAAAGGCTTCTACCCATTTGAGTAATTGTGTTTGACTTGCTTGTCACCAAAAATTTTTGGAAGAAAATATTTCTGTGATGAAAATGTTACTGATTCGAGTAGAGTACTCTGTTAGCAACAATTGCTCATACCTGGCAATTGCTTTGAAAACTCATGCTTTTACTCATCCCCTAACTTTGAAATATGTATGTTTCCCATGTTACAAAACGCCCACATCTAAAAAAGATAATTTTTCACTTGTTAGTGATATTTCTAAGTGCTTGGCCTGGTTTCAGCCAGGGAGTTTGTGGGATGGGCAGCCACTTCTTGGGTACTGGCTGGGCATTGGTTAACAGGTGGTGAGCAACTGTGTTGTGTAAACATATATTATTATCGGTACTATTATTGTTTTTCTTTTCTCTTCATTTCCTGTCTTAGTAAATAGTGCTTTATCTCAACACTTAACTTCTACTTCCTTTTATTTTTTCCTCATTCTCTCCCCTGTGCCACTGGGAGTGGGGAGTGAACGAATGACTGTGTGGTGCTTAGCTGCCTTCTGAGGTAAACCTCAACAGTNTTCCTTCTGAGGTAAACCTCAACAGTTCTTATTTATTTTGTTTATTTAACCCTTTCAAGAAACAAAATGATGATGCGTAGTCTTCTTATTCTGATTAAAGGTTTTTTTTTATCATCTGTTATTACTTTTATTGTGATTCCTGTGAAGTTTTATTGATAGTTAGTGGCTTAGAGAAGGATCCTTAAGCCTTTTCATTTCATCTTAGAACATGTGACTTCATCTGATTTTCTCATGCTTTTTCCATCGCATATGAAAGTCTTCAGAGACCTTGCTTTGCTTTGCTGTACAGCTTAACAAGGGTCAACTCAGTAGAGTGTTAAAAGATTTCAAAATAACTTTCTGTA
>VXAV01000949.1:28830-39294 GCA_013399715.1 Alectura lathami
TTTGAATTTTACTTTGCAAAAATCAGAACCCATGGCATTCAAGTCAGCTCAGTCTTAGATATCCATCTAAGGGAGTAGGAAGTATGCACACATCTTTTTAATCCCTTGCGTGGTCTTTTTCTACTTCAGATTAAAAAAATACACTCTTCAAAATCACCAATTGTGATTTCTTTTTAAGTCTGAAAATATTCAGGACACAATATGCCATAGATAGTAGCTTGATACTTCAGGCACCAGCTGAAGAGAGATTGAGAGAGATTGAGAGAGAATGAAAGACTCATTTTTCTAATTTCACTCTTCTGTGCACTTTCAGTAGAATTTGCAGAGAATTTTTAATAGTAAGGTTGAGATTAAATATATATCCTTAATAAACTATTTTCTGTCTTTTCTAAGTGCATTGGCAGATATTGTTATTACTTTTAAGATATTGTGCAGTTGCAATGGAAGGGGCCTGCAAATGGGACAAATTACTTCCAAACCCAGGTAACAAGTCAGAATGCTCAAGAATGATAATTTGCACAGAGAGGGCAAGGTAGTTTGCCAGTTATGGCTTTTAACAAGGTGTGAGAAAAGATTTATGTATGTATTGTTTATGTAATGCAAAACAAAAACCAAGCACAGAAAATAACCAAGTCAAGAACATAGTTATAAGAACAAATCAAAAAGTAGATTGCAATAACTGATAGTACCAGGGGTCCCATACTAATTGGATAGAGGTTGCCAACTGTGAGCAAGGATGGATGTCCTTGCTGACTGTTTTCTGTTGTGTTCATGGACACAGAACCTGGCATAGCCTTTATCCATAAACAAAATTACCTTGAATTCTCTTCCCACTCGTCATTTCCTAATGCTTCCCTGCCCCCAGTTTTGTAATTGAATCATAGGTCAAAATGGGTAATATCCAATACAGACATTCTATGAAAAAAACATACTTTATATCTTTATCTGACTCTTCTTTCTGAATCTCCTATTTTAAGGGTTCTGGTAGATTTTGGTTTAACTTCTTTTTAGCAGTGATTTTGAATATCTTTACTAAAACAAGGAACTTGTAATGTGTTCCTGAAAGCACTAAGCAGTGCCTTTGAAGCTGTAGGAAAGGCTACTGAATGCCAGTGGGAATTGTAAGAGGTCAGGTCTTCAATTTCTTCTGGCACTTTATAAGATCCTGTCATCTTTATAGTTCTCAAAATGTGGTTATACATAACATGCTTTTAATATTCTATGAGGCAGAGATATAAACCTTCTCAATACAGCTTTCACATAGCCAACCTCAAAATTAAGGACCTACTTTTATAAAGAGTTCTCATCCTATCATTAATATTCATGGATGATAAGGAGCATTTGTAAGTCTCTAAAGGTACTTGGTACTTCACAGAGGAGTGCTGTACTTCAGAAGGAGAGTATTATAGTTCTTGCATATTTTGGACCATGTTTTGAGAAAGTAATCCAGTGGACACTAATCTAAAATTATCCCTATCTCTTCTGTAATTTCAAGGCAATTGCCAAACTCTCTCCTCCCATTTTTTCTTTTCTTTCTTTTTTTTTTTTTTTTATAAGAACCTAAAAACTAAACTGTAAATGTATTTTCCCATTTTAAGGAAAATTTCAAAAATATATTTGCATTTATTTTGAGTGTATAGTGTATTTCCTTCTTATAATAATTGTTTATCTTCAAAAACATTGGCTGAGCTGGCTAAGCTCTGCTTCCAATACCACGTCATGGCTTTAAAATGGACTCTTTATTCCAGAAGCCCAAAAGTATATGAAATACTTTTTTTTCCTTCAAAAAATATGCAAAGATGAATTCTTAGGCATTAAAAAAAAAAAAAAAAAAAACTCAGAAGAGTGTTTTTGTTATTTTGGCAGAATTAGAGTTAACTGACAAAATATCACATTAATTCTTCAAAAATCATAAATTTGAAAGGTAAGTTGTCTGATTAAAAATGTTTTCATTTGTTTTACTGCCATACAGAACAAATCCACTAAAAGCATTTGCTGTGGATCCCTGCCGTATACAATTTCAGTTAGAAATGAAAGGTCAAACATAGACACTTTAGGTCATATACTGAAGCTGAAGTGTTTTCTCCTGTGGGACTTACCAATGTCAGCGCTTTACCAGCATCAGCAGTGTGTCTAATGACTGGGACAAAATGCCAGCCTGGTGATTGTGGTCAGGCTTTTCAGAAGGTGGCCAGTGTCACTCTTCCTGCCTGATGATCAGTCTCATTTCCCAAAACACAAAAAGTCTTGACCTCATTTACTTACAGTGAAGGAAAAATATAAAACTATGAAAAAAGACCATATGTCTTTTTAAGAGTCAAAGTGATGACATAAACAGGAAAACTGTAGTTAATAATAGGACAGACAGCTTCTGTTCAGCTTTCTGACATTGAAAAAGTCTGGTGTCTACTGGCAGCTCTCCAGCAGAGGGTTATCATGAGAATGGGATGCTCCTTTGCACAGAGTGTGTGGGTCCACTTCCTTTCTCCCCGCCCACTGCAAGAGATGAGAAGAAGAAAGTGTTTCAATGGAAAAATGGCTAAGCTTCATCAATTGAGTAGACATGTTTGGGAATGTAGCTACAACTTCAACAAGGTATGCTGCTCTGCACAGGAAAGCAATATGTTCTCCTTGATACACTGTCACCAGCTTGGTTTTTAGAAACCTGAGTACTTTGGAGCCAGTGAAGAATTTGTCACAAATGAAAATTATATGTTTCTACCTGTCTGTACCCAAATTCATGTAATTACAGAATAGTTTGTGTTGGAAGAGACAGCAACGACCATCTAGTTCCAACCCCTCTGCCATGGGCAGTGTTGCCTCACACTAGACCAGGTTTCCCCGGGCCCCATCCAACCTGGTCTTGTGGATGCACTCCCAGGGAGGGATGGGGCATCCACACCTTCTCTAGGCAATCTGTTCCAGTGCCTCACAACCCCCACAGTGAAGAATTTATTCCCAATATCTATCCAAATATCTAATCCATATCTTCCCTCTTTTACTTTAAAGCCATTACTGCTTGTCCTATGATGACATGATCTTGCAAAAAGTCCCTCTCCAGCTTTCTTATAGGCCCAGTTAAGTACTGGAAGGCCGCAATGAGGTATGCCTGGACCCTTTTATTCTCCAGGCTGAACAACGCCAACTGTTGGCCTGTCTACATAGGAGAGGTGCTCCAGCCCTCTGATCATACTTGTAGCCTCCTCTGGACTCACTACCACAGTTCCATGTGCTTCTTATGTTGGGAACGCCAGAGCTGAATGCAATAGTCCTGGCAGGTTCTCACAATGATGGAGTACAGGGGGAGAAATACCTAGTTCGACCTGCCAATCACACCAATTTTAGATACAGCATGTTCTTTTATTTTAAACATTATTCACAAATTCTGTTCTGTAATATGTCTGTTCTTTAGTTACATATTTCTCACTCAGCTGTATCCTTTTACAGGCACATGTTTAGAAAGTAAAGTCAAAATAACAACCACAATGCAATAATAAAAACTCCATTGAGCCATAGATTAACTTGTTGTCAAGGATATTTATAAAGTTATATTCCATAAGCACAAGTTGTTTTATTATGTAGACTGAGAAATAAATTGTATTCTTGTATGTACTTTTGCTCTGTTTTCCCTTTTCAGTGCTTTCCTTTCAAAAACAATGTGATAAAAAACATTGTTGCTAAGCAACTGTAAATATTTCCTTTTTAAACAGAATGTTTATAGTTTGAAATGTAATGTAAGTTCAACACATAAGTAATTGGAAAATAATTTGCTTCCTCTTTCTTGTACTTTTTTCTGAGAAATATATTTCGTTAAGTATTCTATCTAGTATTTTTCTAGGGAGAAGGAATTTGCCTGCACTCTAAACATGTGTAAAGATTTTGTTAAATAGAGAGTTTATTACCCTACATGTTAAACAACTAATTTTTCAGTAATTAACATTTAAGTAAAATTTAGTTACCTTGGCATATATAGAGCAAACTTAAATCGGTAGACTTCTGCAGTTTAAATGTACTTTGTGTAGATTTATTCTAGTTTACATCTCATCTAGTGAGTATCAATGATATAATCTGTCTGTACTGTCTAGTTACACTGAAATTTTTGTATTTGTGTGCCTGAAATAATAGACTAGACTTGTAGTTATTTATTAGTGCAGTGATAATGGAGTCAGGGAAGACATTCATTTTCTTCTAGCAGAAGTTGTCCGAATAGTTTTGTCGGCTAATAAAATTATTCTGTTGCTAGTGGCTAGTAGGGATACATGAGGATTAATAACAGTACAAATTTATCGTTGGTTTTTTTTTTTTTTTTTGAGCACTTTTTTAAAGTAGAAGTTTCTTGTGTACATTCTGAAAATACTTATTGCAAAATAAAAACTATACCCAGACAAGTATATATCTATTTTCAGTCTTGTTTAATTAGTACCCTGCATATTAGGTAAAACTTAGAATTTTGTCTTATATAATGCTTATTTTTAAATCTTTCCTGAAAATAAATGTAGGTAGCAATATTCTAAAACACAAACCAGCAGAAATGTACTCTTTCTCCTCACTAATATGTCATACTTAGTGCTAATTTTACTTTGAAAGTACTTCTGCCCTTCTTTTTTAAGGGAGAGTGGGAACTACATTGTGATGAAATTGTAAGAAATTATTGTGGTAGAACTAAGACTTTGATTGGAAGAAGTAGCTTATGGAAGACTGATGCATTGTGATGAAATGGTTTTTCAGAATATGAAAATGGCAGAAGGAAACAACGACATGATTATTTAGATCTCATGTTGAAAGAGGATGATACTACCATCTTATGGGACCCATATCGAAGAGGGGAAAGGGCAGTTGTTCTTTATTGTGTAACAGTACATAACTTCTAGTTATATGTCAATTACTATATTTTGATTGTTTATAAACAAATCTAATATTCCCAAATAGCAAGAAGATGAAAACGGTTTCATCCAGTTATCAAGTGCCTTTAAAGAATTCACATAGATTGAATGGGCTTCTTTTTGCTGGATTTCTCTTTGAAAAAAAGTAGACCTTCAGTTAACTAGCTGGTAGCAGGGAAAAATTTGAAACATTATTCTTCCTCACTATAGGCAGTTAACCCATGCATCATGGCACAAATAAGCCCAGACATCCATATTCCCCAGTTTAGAATAACTGATCAGATTTTCCTGAAAAATTTTGTTTGTCTGTTTATAACTGAAGAGGGAGACAGCTTTATTAATTTTGAATAAAATTTGGTAATTTTAACTCATACGTTTTTGCTTTCACTTTCTTCTGATTTCAAGGGCTAAAAGAGTTTGTAAATTAATGAAGATATTAGAAGCACAAATATTTGTACTTTATTAGATCAGAAATTGCAGACATGACTAAAAAAGACTTGGATGAATGAGGAAATGCTTGTCATTTATTTATAAATTCTCCCTAAATAATTGGTTACAGTTTTTACCTGACATATACAACGTGTGCATCCACCCACTTCTCATTAATGCTAAAATCTATAAAAGGGAAAAACTTTTTGGAAGATAGCATTCTTGGTTTAGAAAATAACCTATCAACTAGCATGAAGATAAGATATGATATCCTCCATGTCTAGTTAACAACAAAATGCTTTATTGGGCGTAAGCCCAAATAAAAAGAATTTATTTATTTTAACTTCAAATTATATTATGTAAGTCTCAAGTGCACATGTATTTCAAATCACAGAGTTTTCTGAGTTGACTAAAAGCACGATTCAATAAAATATCAATAATTTAATAAAATATTGTCAGTTGTAGCAGCTTGAATCATTTCAAGAGCTAATGACAAATTATACAAACATTTTGATGGAAGTGTTTTAACTTGTCATGTCTTTCAAAAACTTGCTTTGAAACATTAGCAGATATTGTAACTTATAACTGCCTAAGAAACAAAGGTAGTGTATGATTCAGGAGATTTCAATTATCTGTAATGAGAATTAATCTTACATTCCCCCTCTACATTGTCCTTGTGAGTCACCACTTGCAGCACTGAATCCAGGCCTGGGATCCCCAGCACAAGAAACATGAGGACCTAATCGAGCAATGCCAGAGGAGGGCCACAAAGATGATCAGAAGGCTGGAGCACCTCTCCTATGAAGAAAGGCTGAGGGAGCTGGACTTGTCCAGTTTTGAAAAGAGAAGGATTTGGGCAGACCTCATTGTGGCCTTCCAGCACTTCAAGGAAGCCTATAAACAGGAGCCATGAAAAGTCGTGGCTGTCAGGCGAGGTCCTCGGTGACTGGAAAAAGGCAAACATCACTCCCATTTTTAAGAAAGTGAGAAAGGAAGACCCGGGGAACTACAGGCCAGTGAGCCTCACATCATTACCTGGGAAGATCATGGAATGGATCCTCCTGGAGGAGATGCTAAGGCACATGTGAGATGAGGAGGTGATCCGAGACAGCCAGCACGGCTTCACCAAGGGCAGGTGGTTCCTGACCAATCTGGTGGCCTTCTATGATGGAGTGACGGCATCGGTGGACCAAGGGAAGGCGACGGATGTCGTCTACCTGGACTTGTGCAAGGCCTTTGACATGATCCCGCACCATATACTCATCTCTAAACTGGAGAGATGTGGATTTGATGGGTGGACCGTTTGCTGGATAAAGAACTGGCTGGATGGTCACAGCCAAAGGGTGGTAGTCAATGGCTCTACGTCCAGGTGGAGGCCGGTCACGAGCGGGGTCTCCCAGGGGTCCGTCTTGGGACCGGTGCTCTTCAACATCTTTAGTGATGACTTAGACTGTGGGATGGAGTGCACCCTCAGCAAGTTTGCCGATAACACCAAGCTGAGTGGTGCAGTTGATACCCCTGAAGGAAGGGATGCCATCCAGAGGGACCTGGACAGGCTGGAAAAGTGGGAACCCCATGAGAACCTGATGAAGTTCAACAAGGCCAAGTGCAAGGTGTTGCACTTGGTTCAGGGCAATCCCAGGTGTGTGTACAGACTGGGAGAAGAACCCCTTGAGAGCAGCCCTGCGGAGAAGGACTTGGGTGTTGTGATTGATGAACAGCTGGCCATGAGCCGGCAGTGCGCTCTCGCAGCCAGGAAGGCCAAAGGCATCCTGGGCTGCATCAAGAGAGGGGTGGCCAGCAGGGAGAGGGAGGTGATCGTCCCCCTCTACTCTGCCCTTGGAAGGCCTCACCTGGAGTACTGTGTCCAGGCCTGGGGCCCCCAGTACAGAGGGGATGTGGAGCTGTTGGAGCGGGTCCAGAGGAGGGCTGCAAAAATGACCAGAGGGCTGGAGCAGTTCTCCTGTGAGGAAAGGTTGAGGGAGTTGGGACTGTTCAGCTTGGAAAAGCGAAGGCTCCAGGGAGACCTCATTGCGGCCTTCCAATACTTGAAAGGAGCTTACAGGCAGGAGGGGGACTGACTTTTTACACGGGTGGATAATGGTAGGACAAGGGGGAATGGGCTAAAAGTGAAAGAGGGGAGGTTTAGGTTGGACATCAGGAAGAAATTCTTCCCTGAGAGAGTGGTGAGGCGCTGGCACAGGCTGCCCAGAGAAGCTGTGGCTGCCCCATCCCTGGCTGTGTTCAAGGCCAGGCTGGATGGGTTCCTGGGCAGTTTGATCTAGTGAGCTAGTGGCTGGCAGCCCTGTCCGTGGCAGGGGGGTTGGAACTAGATGATCTCTGAGGTCGCTTCCAACCCAAGCCATTCTATGATTCTATGATTCTATAATTTTTACACAGTCTGACATAGACAGGACAAGGGGGAATGGTTTTAAAATAAAAGAGGGGATATTTTGATTAGATATTATGAGGATTTTTCTTTACTTAGAGGGAGGTGAGGCACTGGAACGTTGCCTAAAGAAGCTGTGGATGCCCCATCCCTTTAGGTGCTCAAGGCCAGGCTGGATGGGCTCTGGGCAGCCTGATCCTGTGGGTGGTAACCAGCCCATGGCAGGGGTGTTGAAATTATCTGATCTTTTAGGTCCCTTCCAACCAAGCCATTCTGTGGTTCTATGATTCTCTGAAATTGACTCAGACTTTCTAGTAGGCTCTGTCACCCTTGTGGTTCTGCTTCACTTCACACAAGCCTGAACTGGCCACTGAGGGCATCTCTGCATGCGTCTTTCTCCAGCTGGATGCATCTCTCTCAGCTCAGATGTTGTCCGTAAAGAATATTTGCTAACAGCAATTCTAGAGTATACACATTCCTATTCTTCATCTCTGCTGCAGGATTTTTTCTTGCCTTGTGTCTCAAAGGGAAAACTGAAAACACAAAGCTATATTTCTAGGAATGCTATGATTCTCACAATGCAAGTAAACCTAAACCAGTATGCAGCTTACTTTACATAATACATAAAACTCATCTTTTTCCCTTGAAAATGTTCTGAAAAAAATAGCACTGTTTAAGTTGTTATTTTTCTCTTTTTGTTATTTTAAATGTACAACCAGACAGAAAAATATCCAGAGAAATTTGAAAACTAAAATTCAACTGAAACTGAAGGTTTTAGAAAATAGTTTACAATATATGTTCCTTCCTAGTTGTTTAGAGTATTTCTCTCCTCACAGCGGTTCACTAGAAATCACAGAATTTAAGTATCTGAAAGCTTATTCATCTCTTTCCATAAGCACGTAAATCTATATATTTTGTAGTTTTACTTTCCAGTGGCTATAGCTTAATATTGCAAAAGGAGACAAATTCTAGCAGAATTCCCCTGTTCACTGCAGGGCAGTTGGACTAGATGACCTTTAATGGTCCCTTCCAACTCGGATGATTCTATGATTCTATGAAAAGGTTTAGAGGCCATCTGAAAAAAATAGCTCCCAGAAAGATAGATGCTGAAGCTGAGTGGCAGTTTGTGCTTACTCAGCTTGTCAAGTTGTTCAGTAGGTATTTACAGTCATATTGGAAGGGACTCAGTACTTAACTTGAGGTTGAGATCTCAGAGTGCTGACAAATACAATAAGGTATAAATACATTTAATGACTTCAGATGAATGTGAAAACTAACAGAAGGGAAAAAAAATAAAAAGAACCATTACACATTAACTATTTGGGAAAAAGCAGTTTCTGAGATAATGATTTAAGGTATCGCTTAAAAACCAAACTTAATTTTGATTCTTTGTATGATTAAGTATTTTCTTAAAATATGTATCTTCACGCACAGCCATATTTTCTGTATTCAGTGAAGAAGCTTATCCAAAAGTAAATTTGCAGTTCTATTTATTTCTGTTTATTTTTATAAAAATGTTTTTAGATGTCTACCTCTTGAAAATCCTGGAAAATTGTTTAATGACATCTGTAGTAGAAGACTTTTCACTAATTACCTCTATTGGATATAAAGTTTATTGTCTTGAAAAGGTTGACATTTAAAAACCGTATGGTTTATCCAGTTAACTTCTGGTTTTGTTTTATTGAAGTCACCAGTTGTTTGTATTACTTTATCTATATAATTTTAGAAGTTAAAATAATATTTACTATGTTTATTTTGATGGTAAATTTCACATTCTTCATTCTTTGACTCCTCATCTTCTCCGTGACGTTTGTCTTTTTTTCTGGTTTTGCTCCTCATTCACGTATGGTACCAAAATCTAGTTTTAGTCATGTGACGATTAAGAATAGTTCAATTAAATGTGTTGTGAAATGAAATCTTTTTCTTAATCAGTCCATAGCATGAGACCTACCATTTGAACTGTGCTTCATCACTTATTAGAGATTTAAGAACAGAAATTACATAAAGAAATTTTGCCTTTAAATGAGTAGATCTTCAATGTTTTGTTCTCTTTCCATTGTAAAACATTACTTGCTTTTAATAATTAAATAAGTATTTTCTTTTAACATTTTATTTTTCCCTCTAATTTATTCCTTCCTTTTTCTTCACGGTCCTTAACCGACCTACTTCAGGGGTTTGCTTTCCCTGCTCTACACTTAGAAAATCTCTGTCCAGTAATCCCTAAATAATAAGCCCTGGAAACACCTGCAGTGGTGATGCTCTGTCTCTCAAGATATGTTTACGTAAGTGAACAATGGAAGGGAACAGTTCTTTGCATATCCATAGCAAGATTTCATAAGAACTATATCTATTTCATAAGAACTATAAATTTTCTGCTATGATACCATTCATATATATATGTTGGTTTTCTCTTCACTAGGGAGTGTCTATTGGACTGCAAAACCAGATTTTTAACAACAAAAACAAAACTAAACAAACACAGCCAGGAACAACAAAAATCAACAACTTTTTTAGTTTTAACAAAAACAACAGTAACGACTTCTCCATGTTTCTTTTCTTGACTTGATTAAGTGTAAAGCTCTACCAGAAACAGTTTACACGGTATGGGTATGCAAAGTAATTCTCGAGTCTGCAAAGTAATTCTCACCACATGGATATCCTGATCTTGAAAAATTGCAAAGCTCTGAAGATAGCAGCTCTTGTATTCGTGTCATATTTACAAAATCTTCTGCTCATTGAAATTTTATCTTGAAAATTCTGTGA
>VXAV01000950.1:1489-14266 GCA_013399715.1 Alectura lathami
TTGCATTAAGAAGTATTAGATGTTGCTACAATTACCAGATTGTACTGGTGTTATCCCATAGTATTCAAATACAGAGGAACATTTAAATGGAAACTTGAAATAGCTTGCTGTTGAAGAGTAAAATACAGATATGTACAGTTTTTTTGGTGCGAAGAACACTTTTCAGAAAAAAATCATGTTGCCTGAGATGGTAAGTGCCACATGATTTCATGAAATTTACCTTAATTTTTACTGTTCCTCATTAAGTAAGGAATAAATATTTGACAGTAACCAGACAGCGGGTAGGTAACCAGATACATGTTTTAGAGGAAATTCACCCTAATTTAGATATGATTGAAAATACTTTGCAATGAGTTTTCTCTGTGTATATTTCTTTTTCCTCTCAGATACATGCTCGCATCATAACAAGTAGGAATAGAAACTGTTATCTATTAGCAAGTTTTTTGATCATCTGGAGAGATGGGCCAACATTTAACTACCTGTTATCTCCTACCTGCATCTAGGTTGAGGCTGTTATACACAAGGAGGGACAAGTTCAGATAATATTAATATCATGCTTATTGCAATATAATGTTTAGCCTTTGCATAGAGTCAAGCCTGGTATAATGCCTGCATCAAGGGCCAGTAATATATTTGTATTTAAATACATACTCTGAGAAATTAACTTTTAGAGACTTTATGTAAAATGTATCCCTCTGGTCTCTAAGACATTATGCATATATTTCTGAGTGCTGACAGAAATTCCAAGTCTTTCAGTGAATTGAAATGTAATATTTTAGTCTCTGTGCGTGGACCGAAGTACTGATGTCAAATGGTGCTACATATGTAAGGACAGCATGTTAAACTCCCGTTGACATTAACGGGAATTCAGGGGATACAAAGAAGGCAGAGTACTGGAAATGAGCTCTGCTGTGCAGTATATGAATGGAATTTTGCTCTTTGTACTGCCTCTGTTTTGCTATGCATAATTACTTCCATGTAATGCAGAACTCTGCATTAAAAAAAGGAGATAGTAAACAAGCAGCTGTAAGATCACTAAATACTATCAGTATTTATCAGTATTTTCCATATATGAAAGTGTACTTATTTTTAATTTAAATAAGGGTGTCTGACCTTTCTTTTTGGAAGTGTTAGCATCGTATTTTATGATAATTTCTTTCATTAATGAAAATAAGAGGCAGATTGGGCTATTCTGTGCATAATTAATTATGTTTGGAAGAAGATTTATGAATGTAATTTTTCTCTATTGACCCAATCATGCGTATACAAGACAATTAATTTTAATCTTGATCCTTGGTAGCATCAAGGGCAGAAACAAGAGCTGAGTGAAATTCAGAGGGCAAGTGAGTACATTCACTTTGACTATCTAGACAGATTTAAATGAAACAGGCTATATTGATGATAAGTAGCAACTTTTATTATTTCGTTTTTGTTACAGACAGTTTAATTGACTGAAAAAAAAACAAGCCTTGTAGCTCCAGTGAATTGGAGGCTGTCATCACATTTTGTCCAAGTAAATGCAGGGAATTCTTTTTCCCTTGTAGTCTTTGCATAGTAAATTAATAGGGTACAATCTTAATTGCCTACAAGTATTTATATATGTTAGGATTTAGAAAGGTTCTGTTGCTTCTGTCCTTGAAAGCATACTTCTGTTATCAAAAATGGAGATTTTCATTCTAGCATCTGAAAATAAGTATCTGCAAATCCAAATGTGTAAGTGCACATATGACAGGAGAAATCCATTAGCAGTGGCTAGTGCAGCAACACTGCTGGAGAGAATTGTCTAAGCATGGCCTACATCTGCTTGTGGTACACCCTTTGCTGATTTTTTTCCAATAGCTGTACCCAGCCTGGTGTTTTTTCAACAGATAGAATGAAAGCACAGAATTTAGCTTGGACAGTTTGGAGGTAAATCTGAACATTGTCATTCAATGCATAAAATTATTTGAATAATTAAAATGTTGCCTCAATTTCCTCTGTGAACTTGGGACTTCATTTGATTCCAACACATGCCGAAAAGGCCTTTTTGTTTTCTTTTTAATAAATATCAAAAATTGTGTTACAACAAGTGCTAAGACATTGAGACCTGAAGGAGGTGAAGTTATTCGAAACTTTATACTCTGATCAATTTAAGGCTACTTCTCTGATAGCTACTTGCAATGAAATCTTGGCAGCAGTGAACTCAGCTGTAGTTTTGCCATTGTCTTATTTAAGGTCAAGATTTCTCCCCTTGTACATTTCCAAATGTCTAATCTTCAGTGCTGTTTTTCCTGACAGTTGTTGGCACCTCTTACTACTCTATACATATGGGCCAATTTCATATTATTCATACATAGATTTTGATCCTAGCTGCACTGAATGCCTGAGATATTTTGCTCAATTTTTCATTTTAGATATGTTAGAAACTTTTTTAGTTTTGAAGGTTCCTTCATTCTTAGAATCATTTGAATTTCTTAAAAATAGCTTCTACGTGTGCAGAAAAAAAATCTGGAATGTACTTTTAAAATCAGTAGTATCTGCAGTACAAAGTAATTCTTGGTGTGCTGTGCAAGATTTAAGTATGGTAGCAGTTTTCTATACTTCTCAAAGTCTAGATTTCAAAGATTGAAAAAATTCTCCTTGATATTAATAACACAGTCTAGCTACCAATTTAAAATACAAAGCTTCACTCAGGAATTCTTGGCATGTGCTGTTTAGCAAGAAAGTGAGAGGCAGGCAATGTGAATCAAGTAGAAATAAATGCAAGTCATTCTGTGCAGTTTACAAGATAGTTTGCTGCATATATTTGCTGAAGTAGATCTAGTGAGATTTTTTTTTATTATTATTTTTAATTATTCTACATAATAGTACCACAGTAGCTTCATTGAGTTTTTCAAGCCAGGGATTGAGAGGTCCTATTAGGGCATAAATCTCATTTAATCTTAGGTATTTTTTTTTCCTTGGATTTATAATCTTCTACTATGCACATTTTTTTAAGTTAATGGGATTATGGGGAAAATGAGCAGTATCTTTATTGTGTTAGAAAACACGTTTATGTGTTGCTATAAATTTTACTGTGTTAATTTATAATTTATTCATGTTATATTCATACATTTTTGTCTCTGTTATGTTAGATATATTCCAATGTGTGTTTATTTTCATCATGATCCTTTCATTCTGCATTTATTCACATGAAAATAATACTAGTGTAAATATTTGAATAAAGGAATGAATATTGGGAATGAAAAATGAAAGGAGTGAAAATTAGGGTTTCTTTTGTAGATGAGACAGTCTTGTACATAGTCTAAAGAATGGACAGACACTTCTCAAATCTTTCATTGACTGAGAATTCTTTATTTATCTAGGCAACCTCTTGGTACAAGAAAAACATCAGAGATTATGTTCACAAGCAAAACCTGGGCTCATCTTTATTGGAAAATGAAGAGTTACTTGAAGAGCATAAAGAAATGGAAGTCAGAGTGGAAGTAAGAAATATGATAATTTATTAGTGAAGTAACTTTAAAAAAGAATAGGAAAACATGCACTTGAGCATTTAATATATGAGTATGTGTACATGTGGCAAATATCTCTATATGTTGGGAACAGTGACTGCTACTTCTGGCTGTGAAACTGTCAAAGAATGTAGGATGGCACCATTGATTACTGTTACTAGAAACATGATTTGCTGAGAAGTTTGTCCTACAAGAAATAGCTTCAAATGGTTAGAAATTTCAGGCCTGTAAATGCTATATATGTTTTCCAGTATTTATATGATTGTTGTGCAGTTATATTGCTTTCCTATGCATTGTTGATTAAAATGGAATTTTTCCTATTAGGAATGGAACTCCACTGTGGAACAACTACAGGCTGAAGCACTGAAGATCTTGCTTTCAGAGGACTATACAGAGAAAGAACATTTAAACCTTTCACATCAGAAAATGCATCTGTTGCGAGAAGAAGTGTGCTGCCACATGGAAGAGAGGAAAGCCCTGCTACAAGAGGCCAATGACTTTTTCAATACTGCTGCGAAGGTTGGTAAAAAGTGAAGCATGTACTAATGTGATTGTGCAGCCGCTAGTGTGCTTTTATGGGTTTTCACAAAACAATTTTGAATGGAGAATTACCTCAAAAGTAAATAATTTTCCATTTTACAGTAAACCTGTTCTTCATGGGCACGTGCATCTAGTATTATTGGTAATGAATTTTTTTTCCAAAACTTTTTAGTTGGAAACTTTTCTGCTTGTCTGTTTTATAGTGACTAAAGACCTAGTGGTCTTTTGTAATTTTTAAAGCATGTTGTTTGTAGATCATTTATAGAATCTTTATAAGCAGATCATTTTTAAGTACAATTCCAAAAACAAACTTGATATATGAGAAAATAACCTTAATTAAGACTTTGCCTACACTAGTTTTTGTTTTGAGCACCAGGTGGGGCTCTAATCATTTGTCTTTTAACCTGCGATACCCTTAGGATTGGAATTATTTACAGGCCCTAGAAGTGAGAGAGATCTTTTGCTCCAATAGGTCTAATCTTTCTGATTCATACTGAGGGATCTGCAAAGGGCAGGAGGTAACAATGAAAAAACTGTTGCTGATCATGAATGCCCTTCTAGTTTAGACAAGCAGCTACAGGAATATATGTCTATTGCTTTTGAAAACAAAGGCAGCATCCTTTCAGAATACAGGCCTGTGCTTTGTGGAAGTACCTGTCAAAGACAACACTAGCTCTTGTGTGTCTGCTCAGCATGCAATTACACCTGTTATCTATAAGAGTGAATAAAACAGGATCTGCTTCTCTTGTTATGAACTGAAACTGAATTACTGTAGTTCAGAAGAGAGGCATTTTCAGTTCTGAGTGCATAGCTTGAGCCTCTGGCCACTTTTTACATGTAAAGAACAAATGAGGAAAGCAGAGCATTAATTGTTTTGAACTAACTTGAAGAAAATTTCTTCTAGATTTTGTATCTCTCATCATTCTAATGTATATTCAAGGCATTTGACATGGTCCCACACCACATCCTTGTCTCTAAACTGGAAATATATGGATCTGATGGGCATACCCTGGGCTGCATCAAACGAAGCGTGGCCAGCAGGGCAAGGGAGGTGATCCTGCTCCATTACTATGCGCTGGTGAGACCCCACCAGCGGTGCTACATCCAGATGTGGAGTCCTCAGCACAGGAGGGACATGGACCTGTTGGAATGCCTCCAGAGGAGGGCCACAAAGATGATCCAAGGGATGGAACACCTCCCCTGTGAGGACAGGCTGAGAGAGTTGGGGCTGTTCAGTCTGGAGAAGAGTTTGCTCCAGGGAGACCTGATAGCAGCCTTTCAATATCTAAAGGGGGGCTAAAAGAAAGAGGAGGACAGACTTTTTAGCAGGGTCTGTTGTGATAGGACTAGGGAAAATGGTTTCAAACTGAGAGAGGGGAGATTTAGACTAGATATAAGGAAAATCTTTTTTAAGATAAGGGTGGTGAAGCACTGGCACAGGTTGCCCAGAGAGGTGGTGGATGCCCCATCCCTGGAGACCCTCAAGGTCAGGCTGGACAGGGCTCTGAGCAACCTGATCCGGCTGTAGGTGTCCCTGTTCACTGCAGGGGAGTTGGACTACATGGCGTTTAAAGGACGCTTCCAACTCGGATGATTCTGTGATTCTATAAGAAAATCAAACTTGCATTCCTGCCAAATCAAACCCTATGTTTTTTAAAGAGTATATATATATAAAATTGTAATTTACTTGCTAGATTTACATTCCATATGTTTAAAACATTAAAAAAAAAAAAAAAAGAAAGAAAAACAGTAAAGCTATTTAAGAGTGTGTTTCAACAGTGTTAACACTACCAGTTGTATTGCTATTGCCATTTTGGTGCTGCTTCTGTATCCTGATTATTGCGGAAAATTGAGGAGTTTTAAATTCAAAGTAAACATGATTTTACTTGCTTGTGCTTGTATGAACTTCTTGCTGAAGTATTCTGAACAGAAAATATCTGTTTTCTTCTTCTGTGACCTCCAAGTCGATATCAGACCCTAAATTAAAAAGTCGTTCTGAAGAATGGGGAAGACATGGGAAGTAATGTTTGACCATCGATTGCCTTCTTACATATAATTATGTGTAGTCATATTTTAAATAGAAATATTGACAACAGTTGAGTTTTGTTTTGTTTTTTTTTTTTCAGGCACTTGGTGCTCTTGAAAGTATTGAGAATTGCCTTAAAATCTTTAGCACAGAAGGCTTAAGTCTGCCTGTCTTGTCGATGAAGTGTCATGAATTAAAGGAAGAAATTAAGGGCTGCACAACAAGTACCTTGCAAAAAGGACAAACCTTAGTTAATAAAGCAGATTCTCACAGGTATTCCCTACTTTTTTTGTATTTGTCAATAGCTATGAATGTTTCCTGTGGCCCAATGTGAAACTTAAAACAATATCAGTAGGGTAATCTTACTAGAAATGTATTTTCCTGCTTCTAAAGAACAGTAAAAAATAAAAAATATCCCAGGCTCTCAAATATTTTAAATGTCTGCTTGCATCATAAAAATAAGTCCAGTTCTAAAAAGCAAACACAGAATATTGTGTCTTCACTATTTTTCCCTGCTGTTTTCAGACTTCATGGCCCTAAATATAATGAGTTTGCCATATATTTCATTGAGTAATGCTATTATGTTTATATAGATGGGACACTTTACATGCATAGCTATGGGCTTGAAAATTGCAATCGTGGTATTAACTTATATAGCCAAGGAACTCTGGAGATCATTTAGTGCAATTTCGTGTTTTAAACTTTCAACTTCTATTGAATTGCTCACAGCCAAGGTCTGAATATCTCCAAGGATGGAGATTCCACAGCCCCTTGGGCGAACTGTTCTAGTGGCAAGAACTCTGTGTATGAGACATGTTTTCCTTATATCTAACCAAAATTTCCCTTGCTGCAAATTTTGTGTATTGCCTCAGCCTTTTGCTGCACAAATCTGAAAAGACTCTAGTCATGCCTTTAGTATAACCTCACTTCCTCATAAATAATGGAAGACAGCAACTAGATCTCTGCACAGAGTTCTGTCAGCTTCTCCTTGTACATCATGTGTTCCAGCCTCCAACCATCCTCGTGTCCTCTGTTCATTTCTACTCACTTCAACTCTGGGCTGTCTGTCTGTCTTGTGCTGCGGGGACCCAGCCTGGACAAACTGCCCTCCAGATGCAGCTTCACAAGCCTTTAATGGAGAGGAGTAACCTGCTGGCTAGGATTTCCCTGTTGCTGGTATTCAATGCCACAAAGATTATCCTGACTCACATTCAACTTTTTGTACACCAGGTCTAGGGTTTTTTGTTTGTTTGTTTGTTTTTTGCCTAATTTGTAGCTTAAGGAGGTACTCAGAATGCTCCTGTCTTCTTCATAAGCTTAGTAATGACTGACACAATGAGTTCTGTCAGCAAATGAGGTAAGGTGTTTATATTCCAGAACACTGATTTCCCCAAGTAAAATTCATATTTTGAAAGTGGGAAAAGATCCCTGTGTTCTTCTCATGTATAAAACAGTGTGCTACCCTTAAATACTGGCCAATGATTAACCTAGTGGGATGATATGATTTGTATGAACAGCTGAGGGCCAAAGGAGGAAGATTAGGCTATCTGGAAGACCTGGAAGATATCAGGACTAAATCCTGATTACTATTTTTACATTATTGCGCAGATTGCTGGTAGCCATAACTTCCTCCACAGACTTCACATTTCCTACATCACAAGGACTGGATATCCTGAGGAATATAGGCAGTCACCATTTCAAGGCAATGAAGTATGCGGATCTGAAAAATTGTAGCTGTCTTTTCAAAAAGCTGCTTTGCCATGGGGCAGACAAGAAAGTATAGTCTGACAATGAGATACATAGCTGACAAGCGTTTGCCACCTGGTAGAATTCTTGATCCAGATGGCAACCAGAAGAAATTTGTGCAGAATTTGAAAATAGCTTCTAGATCCCTGAAGGAGTAGTTGGAGCACAGTAATTTTAGAATTCCTTCATCATTTATGATAGAGGAGAAGATATTGCATCCTTTGCTACTTACATGAGTACTAGTTTTAAAAACAGGTCAGACTGTCCGGTTTTTCAGAAGATATATTAATTAATAAAGAGAGGGAGCCATCTGACCTTGCTGAAGTTTTGTAACACTTTGCTGATTTTCCTGAGATGATGTTCTGAATTTTACTGTCTGAACAGTGTCTGACAATGTGTAGTACTAGTATAATGCACTGAAAGAAGATAAAGTATTGATTATTAAGAGAATTTAAATGGGTTTCTGCATCCACGCTATTTTGTTATTTTCATGTATGTGAGCCACACCATTTATATGCACAGATTAAAACAGCTCCAGTAGTTTATTATTTGAAAATCTAATACTGATATACTCACATTGAGGGAGGATTGTGTTTAAGGCTACTGATAATGACTTCAGTGGCATAATTGTATAAAGAAATATCATGTTTTTTTCTGTACTATTTTGAATTCTTCTTAAAGCACATTACAGCCTTATCCTAAAAGGCAGTCCAAGTAAGTTAAAATACTGAAAATACAGTGGAAGAAGAACAGAAAAGGATAGGAGGTGCTAGGTCCTAGAATGCTTTAAATAAAAATATTAGTAAATCTGATTTTTGAGCTCATATGTTTTTAAATTAAAACCAGCTAGAAAAAAAACAGGAATGTAGCAAAAATGTGTAATTGATATGCACAAGTCCTATCTGAAGCCAGTAGAAGTTTTTCTTTAACTTCAGAGGACAAAGGAAGAAATCTTGAGCAAGTACCTGTATAAAACTAAGATTATAATAAAATTAAAATAATAAAATATGTAACTTGAATGTTTGTCTAACAAAAATTCTCATGATGATTAAATTGTCAATTGATATGTGGGTTTTGAAACTTCAGCCCTTAATTAAATGCAGTAACTTCTTTACAATTTGTAGAGGATTGCCTCAAACATCAAATTGTGAATTGCCTGCCTGACACTAGATGTTTTAAATTACAAGACAAGCAATTGTTCTGTCAACTGGTATCTTCTTTTCTCTTGTTAAGACAGCATCCTTAAAGAAATATTGTCTTCGAATGTAAGGGCACTCTTCACCTACTGTAATAACACTGAAATATTTAGAAATTCCAAAGAAAACACTACTTTTAATGTGGAAATGATATGCTGTGTATTTTTATTCTTTTTAGGACCATTACATTTGTGGTATCAGTATCTAGATAGCATAGCTAAGATGACTGGAAATATTTATTAAATGAGGTATTTTTCAGTGGGTTGGGTATACAGTATGTGAATCTAATATTTATGTTCGCAATCAATGGTTTGTTTGGAAATGTCACTCCTGTGTACTGCTTGTTATCAATTTTGTTGGAATTCATTTTAGTATTTCTCTTGGTTATTTTTCTTTTCTTGTAAGAGTTAAAATTCTTGTGAAATTACTTGTCATACAAACCAAGAGAAAGTTTGTTTGTTTAATCATTAGAAGTCTGACTGCAGAGCAAAACTGAGAACTGTTAACAGTTACACTTTTCCATTTTAGCCCTTCGGTAAGAGGAATTCAGAAAATCATAGAATATGTTACGAAAAAAGTGGATCAACTAATCAGCCAGTGTCCAGATTATAATGAATTTACTTTGAAGAAACAATGGACTACCTCACTTGAAGATCATCTAAATAAGGTACATGGTAACAAACCTTCCTGCTAATGTGTTGTCAAAGAGTGCATTGCATTTCCGTAATTTAGCTATGTGAATTTTAAACTTGATTCAATTACAAATAACACACTGATTGTTAGAGAGCACACAGTTGTAGCTAAAATGCTGAATGCTGTTATCAGAACCAGTGAACCTAAAATTGTTCTGAAAAATGCAGTTGTTTCAATGAGAACATTTTACCAATGATCTTAAATAAAGCCTTTGCTTAGATAATGAGCTATTAAAATTTGTTCTTTTGGAAAAGAAGTGAGCAATTAGTAGGCAGGACTGAGACCTGCATACAAGTTTGCTATACTGTTTTGTGTCTTCTATTTTCATCTGCAGCACAATGAAACAGAATTATGGCTAAACTGAGAGTTAATAAGCATGGTGACTGTGAATTGCAGCAAATTTTCAGTTAGGCTGAAGGCGAGTAGATTCTGCTCACTAAAATAACTTCTGTAATTCATTAAGGTATGCTTTAAGGAGTTCGAAGCCTTCTTTAAGTTGTAAAATGTTCTGTAGTACTGCAAATCTTTCTAATGTTTGTTTGTCAGAGGTGCAATAGACACATGACTCCTAAATAAGTTTCCATATGTAAATTAAAACTAGGAAAAAAACAGCCATGCAAACAAAACGCTGTAATCTTTTCAACGTGATTTGTATGAAGGAAATCCCAGAGTGTAGACAAAAAAAAAAAAGTAATCAGATTTGATGACTGAAAAATTAAGACTGTAATCTGTTATTTCATATTTGCATGATGCTATAATGAACTATTCTGAATCAAATGAGAAAACAATTTGCAATAAATTGGTCCTTTAGAACACATTTTGCATAGAAGATGCCTCATGATGTTAGAACACAATGAAAACACTGTTGAATTTAGCTGTAGGTAAAAGATCTGCTGGTATTTGCTGTTGGCCTTGTAGCAATGATTTCAACAGCATATCGTGAATCTTAAGCTAAAGCTCAACAATGAAGGCAATTCTTATTCAAAAGGTATACACTAATTTTGACATAGGTTTAATTCCACAGTCTGTTCTCAGTTTTTCATTACAGAACATTTTGGAGATTTGAGTCATAATACATGATTTTTAATTGCAGGGAACAGTGCTCATTGTTATATTGCTACCAAGCAAAACACTTTCTATTCCAACCTTCTGCTAATACAAAGCATCCTGAAAAACATGGTGCTACATTCAAGTGCCCAGAGACTCATTTAATATAAAACCTTACAGAGGCAATGAAATAGCATTGTGTGCATGAATCTGCATGAAAATAGGTCTTTTGGCTTGGCAGAGAAGCTTTAAATGTACTTTCTGGAACAAACAAACAAAAAAATCTGTGTAGTTTTTTTAGTAAAATGGGACATAATAAAAGTATTTATGGCAATGTTATCAGACCTAGGTTTTAATACAGTTGTGCCTTATTGAAATAACAAGCCTGCAGTACTTGGGATAAAGAAAAGAACTGCCAGCAAAATGAGAGCAGACAGGAGTTTTTACTTTGATTTATGACTGTACTGTTAGTTGTAGTTCTCTGATTTTATAAAATACATAATTTAAACAGCAACAGATAAGCATTACTTCACTTTTTTCTCTGCAAAGTGATATCCTATACTGTCTACTTATGTAAATTAACTATAAATAATGCTTTCAAATAAAGGTATCACAGTCGATTAAAAAAATCACCCCGATGCTCGCAGCTGATACGGAGATTGGTTCTTGTTTGTCTGAATCAGAAGGAGTATTGAACAAACACCTTGAACTGGCTAATCAAATAAAGGTAAAAATAATAAAAAATAAAAAGCAGATCTGTAGATTTAGTAATGTTAAGTAATTTTAGAAACAAATGCAAATCATTACCGCAGTAGACGTAAGAAGACTCAGTCACATTCTATAGGGGGCATGGAGTTCTCATAGAAAAAATTGGATATCAAACAGAGACAGCTAAGGGGTATTTAGACTCAGTGAATCAGTTCAGAAAATTAGGCTATACTGTTTATTAAATTAATGTATCAGTTCTGGCTGGTTGTGTTCCCCTGTGGTTGTGTTCCTCTTTGTCTTCATTCCCGCATTGTGAAGTGGTTGACTTAATCTGAATACTGAGATTTGTATTGCTTCCCATTTAAAATGGCTATTTTGAACTACATCCATAGTTCTTAGTGTTAAAACCTTACGAGAAAGAAACTGTTTATTTCAGCATAAAATGGACATAATGAGCTCTTAAAATAGGCAATTTAACTGAATTGTACAGAAGAAACGGATGATAGTGAAAACTAAAAACGTGTTATCAATATTCACAAGTGTTTTGTAGTCATTATATGTTTTGTCCCACACTTGTACCCTGAAAGGAAACTTCACATGAACTGGAAGCAGCTGAGAGAATTATCAAAGATATGGAAGGATTTGAACCTGAGAAAGTGGCAGCTTTTAATAGCAGAACTAACCTTCTGAATGAAGAACTGAAAAAAGTTGAAAGAAATATTAGTTCAAAAATAGAAATTCTAACAACTTATGTGGACTTCTTAAAGTCATCAGCGGAGGTACAGATTTCCTACTTATTCTCTGAGTAAATGGTGAAAAATCTTGTAAATGAAAACGTGCTTTTATTTAGTTAAGACAAATTATATAGGTGTTGTGCCGTGGAAACACTACAAGTATTTGGAAGCCTCTTTCTGCTTTAGAGAAGATCGTACCATCTGGGCAAGTGGCCCTGATCATTGAACTTTCATCACCATAATAATTAGCCTATGCAGAGATTTTCTGCTAATTTTTCACCACCATAGGAAATATTATAAATTAGTTTTTCTTTTTCTCTTGTGTGCATGCTCTTTCTCTTATTATACACATAATAAAAATGCTTAATGTATGCACTGTGGCCCATAAATTTGCTGGGTTTGTTTCACATATTTTAAAAATATTTATCATAATATATTCAATATATTATGTTACTTGAGTAACAGTTTTGTACTTCCACTGAGGTGTTAATTTGTTGGAATGGATTTAAAAATGAAGTACAAACCAGCTCTAGCTAAGATTATAATCCATGCAATACTAACATAATTTTAACTGTGTTAGTGATGCCCAGGGCAAT
>VXAV01000950.1:94500-120597 GCA_013399715.1 Alectura lathami
TTTGAAGACACTTATCAGCTAGAAATTGCTGAAGCTTATCCAGAGGATGAAGGAATCTATACTTTTGTGGCTAGTAATTCTGTAGGCCAAGTGACAAGCACAGCTACCTTGAAGTTGGAAGGTACAGTGTGCAACTAAAGAAGATGTCTTCAGGTCATGTTCAAATACTAATCTTAATATACACTGATGATTGTATGTGAGTCATTGTCTTCCATGTTGTCTTTTCACTCAACTAACTGCTATCATTTACAATGTCCACAGCATATATGTATATCTCCAAAATGTGTCTTGCACAGAAAAACTTATTTCACAATTTTTCAGTGTTCCATACACATCACATTTTCATTCTCTCCAGCATTAGATTCTGGCATGCACCAAACATGTTAGAAACCTTCTTTCTAATGGAAGTGCTTTGCTTACACATTCTTGCATTTGACTTGGGGGAGAACCTAGTGTGAGTTTTTGTATAAAATATATTGCTTTGAAAGTTTTGAAAAACAAGAGTGTGTAACAGCCTTGGGAAGATAAAAAGAAATGAAAAGAAATAGCACACATTCATACATAGAATGGTTTAGTAATACAAATTGATAATTGGTCAGAATTTTAGAGAATAAATACTGTCTGGATAATTTGGTATTTAAGTTTTATATTGTCCTTGATATTATTTAACCATAAATGTTTTCTTTGTTTTCTTTTTGCAACAGATTTTATAAGTGATGCATTTAGAATAATTCATGCTGTTAAGTTGCAACTTATAAAAAAAAAATCTTGAATTAAAGAGAAAATGTAGTGTAGGGTAAGAAATTAAAAGTTGGCATGCTTCTTTTCAGGATTTAAAAAGGTTGAAGAACTTACAGCAGAGTCCCACTGGCATGTTTCTTCATCTGTTTCACTTAAGGAGGAGCCTATTGGCCAAAAGCCCACCTTTATCCAGCCTATTTCAAGCTGCAGGGTATGCAGTGGGGAAACAGTCAGATTTCAAGCTAGAGTCTCTGGCTTGCCCAAACCAGAAATCCAATGGTTTCATAACCAACAGCTCATGCTGCCTGCAAAAGACTTAGTTTTTCACTTTGATGAGTCCACAGGCACAGTTTTGCTCATAATAGTAGATGCTTTCTTAGAGCATGCTGGCCAATACTCTTGCAAGGCAAGAAATAGTGCTGGAGAAACAACTTGTACAGCTACACTTACAGTGACTGCAGAAGGTAAAGCCCCATTTTTCCTTCAAAGGGATTCAGTTTGTGTATACCACACTTTTACACTTTTACTAATGTTCTTTCCTCATTTCACACCTTTTGTTTAGCAGCTAATGTTAGTAGTACCTACCGTCTGTAACCCAGCCACTCTCATTTCTTCTGTTTAAGCTATAACATATTTGGAGATTTGCAAATTTCTGTCTTTATGTGGATCAGGAAATAGAATAATTTTACTGACAGAGTTCAGGTTTTTAAAGCTTGGAATTAAGTAATGATTATAACATTGACAGAGGTATTTTGGACAAGTGAAAGAAGAAAAAAGCATCAACTGTATCAACTGCATGACTAGACTAGGCATCACTTATCATTCATATTTGTGTATGGATATTCTTTCTGTAAAGAGCATAGTGCATCTGGCATGCTGAGTTTTCAACTGAAGATCATTCATTTCCATCCTCCATGCTGTATGATTTTGTTCAGAGCATAGCTCAGTAAAGTTCTTTAGATACTAATATTGTTATTATTTTTTGTTACTTGATTACACAGTGCAAGCCCTAGATAGGCAAAGTTCTGGGAAAGATGTAAAAGAGTCTATCCGGTCACAGGCTATATCAAAACTTCATGTTACTCCTTTCACAAAGAAGAATATGAAAGATTTTCAAAAAGAATTTAAATCAGTGCAACAACCATCACAGGAATTGGGTTTACAGGTTTTTAAAAGCGTATCTGAAAGGTTGACCATGAAAGCTACATCAGTTGAAGAAACAGAAGCCAGGCACACAACAGTCCTTTCCCAAACATCTCAGAGAACCAGGATCTCCATGACCACTGCTCAGGAATTGAAAGGTGATCCTCCAAAGATTCTCCTGCAACTCAGAGACCTAACTGTGGAATCTGGTGACACTGCTCAGTTTGTATGTGCCTTAGAAAATGAATTCTTCTACAAGTTTCTTTGGGCCCATGAAGGTAAAAGGATAGAATTGTCTGAAAAATTGAAGATATCACAAAATGGAAGTGTCCTACATCTCACAATCTTAAATGCTCAGCTGACAGATCAAGGACTGTACAGTTGTACTGTATATAATGATTACGGAGGAACAACAACTGCTGCAATACTAACAGTCAAAGGTGCTTATCTGACTTTAAAAATTGTGACTTACTTTTTGCAACTGCATTATCACAGCCTATAGATCATTCAAATCTCCTTACTTATCAGCATTTAATTGAGAAAGCTCTAGTAACAATGCCTTGGCTCTTCTCCCTCGTACATTTATGATTCTGTTCATAAGTGTTGTAATTTCACATCTCTTCCCAGCACGTAACAGAAGTCTGTGGCTTTTTATTCCTAGTATCCTTCAGGATATGCAACAAGATGTAAAGCAAAACAGGCTGCTAGGAATTTTTACATTTTGAGAATTCCTGAAGCTGGAGTTTAAGATAGATAAGGATGTCAGTTAAGAAATGTTAAACTACATACCCGGCCATTTCCAATTGTAGGGGGTCCAACCTGTTTTCCACAAATCAGGTTTGCAATACAGGGCAATCTGCTTGACAGGATTAAGGAGTGCAAGTTTTATATTACTGCACTAAGGAATTATCTTCTACTTTTCACTTGCCCTGAGATCTAAGTATTTAGTTTTGCTTAGGCTCCTTCCCCTTTTTCCTGACATCACCATATTAAAATATTAGTATTCTTACCACTACTGAAAACTAAAAAAATGTGTTATTTGTTCAGTATTTCTGAACTTGAAGGAATCGAGAGCAGAAAATGAGGAAGTCATTGACCCTGTAACATTGATTTGGCTCTTACGTATTGAATTTTCTTTCTTCACTACTAAGCTGTGCAAAGTGCTTTACATCATCTTCTGATGCTGCTTTCTACATTGAGGCTCTCAAAAGCAAAGATAGCCTTGTATTAGGCCTAATGGACTAAGTCTTGGTCCCATGAAAGTCCCATAGGCTTAACTTGGATTTAGGCTTAGTCTAGCAGGAAGGGGCCTCTTCAATGTGTAATCAGTCATATATTTAGTAGCCTTGTAGCACTAATATGCTGGACATTCTTTTCAGTACTAATTAATGTTTGTTTTTCTTCCCCATCTAAATATGAAGATGCTTTTTATTCATGAAAAACATCTGACCTAATCCTTTTCCTAACTTTATTCTTACCTAGCTAAAGAAGCACAAGCCAAAGCAGTAACAAAAATTACCCTTGAATCAGATACTAAAAACTTTAAATCAGCCAAAGATTGTCAGTTTAAAGCATCTGAAGTTAAACAAGAATCATCCAAGAAAACGTCAAGCTTGTTTATATCTACATGCCAAAGATCACATGAAACTGAGAAGCAAAGAAGCAGAGTCTACTATCCTGATGTTGTACCGTGTGAAGACTTCACGGAAACTGATGCCAGAGCACCAGAGTTCCTTGAAAAATTGCCTTCAGAAACCATTGTAAAAGAAGGAGATGATGTGTTACTTTTTTGTATAATGAAGGGTGTGCCTACACCTTGTGTGGTCTGGCTGTGCAATCAGCTAATAGTTGAGGAGTCTGCACTGTGTTCCTTAAAACACGATGGGCCACTGTGCAGTTTAAGATTGTTGAAAGTTGGTCAGAACCACCAGGGTATATACAAGTGCAGAATAGTTAATCCTGCAGGACAAGCCGAGTGCAGCACCCGTCTGAGAGTGACAGGTTGGCAACTGCATGTTCCTTCCAAGTATCAATTCCTCTTGCATAGCATCATTGCATTCCAGTACACTCATTCCCTGGGAGATGATCAGGAACGAGAAGCATCTCATAAGCCTGTGGATTGCTGAATGTTTTCTTCAGGGATATAAGGCATGATAAAGGCATGTTCCATTAGAAACCTTCCCCCATCCTGCACAAAACAAAAGCAAATTTGTAGAAAAGTATACATTGCAAACAAGTTTGAAAGCATTCAATTACTCTGTTCTCAAAGCTTATCAAATGTTTGAGTTGTTTGGCATGTGTTTATGTGTATATATGTGTGGATTTCCGTACCTTTGCAAGAGAGATTGAATATTTTTACTTCATAAAATGTTGATTGGCGTATTTAGTAATTATTGCTCAAAAATCTTTGTATTTTATTTTCTAGCTCCTGAAAAAATTGTTCATGAGAAGCTAGAGGAAGAGATTGAAATGGAGATGAAAGGTACAGTCACTAATAATGTTATGCTGAATAATCAGTACCAGTAATTTGTAACTTTGTGAAAGGCATTTATCTGCTTATGTGTAGTGTCTGATGGGAAAAGAGATACATTTTGAGGCATTGGAACATGTTGCATGTTTGTTTTGATATGCAAAGGGTTACCTGCATTATAAGGTTATTTAAGTTTTAAAATGTTTAAAACTTCAAATTTATAATTTTGCAGCCATATTTTGAATTTTTACTTCATGCTTTGCAGCTGTTCACAGAGCTTTTATTTGTTGAATTTCCTTTTGAATGCATGGAATAGTTTACTTCAGAAGGAAGCTATACAAATCTTAATCATATTATTTTTAAGCAAGTTATCAACCTAACCTTAATCAGTTCAATGGACACTATTGGATGGATGAATTGTACCAGAAAGCATTGTTGTTTAGGATATGTGAAAGCTATACATTCCCGTTGATTCCTTGCACTTCATTTACATACATTAATTCATTTTCATACATCTCTTACCCTGGCTTGCAGATAGCACATGTGGTTCGTGTTGCTTGCTTTTTTTTCCTGTGCATAACACTGTGAAGTTAGTGGCTGTATTAGTTCGAATAAACGCCTTCTCATTTCATGTTAGCTAATTACTTATGTTTTTTTTTTGTATATCTTTTCAAAATATTTTTTCTCAATTGTTTGAACATTTAATCTACAAACAGAGGGGTCAGAAAGGGCGTTTATTCTACTGTCTGCAAGTCAGGTAAGATCTTCTTCTTTGCCACCCAAAGACACACAGCATTTCCAGGCAGCAAAAACACACACGCAGAAGAACGTGTTGTTTTGAAATTCATTTTTGCTTGTTCAAGAAGAAATTTCCACAGTCTGAAGAAAGAACAGACAACGAACGATTTTCGTGTCAATCTTTAAAACAGAGCAAGGCGTTGCGTTTATTCGAACAAATATGGTGAGTGAATTACTTTTTTTTCCTGGGTGTGTGATGAAATCTGTTGCATGCCCATTTTTTAATTCAATTGCTATTTCATTTTATTTCAATCAAACAGCAGACAGAGTGGGGCATGCTGTAACCAAGTCTCCTTCTTTCTCTTGCAGAGCAGCATAGCAAGATGAACTCCGAGGGACATGGGGCAGAGGCAGTGCTGGACTGCCCCCAGAACTGCAAACCCACCTTCATGCAGGGCCTCAAGTGTAGGTCTGTCATGGAGGGGGACCCTGCTGTCTTCCGGTGCAAGCTGGTGGCATGCCCGCCACCCCACATGGCATGGTTTCACAACAACCGGCCAGTCCACCAGGACTGCCGCAAGGTGATCCGCACCGAGAGTGAGGAGCACACGCACAGTGCCAGCCTGGAGGTGCGGGATGCGCGGGAGCATGATGCTGGCAGCTACAGGGTGTTCGCCATTAACAGTGAGGGCTCAGCTGAATCCACTGCCTCGCTGCTAGTGGCATGCAGCCGTGAGCAGCCGGGCTCAGGTTTTGCAGGGAAAGTGGACTTGGTGCAGGAGAGCTGGGAGTGCCTGCTGCAGCAGCGGCAGCAGGACCGGCTGCGGGTGGTGCTCCGCTGCACTGGCTCACCCTTTGACAAGGGGCAGGAGGCCGAGCAGCTGCTGCGGGACTTCTCCTCAGCCCGGGGCAGGGTACGAACCATCCGTTTCCAGAGGCTGCCATTAGTGCAGCCTGGCCGTCTGGGATTAGCACGCATTGGGGAGCGCAGTGGCACTGCGGTGAATGCTGAGGAGTTGCTGGATGAGGAAATCCGTTGGAAGCTTCAGCGGCTGCGGGAAGCAAAGAGGGCAGCACTGAAAAAGAAGCAAGAGTCATTCATATCCTTGCCCCAGGGTGTCCCCCCTGGGAAGCCCATCCTGCCTGAGGCTCCTGGCAAAACAGATGGCTCAGAGCCCCTTGAGGCGCAGGCAGTGGAGGGGTACAGCAGGCCCAAGGCAGCAGGGAAGAGATGGCAGGCACGCGGTGGGCTCCTGGAGCCTTGCCCACCTCTCTTTGTCCAGGAGGTCAGGCCCCAGGAGGCTGTTGAGGGGCACAGCGTCACCTTCTCCTGCCTCTTCCATGGGCACCCACAGCCAACAGTCACTTGGTACAACAATGCTAAGCCTGTAGGACGCATCCGGGGCACTGCAGTGCACACCACAGGATGCCGCTCTACACTGACCTTCTCGTCCCTGCTCCCACAGCACAGTGGTACAGTCACCTGCGTAATCTTCAACCCTCTGGGCACTGTCAGCACCTCTGCCTCACTTCATGTAAGGCGACGGACACTGGCCTATGAGGCCACTAAGAAGAAGGAGAAAGAGGAAAAGGAAAGGAAGAAAGAGGAAGAAGAAGGAAAGGAGGAGAAGGAAGAGGCAAAGGAGGAGGAAGAGGAGGAGAAGGAGAAGAAAGAGGTGGAGAAGGAGGAAGGGAAAGAGCAAGGAAAAGAGGAGGAAGAGGAGGAGAAGAAAGAGGTGGAGAAGGAGGAAGGGAAAGAGCAAGGAAAAGAGGAGGAGGAGGAAGAGGAGGAGAAGAAAGAGGTGGAGAAGGAGGAAGGGAAAGAGCAAGGAAAAGAGGAGGAGGAGGAAGAGGAGGAGAAGAAAGAGGTGGAGAAGGAGGAAGGGAAAGAACAAGGAAAAGAGGAGGAGGAGGAAGAAGTCACCCTGGCCTTTGCAGCAGAGCAGGGGCTGCCAAATACTGTTCCAGACTCAGACCTGCTGTCGCTGCCAGTAGAAATCAAAATCACTGCCCCTACTCCAACACCAGAGCAAGACACAGAGATGAGGGAGATCACACAGCCCTCTCCAGACCAGGCTGCACCTGCCATAAAGCACAAGTTCAAGTTTTCATTTGATGCGGGAAATGAGCCACCCCAAATTTTGTCAGAAGCCCCAGCACGCATCCATTGCTATGAAGGGGAGGAGGTGGTGTTGGAGTGTGCTGTGTCTGGGAAGCCCTCGCCAGCTGTGACCTGGTTCCAGAATGGCCAAAGTCTCTCTGCCAGTGAGAAGCTGAGGTTTGAGGAGGGTGAGGATGGCATTCACCGCTTACACATTCAAGGGGCCTCAGTCTCAGATGCTGGGCTGTATTGTTGCATGGCCAACAACGTGGCTGGAACAGCACAGTCAGCCTCTGAGCTGACAGTGCAGCCTAGTGCACCCAGGTTGTATAGCAAAGGTGGAGACACTGAAGAACTGCCTGCCATGAACCATGCCCTGCACCTCCAGAGCTTTAGCACCCTTGGGAAGGAGGAAGAGGAAAAGATCACACACTCCAAGGAGGAAGAAGGCCACCTACCCTGGTCCCTGCAGTGCCCTCCATCTCCTGATGAGCAGGTGGAAAAGGACTTCAGGGAAAGTAAGATGGAGGAAACAATGGTGCTTGATATCATGGAGGTTTGTGCAAAGCAGGAAATGGTTTATGCAGAAGAATGTGTGAGGGATGCAGATGATATTTGTAAGATGAGGCAGCACAGTGAAAAAGTAGTCTCTGAGGAACATGGCTTTGGAATCGATGCCACAGTCCTGCACCCAACCATGACTAGGGAAGAGTATGAACTTGTGGCCAAGGACTCAGGCCACTTTTCAGAGGAGCTGGAGGCTGAAGGAGACAAGTTGGCACAATATACAGACAGTCTGTCCTGGGATATCTTGAAGTCACCTCTTATGGAAGTGAAAGGGCAAATGCCTGCCTCTGAGCAGTCTGCTCTGGCAAGGGAGTGTGAGGATCCTCAGTTCTTCATTCCTATATCACCATTGGCACAAGAGGAGACTGACAGCTACTTGGAGGACAGTGATGCGCCTGCCTCAGAGACAATAATTCCTGATGTGTCTCATGTAGAAGAGCCAAGTGTGCTCCACCTACAGGACAATACCACAAGCACACCCACAAAAGAGCCATTAGGTGTCTGTGCAGAAGAGCAGCAGGAGGAACAGGCTAAGGAGCAAGAGAGATTGCTAGATATTGAACAGAACATTGAGGTTGATGACCATCTGCATAAAGAAGTGATCGATGCTGGGGATACTGCACACTGGGAAATAAACAATGATGGACAACTACTGCAAGAAAGAGAGTCTGAAGCAGGCAACCACTCTTTGGAACTAATCCTTACTCCTCCTGACTTAGAAAACTTGGTTCAGGATTTTACTGAGGAAGCTGAGGTTCATCCAGAAGCACAGTTTGAAGAGCAGCTACTGCCATCTGAGACTGATGAGACCAGTACTGTATTTGATCTGAAGAAGTTTGTGGAGCCTTTCTCAGCTGAAGAAACTGTAGAGACAGAACAGGCACAAATTCCCACAGATTTGGAGAGTATGGAGGCAGGAGAAGCTGGACTCATCTCCACTGTGCACAAACATGAAGTGATTTTGGAAGAGATGTCTCTGAGTGAGGAGCTGTGTCAGAGCCACAGGATGCAGCAGGAGGAGGTCAGAGCCCAGGAAGAAGTGCAGCCAACAGAAATCAGGCAGCCTTATTTGCAAATTCCCAATGGGGACCTTGGCAGTATCACACTATCTGCTGAAGAAGGGACTTTTGCTGAAAAAATTCACAAGTCAGAGGCAAGTGTCTGTGGGGAGGATTCTCCTGAGGGACAGATTCACCGTTACCTGGTGGAGTCCACAGCAGATTTCCAAAGGACAGTACAGGAAACACATGTGTGGGAGACTGAGGAGAGACTGGAGCCAGCAGAATCCCAGAGTGACAGCTTCATCAGTGACTTGAGAAAAGCTGCACGTGAGAAGAAACCCCAGGCCTGGCAACAGACAGAGGAGGAAGAAGGCTCTGGGATAGAACAGGTTTATGAGAAAGGAGGGAGCAGCTCCACTTGTGAGACAGAAAGAACAAGTTCCCCTGAAGGGATACTCAGGGACACTCAGCAGGAACCAAACACAACCAAGGACTTCTCCTTTGGAAAACTCCTTCTTGGTTTATTAATGGATAATTCTGTGGCACAGAAGGAACAAAAGAAGGAGTCTTGGGTCAAGAAAAGGACTCCCACTAAGGAATCCTCTGAGAATAGCCTGGATGGAGAAGAACTGTGGGAAGATGTTTCTGCAGGTCCGGAGCCCAGTGCTGTTCAAGCCTCAGAGCTGGAACCTGACTCATCCCTGACCTTAAATACAGGTTCAACTGGGATGCGGGAAGCTCCAGATATCAAAGGCACAGCTCAGAAGAAACAGCGAGAAACTATCACCTCCCTGGAAGTGGAGGAGGTTACCTTCAGCATGGTTTATGACTATTACAACAACCAGCAGGAGCTGGCCCGTCCCTTCTCTCCTGAGTCAGAAATGTCTATTGAGCTGGAGGGTGGGAGCGGAGAGGAGTCACCCGAGTCAGACTGCTTCTACACGCCTCCCTCCTCAGTGGAGATCTTTGAAACTGCTTCATCAGCATCCTATCACACACCACTCAGCACACCTGAGCGCTACTCCACACCGTCTGAGGGCTCGAGGTACAGCACACCACCTGAGCGCTACTCCACACCATCTGAGCGCTACTCCACACCCTCTGAGGGATCAGGGTACAGCACACCACCTGAGCGCTACTCCACACCACCTGAGCGCTACTCCACACCATCTGAGGGCTCAGAGTACAGCACACCACCCGAGCGTTATTCCACACCATCGGAGGGCTCAGAGTACAGCATGCCACCAGAACGCTACTCCACACCCTCAGGGGGTTCGAAGTGCAACACACCCTCTGAGCGCTACTTCACACCCTTTGAGGGACCCCGTGCAGCATCAGGGGACAGCACGCCACCAGAGCGCTACCGGACACCCACTGGGGAATATAAAGATGCCCTGGCAATGTTTCCCTCCTGCGAGGAAAGGTATCAGACTCCAGAACAGCCACGGGCTGAGGTGTTCAGGACCCCCCGTGAAGCCCTAGAGCCATCAGGCAATGAGATGCCACCTGCGTTCCTCAAGGCATTGAGCGGGAGGAAGCTGTACAAGGGCAGCACTCTGAGTTTTGTGGCTGAGGTGGTGGGTGTGCCTGAGCCAGGGGTGAAGTGGTATCGTAACAAATCACTGCTGGAGGTGGATAAGAGAGTGAGGATAGAGAAAGATGGGGACAAGTGTGTGTTGGAGATCACTAACATCCAGAAGAACGATGAAGGACAGTACCTGTGCCATGCAGTGAACATTGTCGGGGAAGCTAAAAGCATTGCCCAGGTGGAAGTTTTGTCTGAAGATGGACAGTCGCTATCACTGCCTCCTCCTGTGACACACCAGCACGTTATACACTTTGACCTGGAGCAAAACACATCCTCACGGTCACCTTCACCACAGGAAATCCTCCTGGAAGTGGAGCTGGATGAAAATGAGGTGAAGGAGTTTGAGAAGCAGGTCAAAATCATAACCAGCCCTGAGTTTAGCCCAGATAAGAAAAGCATGGTGGTCTCCCTGGATGTCCTCCCACTTGCCCTGTTGGAGCAAGTTTCAGGCTTGGCCTCAGAGGAGAGTGAGGATGTGAAAATTGATTTCCAGGTGACTGAAATGCCTCCCCGCTTTGCCGTGCCCTTTGCAGACATGGAAGTTACAGAAGGCTCAGAGGCAGTCTTTGAGTGTGTGGTAACAGGTACTCCTGTCCCAGTAGTGCAGTGGTTCAGAGGTGACACATGTGTGACACCTGCCGCAGGGAAGTACGTTGTGAGTCAGAAGGAGGGACTTCACAGCCTGAAGGTCCTTAACATAGGTCCTTCTGATGGTGGCTGGTATCACTGTCAGGCAATCAATAGGCTGGGAGAAGTGATGTGTAGAGCCTCTCTTGTAGTCACAGCTCAGCATGGAGCAAGTGCTAAGGTGAGCAGTGAGACAGACATGGGCAGTGAACCAGAGAGGCCCCAGAAGTGTGACTTTCCAGGAAGCCGGTCAGAAGTAGAGCCCAAGTGCGAGTTTAAGCAACACAGGAAGGACTCGGAGAGAGTGGTACAGCTGCTTGCGATGACTGAACAAGGGCAAGAAATGGAAGGGGAGAAGAGTGTCAGCATTAATTTTGATGAGTCCCGAGAGCCATCCCTAGATGAAGAGGTTGAGTCTAGGGCAGAAGACATGGAGAGCTGCAGCTTTGAGTTCCCTCCCAAATTTCTGAGGCTCATTTCTGACTATAGCACATTTGTAGGTGCATCAGCACGTTTCCATTGTCTCGTGACTGGTTCCCCTCCCCCAAGTGTCCATTGGTACAAGGATGGGATTTTGTTGGAAGGGGACAGGTACTGTGTGCAGGAAGAGGAGGAGGGTTGTCATAGCCTTACTATTGAAAATTTGATGCAAAGTGACAGTGGGCAGTACAAATGTGTGGCTACTAACAGAGCAGGAACTGCTGAGACTTGTGCGGTGTTAATATTATACTAAATTTCCATAACTTATTTCAGACTCTTTCTCGAAACACTAAATGTGTTATGCTGTTGTTCACTGCAGGTAAAAATGCAATAATCATTTTAGGGGCATTGTTTTTCATCTCTTTAGGGGTGAAATTCACTTCATGTGAGCATATTTCTGTTTCACTTAAACTTGCCTCTGTTGAGGAATTTAAGTGAGATTTACAGTGTCTTGTGCACACTTTCTGAACCAAGGTGTATTTCAGACTCCTCCCAAGCTCCTTACTCATTCTTGTAAAGATATTTTAATTGACATTCATATATATAGGAATCTCTTTTTTTTTGTATAGTGTATATAGCCCCCGCATGTCTGTACCAGTGCAATTGTTATTGTTATACATAGACTAGAAATCACCTGAAAATGTAGAAATTACCTTTTTCTTGTAAACTAACAGTGTAGAATACTAACTTCTGCTTGCTTTTTAGTTTGGGCATAGTTCCATGAAAGAACTCCTTAGACTGATATTCTCCCTTCTCACAATGCTGTGTCAGAAAATGTGAGTCTCTTTGATTTAAATCCTGTGTTTACAGTTTCTATCATTGCAAAGTTTTTATACCCATGGGCCTCATTCTACTGTCTCATGGAATCTGATGAATTTTTTTTTAATTAAGTCTATTGAATTATGCTGTAGTGAAGAAAATCAATACAATGGGAAGAGAAAATTTTGCTTTAGTAGAGACTGGACAGGATTTTTACTCTATTACCAAGTAATAAACATCAAAACCTATTTTATTCTGTATCTTTAAAAGTTAAAGAGAAAGGAGAGGGAGCATAATAAATCAATGATGTAACTGTAATTTCATTAATACAATTTTTGTTGTCCCCATATTCCAGTGTCATTCATAGAATATACATAGTAGTAAAAACAAGAGATTTTTATGCAGTATCCTTGTTATATATTAGAACTAAATCTATACAGGTTCCTTTTTTAAAATTTTATTAGTAACAGTTAAGAGTGTGATAGGTTTCAAGATGACCGGAAATAAATTGAATGCATTCAATTATCTGTGGCATTTTCTCAGCAGAAAAGATTTTTACATTAATGTTCTCAGTATGAATACAGATTTTTGTATTTAAACTAATACTAATATTTAGAAGAAGGAATCAGCAGTAGCTGACATAATTAAATCAGAACTAAGTTAATCTGTCTTAGATAAACAATGATAAATTGGTTAAGCAAATATGTTAAAAGTATAAAAGTTATTTAATGCATGTGCCAGCTTTACAGTTGCCTATATGCCAACATGGAATCCTAAGTTTAACAGCCCTAAACAAAAATTATTTTTACATTAATTTCTTGTTTATGAAGTTCATCAGGTTATTTACAAATTACGGTCAGTTGCCTTGCAAACTGCTTTAAAGAGCATGGTGTGAGAGAACTATTCCTATAGTACACCTAGTTATGTTCATGCATGTTCTTATTTCTGAGTTTGATGTGTCCTCATTCTGAGGTCAGTATGCCTCAAAAACTCAGTAATCTTTAAGACTGTCCCATCACTTACCTAGGGTAGTCATTTTTGGTCAAAAGATTCACTTTGTCAAATTGGGCTGCCCACTTAACTTGCAGGAGTGGCAAGTTCTAGTGACTCGTTGTGTGGGGAAAATGACTGGAGTAGTTATGCTAATATCATTGTGTCACTTCAGTTTCATCCCAGTAATGACCCCATAATAAATACAAAAGTATGTTGTTAATAGGTGGAGACAATTGCAATTTCTCATAGACAATGGTGATAGGAAAGAGAACTGAGGGTGTCTGACCCAACATTGTGATGGGAGTGAATTGTTTCATGATGTGTCCTCATCCATTCCTTCTGCAGATGTGTAACACTAAGTGATTTATTAGACAGCAGAAGTCACTAGGGAAATTGGCATGAATTGTTCTACGTTAAACATCAGTTGTGACATGAAGGATCTTTTAGGTCCAAAGCCAATGAAGTCAGAAAGCCTTTGGTTAGGACCTAAGAAATTGTGAACCGTGTTTAATTTGCACATAAATGAACTGAACTTTTTAGTGGAAACAGGCCTGTTTCAAAACCCTGAAAAGACAGGTCCAAGTTCATGTTCACATCTGAAATATATGGCCAGGCATATTCATGTCTACCTGTGCAGTAGTGTTTGTGGTTTATGTAAGTTCAAAAGTCTTGTTTTAAGTTTTATACATTGGCCAGGAGCACTATGGTATGCTGATGAAGAGCCTGACCTAAGCTACAACAGTACAAATCTGGAATAATTTCAGTTTGAAAAAACTTCCTCTGGGGCAATTGATATAGTTTTAAGCCATGTTTGACCAGCTCTCTTCAGAATGTTGTGCCTTCATAGGAATTAAAAAATCACATTTATATTGTCAGGTTTAATGTCTTCATTTTTACAACCCATGTATCTTTAAAGAAGAAAGGATTAATTATGTTTGTCACCAATGTGTATTAAATGTTAACGTGTATGGTAAATTTGTGAAATAAATATGTAAACTATTTAAGTCCATTGCTTCTTGTACTTTATTCATTTCACAGACATAGCCAAAATAGGAAAACATATCTGTATTTTTTTCTGTCTTAAATATACAGGAACACAAAGAAGTGCATTAATTTTTACTTCACTCCTGTATATAAAGCCTTCTTATGTGTATTATCAGAGGTTATCTTCTGCAATTTTTATGCTTTCCTATGGGCCCTGTTCAGCTGCTCATCCTCAAATTCACTAGCACATCGTAATTTTGAGGAAACTGACCTCCTGGTTTAACAAGACTGTTAGTTAATACTAAAGGACCAGTGTAATTTATTTTTATTCTTATTTTTATTTTTTTACCTAAGCATCTCTTCTCTGCAGGTAGTCACTATGCACTGTGCTATGTCATGTATACTATGGTGTTTGTGGGAAGATTAATAATTGCTAACCAATGAGAAAGAATTGGGCATGAGATATTCTTTTCTTCTCCATAGCTGTTATTTGAGTGCAGCAAAAATTATTCTTTCCTGATAAGTTCTGGAATTTAAGACGTTGTAATTAAGAAATTATCAAGGTTTATCATTAGGATGCCTGGAGACATTTATCCACTCACTCTTCTTTCATTCTTTTTTTTTTAACAACTTCCATGTACTTCCAACATCAAATACTGTGGGCCTTAACTGAGCAAACTTGTCTCTGTGAGGACAGTATTTGATTTCCAAAGGCTTTCTTTGTCTTGTGCTTTTCCTGGATATCTTTTTCCAAAACCTCAGAATTCACTGATGTTTCTAGAATCGAGAATCTGATGAAGTCAACACCTTCTTTCCTTGATGTCTGTTTCCTCACATTTTAAACTAGCATTAGAACCAAGAGGTCTATCACATAGATGTCCCAATTCACCACAGCAAGAAGAAAAACCTTAAAGTGCTCTGTCTTATTTTTCTCTGGTATTACAGTAGTTTTAACATGCAGAATTGTGCCAGGGAAAAGTTTTAAAGCAGAAAGTCAAAAAAATGACATTAAAGCAGGAATGCAAATGGTGTTTGTGGTTGTAACTGCAAAGGTCTACTGATAAAAAGAGGGCAATTCTTATAAGGGAGCAGAAATATCTTGTGTTAGACAAAAGAAGAGTTGAAAGTGATGAAGTAACTGCACCAGAAGAAAGGCTGGTGTGCTGAAAAGTTTGGTTTATTTTTTGAAATCTGAATCTGAGATTGTGCTTTTTCATGGTATTTCAAATTAACAAGGGCTTTAGCACTGCTCTATTTATTTGTATATGTGTACATATAAATATTTATGGCACATACATTTGTGAAAGGCACCAATGTTGCTTGACTGTTACTTGCAGCAATCACTGAATAACCCATGAGGTTATGTCCTTCCCATACTGTGATGTCAGGTGAAAAGACATGCCCATTTTGATCCAGATGGCAAGTTCTTAAGTAACCTGACAGCACAGCATGTGTTGCTGTTTATGGTAAGTATTTGGCAGAATGAAAGCCTTATGTCCATTACTACCTGCTGTATGGTATTATGAAAGCCTCCAGATATACAAAAATAATTGCACTAACACAGTTGTACATTTCTCTTTGCTGTTTATTGCTGTCTTCATGTGTTCACTTAAACATTCTAGTAAAACTGAACATTTTTTTTTTCCATGCAGAAATCTCTAGCTCTCTTACAGTGTCTTCTGAGGAAAGAAGAAGTGAAGGCCACAGCAGCAGCCTTCAGTTGCATGATAGAGTAAAAACACTTGAATTTGAGCCTGAAAAACCAGTTTATTCCAGTCAAACAAAGCTGAAAATGGAGGAGGAGAGCAGTGCACCTGTTTTCCTCAGACAGGTCTCAGACACTGAAGTCTGGCAGGGAGATGTAGCTAGGCTCTCTGTTACTGTTACTGGAAGTCCCACACCCAAAATCCAGTGGTTTTTCAATGGCATGAGGCTAACCTCATCTGCAGACTGTAAGTTAGTGTTTGCTGGAAGTGACCACAGCCTCATCCTCCCCTATGCGGGCAAGCAGGATGAGGGCAAGTACACGTGCATGGCCAGCAACGTACATGGTGAGGCTGCATGCAGTGCCCACCTCCGTGTGCTGCAGAGGACACCGGGGGCCCCTTGCTTTGCCAGAGCACCAGACAGCGTGCAGTGTGCTCCAGGCTTCACTGCCGTCTTCGAGTACACAGTGGCTGGGGAGCCGTGCCCTGAAGTGGAATGGTTCAAGGGGAGCGACCAGATTTTGTTGGATGCACGCTGTTCTGTGGCTCACCATGCTGATGGCTCGGGCTCCCTGACAGTGCGGGTGTGCACAGAGGAGGATGCTGGGCTGTACACCTGCAGGGCAGTGAACTCGCTGGGTGAGGCTGTGTGCTCTGCCGAGCTCCTCGTGCTGCCCGAAGAGCACGCTGTGTGTCGGCGGAGCCCGGCCTTGCAGCACTCTGCGGTGGCAGAGGACCAAAGCCCCCTGTCCTATGAGGAGGCCAGCGAGCTTCCCCCTGTGGAAGGAGCACTCAGCCTTGAGGCCATGAGGGAGCCCCTGCCCCTACTCCAGCTCCAGACGAGCCAGGTGGAGCAAATGCTGCCCAAGGAGGACATCTTGCCTAGTCTGCCACCAGTGTGCCTCGCTGTGCAGACCGTTGAAGAGATGCTGTCCCAAGCAGCCACAACACAGAAGAACAGCAGGCTTCTGGCAGAGCTGGTGCAGACCCTACCTGCTGGCCCCCAAGGTACAGTGCCTGGTGTAGCAACCGAAACACAACTGCCGGCCTGCCTTGGGACCGTGGCTGCACAGATGCTCTTGCCCAAAGAGCAAGTCATCCCTAAAGAGGCAGAACAGATGGCTGCTGTGAAGACAGAGGTTTCCAGAGCCCTTCAACAGGTGTCAAGCACCACTGAGAACTGTGCCATAGCTGGTGACCACTTTCAAGTAATAGAGGGCTTCCAGGCAATGCAAGGTGAGCTAAAGGCTGAACCTGGATTTCCCTCTGAATTGGTCTGCACTGGTAGTCAAGCTGTCCACCTGGAGAACATTTCTACCCTGGAAGCAGCCAAGGAAGATTTTGCTGCAAGAATCCGTGAGGGACAGGCTATGAGATTTCCCTTACTGCTAGAAGAAAACCAGCCTCTGGAAGAAGAACATGTCACCAATCTTTCCAGCCCACTTAGGCAGCATGCAAGGGTAGGAAAACAACCCCATGAAACAATGTACACTCACCAGCTCCAGACAAGCCAAGTACTTACCAAAGAGAGCCAGCTCGCTGATCAGGTTCCCAAGAGCTGCAACCTAGACATAAAGTCACAAATTAGAGATGCATTAAAAGCTGCAATGGTAAGTGAGCAAAACCTCTTGCTCTCAGAATGGCTGGCTGATAAAGAAGGCATTGAAGTACAGACAATAAAAATCACCAAGGAACATAAATACACCTTGTGCACCTATGTTGTGACCGCAGGAGGACTCAATCCCATAGAAATCCCAATCTCTCTGGCAGAAGTCAACATTGAGACGGCTGACCAGAAGAATGTCTTGAAGGAGGCTTTCTATTCTCTTGTTTACGAAGAAAAACATCTCTTGACAGATGAAAAATCCAAAGTATTACCAGCCCCTCCACTTAGCTTGGGAAAATCCAGTGAAGAAACCTCTGAGCTGGGGCCCCAGCAGGCTGAGAGAACTACAGAGGCAGAAATACCCCTGGAGCTGCCTTTGTCTGCAAAAGCAGTCAACGCTGTGATGGAACATGACCAAATCAAGGATGTGGGGGCAGCAGCAGCCACTGCTGATGTAGCCTCTGCAGGTGTTCCTGTTGAGAAACCCATAGAGATACTGAAAAGGAAGGAGAAAAGGGAAGAAATATGTGAGGAACAGAGCAGAGAGGGTCTGGAAACTAAAGGTGGGAATCTAGAGGATGAGGTGGGCAAAGAGAATTATCCTATCGTACACAGCAAACTGGTAGACACTGTTGTGGAGGAAGGGGAGAGTGTCAGTCTGGTGACTGTCATAACAAATGTCAGAGAGGTGAATTGGTATTTTAAGGGTAAATTGGTGTCTTCAGGCAACAAATTCAAGTGTTTGCAAGATCAAGACACGTACACACTAGTAATCAGCGAAGCATGTCAGGAGATCCATCAAGGAGAGTACACATGTGAGGCACTGAACCAAGGTGGAAAAAGAGCAACAGCAGCAAAGCTCACAGTTGTTAAAAGAGGTTGGATTATGGGAATAAAATACTGCCCTTCTAATACACCACTCTGCTAATGAAACTGCCCTATTATGTGTCTGTATCTTTGGATACAGATACGATACTAATACAATCACAACACTAATCAGAGGGTCCCCTTTCTCTCTGGACATGTGGTCTCCTTCTACCACATTGCAGTCTCTCACTTCCACAACACACAGGCAAGGTCAGGACAAGTTGTACTGTAGTCCTGACTACTTCATCCCAGGGTCACCTGTGAAGCGAATCTGCTCTTCCCACTTTTATCACTGCTGCATCCAATCTTCAGATTCACTGCACTGTTCTAGCACAATTTCTTATTCACACCAGCATTTTGCATGGCTCCAAGACAGTGTGATATATGTTTGTATTGCATTATTACTTCATGTTGCTATTTCACCACTGTTTCCTGATGTCATGCACCATGACAGGCTGTCCACTGAGCCCTGTACTGCTTTCATTTCTTACAAGGATTTTTTTCCTTTACAAACACTTTATGTGGATTGCAAGTAAACCACCTATTTTGTTTCAGTTAGTCACTTCATTTACTTTCCAGAATGCCAGAAGGCATGGCTTTGAATTACTCTCTGCTTCTGATTTCAGTTGCACCAATCCTGAGAAGAAGGCTTGAACCTCTGGAAGTGGCCGTAAACCACGTAGCCAAGTTTACCTGTGAAGTAGAGACTTCTCCCAATGTCAAGTTCCAGTGGTACAAAGCTGGCCGAGAGATATACGATGGGGACAAATACACCATTCGCACCTCCAACTACCTCTCCACCCTGGAAATCCCAAGGCCACAGGTTGTTGACTGTGGACAGTATAGCTGTAAGGCTTCCAACCAGCACGGCAGTGTAAGCTCTACAGCCCTTTTAACAGTAACTGGTAAGTACAGAGTCACAGGCACTTCTTCCTTAAAATTTCTTGCTCTATGGTGATTCTTTCCCTGGTATACTTAAAAACATTTACGGTAGGGCTCTGGATTGCTATTGTTACATATAATCCGTATGTAATTTTGACAGGTACAAGAAAAGAGAAGGAATGATTTTTGAAAGCGCTGCTTTTAGTTGCTTTCTATACCTAGAAAATGTGAAAATGTGAGAAGTTTCAGGAGGGAAGAAAAAATGGTAAAAGTGTGGGAGGAACTATATTGTCAATAGAATGGGATTGCTTTGTGATAATATTCTTGAAGAAGATTTATTTTACTTCCAAACAACAAGCAAATGTACGGTTTTAAATCTGACTTCTTTGGTGTAGTAGTTACTGTGTGATTATCCTTGTATCTTACATTTATCCTGAAGCTGTATTTGTGAGGCAGGCCATGCAGCACACATTACAGTGTGTAATGAGGGCACAGATCTTAAACAAACAAAAGGCAGTTCAAAGGTGTTTTAATTTCCAATACTTTTTTATCAGTTGATAACTACACAATTATCTTCGTTTTTTTTTTTTTCTTTTTTCTTTTTTCTTTTTTTTTTTTTCAATATCTTGTGGACTTTTCTAGGTATGTTTTTGTTTTTTTACTCTGACTTTTCTTTTTGTGGGAAGAGTCTTCTGTGGTCTTTGCTAAGTGCCAGATGCTAGAGACTAAAGAAGGATGCACAAACCGTGAAACATATGCAGACTTATCTTTCTTGAGGGAATCATGCACAAACATGTTATTCTTGGGAAAGGATGTTCTGGGTTTTAGTTTATTTTTCTTTAGTCTGTACATTGTTCCACAGCCAAAATGCCTTCAAGCTCTGGAGCAATATACGGGCCCAAGAAGTACAAAACCAAAAGCCAAAATTCATAATCCTTAATACCTCTTATCTCCTCCACTGCTGTTTTCTTTTGTTTAAGAGTGTCCAATGAAAAACTGTCCCCTCCTGCTCTCTGTTGCTGGCAAATGTGGAGAAACAGCGTAACCTCTGGTTCCCACCTCTGGATAACAATGAACCCCTTTATTTTGCAGAAGCACTTCCACCAACGTTTCTTACCAGACCTGAATCTATCACCACTTTTGTGGGCAAAAGTGCCAAGTTCCTGTGTACTGTGTCGGGCACTCCTGTCATTGACGTCGCGTGGCAGAAAGATGGCACGACCATTTCACCTTCGGACCGCCACAAGATCTCCAAAGTAGAAAATAAGCATGTGTTAGAAATTTCCCTTCTTACCACCAGTGACAGAGGGATTTACACTTGCAAAGCTTCCAACAAGTTTGGGGCTGACGTTTGCCAGGCTGAAATGGTCATTATAGACAAGCCTCACTTTATTAAAGTTTTGCAGTCAGTGCAGTCAGCAGTCAATAAAAGAATACATCTTGAATGTCAGGTAGATGAAGACAGAAAAGTAAGAGTAGAGTGGACAAAAGATGGAAACAAAATCCCTCCAGGCAAAGATTATAAGATTTACTTTGAAGACAAAATAGCCTCGCTTGAGATTCCTCTGGCTAAACTCAAGGATTCAGGCCACTACGTATGCACTGTCTCAAATGAGGCAGGAAGCAGCTCCTCTTCTGCCAGTGTGACAGTCAGAGGTAAGATAGTCCTAGATCCCATTTACCTTTACTCTTTTTCGGTTCCCGCTTTCTTCTTTTGCAGGCAAAGTCTCTCCTTTCAGATGAAATCATGCTGTGAACTTCTTGCAGATCTTCCATCAGCTCCACTCTGCTCTTGCTTTTTCCCTGACTGCCTTCGAATGCACTGTTTGTTGCTTCAGTATTTCTTTTGTCAGCCTCATCCAAGAGTTACTCCTGCATGCAGGGGAGAGTTGGAGGGAGAGGGCGAGAAAGACCACAAGAACTGCAGCTCAGCATATATTATGCTGATCTTTTCTAAAGTCATGTTTTGTTCGGGTGTTAGATCTCTTAAATCTTTGTATTTCAAGCTCTTTTCTTTTCCTCCCCTGCACCGTTTTCTTTTTCCCTTTTCCCTTTCCTCCTCTTGTGTCCTCTCCCATCCCTTCCCTACCTCTTAACTTCTTTTCCCTTCATTTTTGTTCTTTTCTTTTTTCCTTTTTTTTTTTTTTTTTTTTTTTTTTTTTTTATAATTTCATGTGNTGAATGATTTGATCCCTGGGGTTTCTATCATATTAAACAAAGAAACAAATTAACCAGTGACTGAATTAAGTGGAGGAACTTGCATTATGGACAGGCAATAGCCTTTTTTTTTTTTTTTTTCCTCCCATTTTTAGAACCACCATCCTTTGTGAAGAAGGTCGATCCATCTTATTTACTGACCCCGGGTGACTCTGCACGTCTTCAATGTAAAGTCAAAGGGTCTCCTGAAATCCAGGTTACTTGGTTCAAGGATAATAAGGAAATCCGGGAAAGCAACACACACAGAATGTCTTTTATCAATTGTGTGGCTGTGTTAGATATTTCGGAAATGAAAGTTGATGACAGTGGAAGCTACTCATGTGAAGCTGTAAATGAGGTTGGAAGTGACAGCTGCACCACGGAAGTAGTTGTCAAAGGTCTGTTCTTTCTGCTGCTGCCAGTCACACTCTTGAGAAAAACCTTTTTTTTTTTTCATGGGCAATTAATTCTTTCTTGCTACTTTTATAGAGCCTCCATCTTTCGTCCGAACACTCGAACCAGGGGAGGTAGTGAAGGGAACAAACACCGTTCTTCAGTGTGAGATTGCTGGCACTGGACCATTTGAGATTAGCTGGTACAAAGACAAGAAACAGATCCGCAGTAGTAAAAAATACAGGTTGACCTCTCAGAAAGCTGTTATTTCTCTGGAGGTGTCATCATTTAATAGTGCGGATGTTGGTGAATATGAATGCATGATAGCTAACGAAGTTGGAAGGTGCATGTGCAGCGCAACATACGTCTTGAAAGGTCAGTGGGAGTGAGAATGCTCCATTTACTGCAGAGAACCTCTTATTTCTTAAAACGTCTTTCTTTGGATTTCTGGGTGGTTGGTGGGGAAGGGAGGGTATCTTCTTCTCTAAAAACTTCATGTATATCTTAACTCTTACCTGACATCAAACTTAAGAATTTGAAGAACATTGGACTTAAAGGGTTATGCATTACTCTTTCAGCTGGGTATTGCAACTCTTCTCTTTGCCTGCTCTTTAGCTGAATTGTGCCATGTAGTGCACACATTGTCTCATAAAACCATCTTAGCAGATTTCATGGAATGATGTCATACCAGATGAGTATTTCTTTTTATCTCTTTTCTTTGAACTAGAACCACCATCTTTTGTTAAAAAAATTGAAAACGTGACAGCTCTGGCTGGAGACAATATTACGTTACAGGCTGTGGTGAAAGGGTCAGAACCTATTTCTGTGATGTGGATGAAAGGCAAAGAGATTATTCAAGATGATAATAAAGTGAGAGTGACATTTGAACATGGGCTAGCAACACTGCAAATCACCGGTGTACAGCTGAGCTCTGGTGGCAAATACACCTGTGTGGCTGAGAATGATGCAGGAAGTCAGTCCTGCTTTGGTGAACTAGCAGTTAAAGGTCAGTGGAGGGGTGCCATGACCTCTGTATTGTCTCACACCTAAGAGAAGGAACAATTTACTTTTGTCCTTAACACTGACTGTTTGATTCTGTTATAGAACCTGCCAAAATCGTTGAAAAATCTGATGTGATTCAGGTGACAGCAGGAGACCCAGCCATTTTGGAGTACACTGTCACAGGCACTCCAGAGTTAAAAACCAAATGGTTCAAAGACGGAAAGCCACTACCTGCCAGCAAAAAATACAGGATCAGCTTTAAAAATAACATTGCCCAACTCAAGTTTTATGCCACTGAAATGCAGGACAGTGGCGAGTACACCTTTGAGATATCAAATGATGTGGGGATCAGCTCTTGTACTACCAGCTTCACTGTGCTAGGTTGGTACTGACTCTTGACAAAGAGCCCTGCTATTCTGCTCTGAGCCCAAGGGCGGCAGAACCGTCTTTCTCGTTTGCTTATATGTTGGTTTCTTTCATGTTTTTCATACCCAACAGATCGCACTCTCCCTCCCTTCTTTACTAAACCACTGAAGAATATTGACAGCATCATTAGCGCCTCCTGCCGTCTAGACTGCAAAATTTCTGGCTCTCTTCCAATGACCGTCTCTTGGTTTAAGCAGGACACTGAGATATCTGCGAGTGCCAAGTACACAATACACTTTGCAGAAGGCTCTGCATCTTTGGAAATAAAACACCTAGACACAAGTGATGCTGGAGTTTATATCTGCAGAGCCACAAACTCTGCTGGTAGCAAAGACAGCAGTAGTACTTTGTTCATAAAAGGTTTGGCAATTTGTTTAAAAATTCTTGTATTTTTTATTTTTCATGAGATAATAATTTTCCTCCCTACAGTGCAGACTGTGTGTCTTATTCTTGGCAATTGTTTCCTTTCAATGCAATCTAGAGCCACCCAGCTTCATTGTAGAACCAGAGTCCCAAGAGGTACTGCCTGCATCAACTGTACGTTTCAAGGGCACATTTAAAGGCACTACACCGCTGACAGTGAAATGGTTTAAAGGAGATACTGAGCTAATGACAGGAGGAGCCTGCTACATTATGACAGAGGCATTAGCAAGTTACTTGGAGCTTTATGCAGTCAAACCAAACGACTCGGGAAAATACATCTGCAAAGTCTCCAATGTAGCTGGTTCCGTAACATGCAGTGCAAACTTGTTTGTAAAAGGTTTGCATTCTTACTCTCTCTTTATCTTCCAGCTGCTGGATTTGACCCAGTGGCACTTTTTGCTGCTTTCTTGATACTGAACATTTTTCTTAAATCCACAGAACCTGCTGCCTTCACAGAGAGGCTAGAGCCAACTCACCTGGTGAAGAAAGGCGACTATGCTGAGCTGGCCTGTAAAGTCACTGGTACTCCTGAGATTAAAATCACATGGTTCAAGGATGACAGGGAGCTAAAAGAGAGTGACAAGTACAGGATGTCTTTTACAAAATCTCTGGCAATACTTCATCTTACAGAGCTTGAGACTGAAGACAGTGGGGAATATATTTGTGAGGCCAGAAATGATGCTGGGAAAGACACTTGCAGTAGCGTTGTTACAGTCAAAGGTGTGTGTGACATCCAGCCACCCAGCCAGTTTGTCTCTTTAAACTCTATGCAGCTCCACAAGTTTCAAAGTGTGATTAATACAAACTGCACTCTCTCTCTTCTGCACTATAGAGGCGCCTTATTTTAGCAAGGAGTTTCAATCCATGGAAATCTTGAAGGATTCTGATGTGGTTTTGGAGTGCGAGGTGCTTGGCACACCTCCCTTTGAAGTGTTTTGGGTGAAGGATGATAAGCCTGTGCGGAGCAGTAAGAAGCACAGAATAAGCACTGAGAAATCTTTGATTAGCCTCCATGTCTTCAGGTTTGATGCATCTGATGTTGGCGAGTATCAGTGTAGAGTAACAAATGACGTGGGAAGCTGCCTCTGCAGTTCAGAGGTCACACTGAAAGGTTAGTGCACAGTGGAAAACACCACTAGCACAATCTTATCCCAGTGTGGCTTCCATGCCACACAGTCATGCACCAGACCTTTACTTACTTAGTCACTTTCTTCCTGCTAGAGCCCCCACAGTTTCTGAAGAGGATAGAAAACATTAGTTCACTTCGAGGGGGCACAGTCGTGTTTCAGGCTGCTGTTAAAGGCTCCTTGCCCATCACTGTGTCCTGGCTGAAAGACAATGATGAAGTGATTGAAGACAGTAATATCAAAATGACCTTTGTGAACAACATCGCCACTCTTCTGGTGAAATCTATTGAACTGAAACATGATGGAAAATATTTCTGTCAGGCTAAAAATGAGGCGGGAATTCAGAGGTGCTCTGCTCTGCTGACTGTCAAAGGTTTGTTCTACCCTGACTGCTTGATCTCAGACAGTTCCCTTGTGTATTTTTACAGATGACCTTAACGCTCTCCTCTGTCTCTCTGTTTAAAACAGAGCCTGCTACAATTGTGGACAAGGCGGTGTCAATAGATGTGACTGAGGGAGACCCAGCAACCTTGCAATGTAAATTTTCTGGAACGAAAGATATTACAGCCAGATGGTTCAAAGATGGCAAGGAACTGACTTTAGGCCCAAAATATAAGATCAGTGTTACAGATACTGTCTCAGTCCTAAAGGTGCTTCATGCGGAAAAGAAAGATAGTGGGGAGTATGTATTTGAGGTTCACAACGATGTTGGGAGCAGTAGCTGTTCTGCCAGCATCAATGTCTTAGGTGTGTATGAACTCTCTTTTAGTATTGGCTCCTGAGTTGATATGTACCACAATCATGGCTGAATTTCATACTTTGTCTTTTTACTCTGTCTTGGATAGATCTCATTATACCACCTAAATTCACCAAAAAGCTCAAGAAAATGGACAGCATTAAGGGGTCTTTCGTCCACTTGGAATGTATAGTGTCTGGTTCACATCCTATAAGTATCCAGTGGTACAAGGATGGCCAAGAAATAACAGCAAGTGAAAAGCACAAATATTCTTTCCATGACAATACTGCCTTTCTGGAAATCAATAAACTGGAAGGCACAGACAGTGGCTCTTACACCTGTGAAGCAACAAATAAGGCAGGAAGCAACCAATGCAGTGGGCTCTTAACAGTCAAAGGTTTGAACTCCTTCTTCTCTTATATTAGGTCTCTCATTTGTAATTCACCTATCTTTGGGTAATCTTTCCTTCTTTCTTTCTTTCTTTCTTTCTTTCTTTTTTTTTTTTTTTTTAACATTTTATAGAACCGCCATATTTTGTGGA
>VXAV01000950.1:122719-136062 GCA_013399715.1 Alectura lathami
TCACTTAAAGTCACTGAAAGAGACCCTGTGACTTTGGAATGTACCGTGGAGGGGACACCAGAGCTCCGAATAAGATGGTACAAAGACGGCAAACAACTTCTGCCCAGTAGATATTACACAATGAGCTTTGAAAACAATGTGGCCAGTTTCAGGATTGAACCTGTATCAAAGGAGGATAGTGGTACATACAGTTTTAAGGTTGAAAATGACTTTGGAAGTAGCACCTGTGAAGCTGTTCTGACTGTGCTAGGTTTGTATTGTCATTTGGCAAATTCACCAATCCAGCAGGGAGGGAGTTAAAAGTTTGTGAAAGATAAGCAATAAGGTAACTGGTGTGTTTTTGCCATGTGTTTTGTTGCACAGATCAATCAATTCCTCCCTTATTTATCAAAAAGCTAACTAAGAAGGATACTGTTCTGGGATCTTCTATTCGAATGGAGTGCAAAGTCTCTGGATCACTTCCCATTACTGCAAAATGGTTTAAGGATGGAAAAGAGATAACTGACAGTGCAAAATACAGAAGCCTGTGCCACGAGAACACCATGTCACTCGAGATTGCTAATCTAGAGCTGGCAGACACTGCAAATTACACATGTAATGTCTCTAACATTGCTGGGAGCGATTCTTGCAGTGCTGTCCTGACAGTGAAAGGTTTGGAACTCTTTGACTCTGCTTCTTTTTCTTGAGAAAATGCCTTAAATCTTATGCCAACATAGCACTCTTATACCTCTTAATATTAATGCTGAAAATTTGGTCTCCATTTTCTTGCTGTGGATCTTTAACCTCTTATACATTCAGTGCCTCTGCTTAACTCACTAATTTTCTTCATTCTTAGGCATTCCTGATGTAACTGAATATTTCTTTTTCTTAAAAACTGCAGAGCCACCAAGTTTCTTAGTAAAACCTGAAAGCCAGCAAGCCATCCCAGATTCCACGGTGGAGTTTAAGGCCACACTAAAAGGAACGCCTCCATTTACAGTAAAGTGGTTCAAAGAGGACTTAGAACTTGTATCTGGTCCGACTTGTTTCATTGGGATTGAAGGGTCAACTGGGTTCTTAACCCTCTATTCAGTGGATACTTCTAGGAGTGGGCACTACACCTGCCATGTTTCAAATGATGTTGGCAGTGACTCTTGCACTACAATGTTGATGGTAACAGGTGTGCATACTTTCTTGCCGCTTTGCAGTCTTTTTGTCTATTTCTTTGCTTTACTTTCTTCCAAGCCCTCTGTAGTGATTTTTGATACCCTGCCATGCAAATTCCCTGCCCTGTGTTTGCAACCCACACTTGTTTGACTTGCTCTTTTCCCTCCTCTTTCCTTTCCAGTATTCAGAACTTTCTGACTCCAATTTTCTGATTTTTTAGAACCACCCAAGTTTTCTAAGAAGCTAGACGCAGCAAAAGTAGTCAAACAGGGTGACTCAGCCCGGCTTGAGTGCAAAGTAAGTGGATCTCCGGAAATGAAAGTAGTATGGTTCAGAAATGACCATGAAATTATTGCCAGTGAAAAATTCCGGACTTCATTCATCGACTCTGTGGCTGTGCTTGAAATGAATCATCTCAGTACTGATGAGAGTGGTGACTACATCTGTGAAGCTCACAACCCTGCCGGCAAGGCCAGCTGCAGTACCAAAGTCACAGTGAAAGGTTAGCTGTCCTCTTGTTCTCTGACTACATCCTATTTTTCCCTGATGGCTTTCTCCCCTGGAAATCCACAAGAGCATTAGATTCATTTATTTCAGGGAACGCCTTTTTCTTTGTGTTCTGTTTGTTTCTTGATGTCCCCTCACCCCCCTCTGCCAGGATCTAAGCAAGAGCTGTTGTTCTTAATGCAGATGTGTACTAGGCTAGGTGTCCCCCATGACTGCCAAGGTCCAAGACAGGTAGATCTGCTATACTGTGGAGCTGAAATATGAAGAAAAAGAGCAGACCCACACTGAGCAGTGTCAGTTTTACACCCTGTTTTGGGGCTACTACCAACTATGGGACCTATACCCTCTCTGTCAAGGGTCTCCCCTCTGTTTACCTCTTCTGCAGAGGAGCATAGAGCTCTGAATGCTTACCTGCCTGCAAGATAATTTCGTAATGTGCCCAGAAAATGAGTAAACTCCTTGCACATTCTGTTGATTTTCCCAGCAGTCTTGTGGTGAAAAAACTTGTATCAGTAAACTTTTGGTCAAATAGCTCTAGACTCCTTTCTAAAAATGATCGTTTCTTCCCTTGGTAGAACCTCCTGTGTTTAGCAGGAAGCCCTCTCCAGTAGACATGCTCAGAGGAACAGAGTTTAGCCTGGAATGTGAGATTTCAGGAACACCACCATTTGATGTTATCTGGTACAAAGACAAGAGACAAATCCGCAGTAGTAAGAAGTATAAGGTTACAGCCAAAAACTACCATACAAGCGTTCGGATCCTTAATGTTGAAGCTGCAGATGTTGGTGAATATCAGTGCAAAGCTCAGAACGACGTAGGAAGTGACACTTGTTTTTGCACAGTGAAGCTGAAAGGTAAGGTATTGGTACACATGCCTTCTGCAGTGTTCCCAGTGGCACCACATTGCTCTTCTTTTATGTAGACACTATGAGTATTTACTACAACTCCATGTTTCTTGTCCAGAACCACCGAAATTCCTGACAAAAATAAACAGCGTGACTGTTGTGGTTGGTGAACCAGTAGAGTTACAAGCAAGAGTGGAAGGCTCCCAGCCAATTTCTGTGCAGTGGCTTAAAGACAAGGAGGAGATTATTAGAGAAAGTGAAAACACGAAGATCACATTTAAGGAAAATATTGCAACATTACAGCTTGTACACACAGAGGCGAGCAGTGCTGGGAAATATATCTGCCAGATCAGAAATGATGCTGGAAGTCGAGAGTGTATGGCTACCTTAACTATTCTAGGTTGGTAAAAAGCATAAATTCATAAAATATTTTTTTAAGATAGGAACTTGGTAATTTAGGATCAGCTGCATGCTTTGTTTTTGCACCTGAATTCAAAGCAGGCAAAACAGAGAATCCGTGTGTCTCCAGTAAATATTAGCTGGGTTCCTTTTTTCCAGTTATCCAGGGATAGCAGGGAAAGGAACTACAGGCCTCTACACTGTGATGGAATTCAGTTGACTGTATTCCTAAGTCATGTTTTCTTCTCATGCATGCTTGGAGAGGGACAGATAGGTGCATTTCTCTCCTAGGAGTTCCAAAATATTTTTACTTCATTTTGGAGAGCATCTGAAGTATCTAGTTTAAAGTGGAATAAAGGGTGGAAAAAAGAGAGTTGAAAATATTTCCCAACCCAACAAACAGAGATATCCTTAGTATCAAATGTCTAAGTCTCATCTTATAGTGAAATACTTATAATTAGTACTAATAAAATCTAGTTTTTACCATGCATGTTACTTGTCTCTCCTTTCAGAGCCTGCAGTCATTGTAGAGAAGGCAGAGCCAATGAGGGTTACTATAGGAGATGCCTGTACTTTGGAGTGCAAAGTGGCAGGCACACCAGAGCTTTCCACTGGGTGGTTTAAGGATGGCAAAGAGCTGACCAGCAGCCAAAAATACAGGATTACTTTCCTCAACAAAGTATCGACACTAAAAATTATGGATGCAGAGAAGGAAGATGGTGGATTGTACACTTTCGCAGTGCAAAACGACGTGGGGAAAAGCAGTTGCACAGCATCGGTTGAAGTTTTAGGTTGGTTTGGTAGTTTGTCTTCTACTTTTTACTCAAACTTTCTTATATCCATGTTCTTTTTTCTTCCTTCCATTCTTTCCCTCCTTTTCTCTCTAACAATGGATTTATTATATTTTCTTATGCAGATCGAATCATTCCTCCTTCTTTCACAAGAAAGCTAAAGGAAACCCCTGGCATCCTGGGTTCCTCAGCACTGCTGGAATGCAAAGTGGCGGGTTCACCTCCTATTTCTATAGAGTGGTTCCAAAACGGACTTAAGTTAGTTAGTGGGGAAAAACATAGCATCACCTTTACAGATAACCTATGTATTTTAGAAGTGAATTCACTGAGCAACTCAGATTCTGGAACTTACACCTGCAAAGCTACCAACATAGCTGGTTCGGATGAATGCAGTGCTGTATTGACCGTACAAGGTCAGTATATAATGGTCAGCAATTCTGAGCTACTCTTTCCTCTTTCTCTCTTGAAATTGCCTTTGGTCTTTTGTAAGTATACTGGGGAAAAATTATTGACTAGAAAGTAAAGGCTTTGTTCTTTAACTTCAGTAGGTGTGTAGAAATGCCAGGGTTATGCTGTAGCAATCTGTTTTATCTCTCTTTCTTTCTTGTATGTTTAGAACCACCATCTTTTGAGAGGACACCTGAGCCTTTGGATGTTTTGCCAGGCACAAGCGTGACTTTTACAGGTGTTATCAGAGGAACCCCTCCTTTTAAGGTGAACTGGTTTAGAGGGGCCAACGAGCTTGTGCCAGGGGACAAATGCAATATCTACTTGGAGGACTCCGTTGTAGAGCTTGAGTTATTTGATGTAACTCCTCTCCAAAGCGGAGAGTACACATGTCTAGTGACTAATGAAGCTGGCAGGGCAAATTGTACAACACATCTTACAGTGAAAGGTTTGTAAAGATTGCATCTCTCTGTTTGCCTCTGTTTCCTTCCTTCCATTCATACTACTATGTTCAACATTTGTGACTTCTTACCCTTCATTAGAGCCAGCTGTCTTTGTGAAGAAACTGAGTGATCAGTACGTGGAACCTGGTAAGCCCATCATCCTGGAGGGCACTTACACAGGCAGCTTGCCCATCTCTGTGACATGGAAGAAGAATGGCCACACACTTTCTCAGTCTCAGAAGTGTAGCATCACCACCACAGAGAAATCCTGCGTCCTGGAGATACTTGACAGCACCAAAGAGGATGCAGGAGAATACACCTGCCATGTTGAAAATGAGGCAGGAAGAGATGTTTGTGAGGCTGTAGTCTCTACCCTAGGTGTGTGCTTCCTTTGCTTCTTTTTCTTGCCTGTTCTTTCAATTATATACTTTCAAAAGCCTGGCATTATAATGAGCCTATCTACTGTACAGATTTATCTCTGTTTCAGGCATGCNGTCTTGGTACAAAGGTGATACAAAACTCAGGTCTACTCCTGAGTACAAAGTGTTCTTCAAAGACAACATTGCTACGCTCACTTTCAACAAAGTGGTTAGTAATGACAGCGGTGAATATATCTGCAAGGCAGAAAACAGTGTAGGAACTGCATCTACGAAAGCTCTCTTAACAGTTCAAGGTGATTGTTTTGTATTACCTTGTTCCAAATACTTCTTTACAGTACTTTTCCTCTTGCAAAAAAAAAAAAAAAAAAAATTGCTTCCTGTCATATATTTATCTTTTACTTGCTTTCTTCCAGAGCGCAAACGACCACCTTCCTTTGCAAGAAGATTAAAGGACATCGAACACCCTGTTGGTTTACCCCTTAAATTTATGTGTCGGCTCAATGGCTCAGAGCCCATTACCGTGACTTGGCATAAAGATGGTGTGCCGTTAAGCGATGACCACAATGTGCACACATCCTTTGTAGATAATGTCGCAGTACTGCAACTGGTGAGAACTGAGATGAATCACACTGGGCAGTACACCTGCACAGCCACTAATGCAGTGGGCACTGCCAACTCAAGTGCTAGGCTTACAGTGACAGGTGTGTTGGCTTACAAAACTTTTGCCTGGACCACAGGTGCCCCCTTTCCTTTTTATGTATGCAATGGTATCTGTGCTTTGGATTAACTTTTTAATGAGGTATGAGTATTGTATGTTTTCTTGTGTTTCTAGAACCCAAGCAAGCACCTGTCTTTGATACTAAACCAGAATCTATTGATGTGCCTTTTGGAGAAAGTGCTGACTTTGAATGCCATGTTACTGGAGCCCAGCCAATACAAATCACCTGGTCCAAGGATGGTCGGGAGATCCGAACTGGAGGAAACTTCAATATTACATTTGTAGCTAACACAGCTCACCTTCGAGTGCTCAGAGTGGGTAAAGGAGACTCTGGTCAATATACTTGCCAAGCTAGTAATGAAGCTGGGAAAGACTTTTGCTCAGCCCAACTTATTGTCAAAGGTATTGTGATTAAATCAACTTTGTTTGCGTGTTTTCTTTCTCTTGGGTAAAGAGGCTTCTTTGCTACTAAGCCTTGTCTTCCATACTTTCCAGCTTGGAAAGATCTAGAAAAGTAGCTTTTCAGAAAGCAGACATACCATGAGGTGAATCTCTGCTCCTCTCATACTGTGTGACAATAGAAGCCTTGTGCGTCTGCAAAACGTCCAAGGTCTCTTTGAAAAACTCTTTGTTGACATGGAGAGCTGCACACAATACTCTCCCCGCTTCTTACTTTATCATTAGTGCTTAAACTACAGTTACAGGGGTACTCGCACATAGTTATTATGATATAGTAAAATACCATTACCTTGCATTTGTACACCAGCATTGGTGTCTCTTTCAACTTTGCAAAATATTTCAGTTGCAGTTGTTAATTACTGATTGAACTTAGGCTATAAATCACTTAAGTTCTTAATGCAGAAATATGCCTTAAAGATGTGCAAGCAAGTGAAAGTATACCTACCATGCTTCTGCTGCTCCTGGGGTAAGATCCTGGGGGTGATGGGCTTTCATGCTGGCCTGGGGACATTTTCAGCATGCAAAGGTCACTGCAAAATTTCTCTTAGATGGAGCAATCGTCCTTCGTGCATCTTTTACAGATCCAGCTGTCTGAAGCAGCAGGCTCCAGCGTTGGCAGAACATATTTGTGGTTGGTTTTGCTGTCTTTTCTCCTTCTTGCTTCTTTCCTTGAGAGGAAACACTGGCTGGGGATACAACCAGCTGCCATAGCAAACTCACCTTATCGCACCTCAGTACTCTTGTGCTCTCCATGACTCTTGCTCAGCACTGTAGATTTCATAAGGCAAATGTGTGCTGTCACTCTCTACATACTTATTTTTTCCTGCAGAACCTCCCAAGTTCGTCAAGAAGCCTGAAGCTTTGCGATTTGTGAGGCAGGGAGACACAGTTCAACTTGAATGTAAAATCAGTGGCACGCCAGAGATCAGGACCATATGGTACAAGAACGATCAGGCACTCCAGGCGAGCAACAGGCTTCACATGTCCTTTGTAGACTTCACAGCAGTGCTAACTATCTTGGATGCCAGCGCTGAGGATGCCGGCGATTACATATGTGAAGCCCAAAACTCTGCAGGCACTGCCAGCTGTAGCACTTCGGTAGCAGTGAAAGGTTAGCAGCATGGCTCCACACACCACCAGAATGCTGGGCTCCTGGTCCTGCTCCCAACCGCACCCCCGGGCAGAGAGCTGCTGCCGTGGCAGTCTGTCGCCAGCTGCTCTCTCGTTCAGTGTGTTGTAGGCAAGGGAGACTGGGCAGGAAGTGGTAGTGGGTGTTAAGCACTGTGCAGCCACTCCCTTGCTTCCCCATTTAAGTCAATTGCAAGCTGAATAAGGCAAGGTTGTTGGGTCAGAAGCACAGACTAGATAGAGCACCAGCCATGGCGAGAGAGCTGGACGCAGTCTGCAGCCATCCCTCTGCCTCCTTTTTATATACAGTGATTCTGTCAGGAGTGAAATTTAAGAGTTAAGAGGCAACTGTTGTGCTGAGCCTCACTAATGATAGTTTTCATGACTGGAAAGAGGTGGGGAAAGCTGTGATATGGTCCTGGAGAGAGGGGAGAGTGGGTTTTGGGGAGGGGCACTGAGCACTGTTTCCAAACAGTTGCAGAAGTGCCATGTTTTCTGCCCTTGGACTCTGAGTGCTTGGGATGGCTTCGTGGGAGATGTTGGGGACTCAGCATTTTTTAGAGGTGAGGCCATGTATCTGGAGGCTAAATATGGGTTTAGAAGTGTAGGCCCCCTTCCTGAATATGTTGCCTTTTGATACTATCCAGAAACCCACCCAGGGAAGCAGGCTCACATGTTATGATGTGATTCTTTTTTTATAGAACCACCTGTTTTTAGCAAGGTGCCGAGCCCTGTGGACACACTTAAAGGCTCAGATGTTATCCTCCAGTGTGAGATAGCAGGGACTCCACCCTTTGAGGTGGCATGGTTCAAGGACCGGAGGCAGGTGCGGAGCAGCAAGAAGTTCAAGGTGACAGCCAAGCACTCCATTGCCAGTCTTCACATCCTCAATCTGGAATCTCAAGATATTGGAGAATACCAATGCAAAGCAATGAATGAGGTGGGGAGTGACACTTGCACCTGCCCAGTGAAATTCAAAGGTTTGTATGCTAAAGGATCAACAATACCAGTGCCTTCTTTTCTTGATCTGCTGGCTGTACCTCTTCCAAGCAGGCATGTATGATTAACCATTCCCTGCCTCCTTGTTTTTGCCATCAGAGCCCCCACGCTTTGCCAAGAAGCTGAGTGACACTGCAATCTTCGTTGGAGAGCCAACAGCCCTGCAGGCTGTGGTGGAAGGGTCCCCACCAATCTCTGTTGTCTGGCTGAAAGACAAGGGTGAAGTTATTAGGGAGAGTGAAAATGTCCAAATGTGGTTTATGGACAATATTGCAACTCTTGAGATTGCCAGTGCAGAGGGTGCTGATGTTGGAAAGTACATCTGCCAGATCAAAAATGATGCTGGCATGCGAGAGTGCTCTGCATTTTTACAAGTCTTAGGTGGGTATAGCCTGCTCCACAGGTTCTATATCTTGCAATTGCAAAGTTGCCTCTGCCACCTTTTGTTTGCTGCTTATATCCTGTGCTCAACAGTTTGCAGTGGATTTCCTGATGATACATTTTCCCCTCCCTTCCTATTTCAGAACCAGCAGTCATCTTAGAGAAGACTGAGCCGATTACAGTGATGTCTGGCAACCCTTTTACTTTGGAGTGCAAAGTAGGGGGGACGCCTGAACTTATCACCAAGTGGTACAAAGATGGCAGAGAGCTAAGAAGTGACCGAAAATACCAGATTACCTTTTTCAACAATATATCTACTCTGAAAGTCTTTTCTGCAGAGAGGGGAGATGGGGGCTTATATACTTTTGAGGTGCACAATGAGGTGGGGGACAGCAGCTGCACTTCTTCAGTTGATGTTTCAGGTCAGCTCTAAATCTTGTCTTCTTAAAAAATGGGATGGGTTTTTTTGCTTTCCACTTAAAAAAAAAACAAACTGCACTTTTCTTATTATTCTTCTGTACTGTCTTACTTAGATCGCCTTGTTCCTCCTTCATTCTCAAGAAAATTAAAGGAAACAAATGGGGTGCTGGGATCCTCAGTGCTGCTGGAGTGCAAAGTGTCCGGCACATCCCCCATGTCAGTGGCCTGGTTTCAGGATGGGAACGAGATTGTTAGTGGGGAGAAATATGAGATCTCTTTCTTGGATAACATTTGTGCTTTGAAGCTGAATGCCTTAGATGTCACAGATACAGGGCCATATACTTGTGTGGCAACAAATGTGGCTGGATCTGACGAATGCAGTGCCTTCTTGACTGTACAAGGTCAGTGGAAGGATATCACAGCCCCTTCTACAAAATTCTTCTTCCTTCTTTTTTCCTTATCTCTGATTTTCCATGGTTTGGTTTTCATGGTTTTTTGTTTGTTTGTTTGTTGTTTTTTTTTTTTCTGGTTTCTCCCTTTCTCTCTATTTTAAAACCACTTTAGTTTGCACCCCCAACAGGATCTCTCCTATTAACATCTTTGTCCCTCTTTGCTTCTTTGCATGACCCTTAGAACCACCTTCTTTTGTGAAGACACCTGATCCCCAGGAAGTTTTGCCTGGATCAAGTGTGACATTCACCAGCCACATCACGGGTAGCACACCCTTCAAAGTCACCTGGTTCCGAGGCATCAGGGAGCTGGTGCCAGACAGCACCTGCTCCATTTCTCTGGATGAGTCTAAGGCACAGTTGCAACTGTTCAATGTGGAGCCGGGCAGCAGTGGGGACTATGCCTGTGTGGTCACAAATGATGCTGGCAGTGCCTCATGCACAACTCAACTCTTTGTGAAAGGTGTGTGTGTGTGTATGCATAGATGTCTCTTCCTTTGTGCTCTGCCCGCAGCCCTGCCACATCTGTCTGTCTCACTATTGACCTGTGCCTCCACACAGAGCCTGCAGTCTTCATGAAGAAGTTAAGTGATTTCAGTGTGGAACAGGGGAAGTCCATTGTTCTGGAAAGCACCTACATGGGCACCCCTCCCATCTCTGTCACCTGGAAAAGGAATGGCATGCCAATTGCTCAGTCTCCACGCTGCAGTGTTACAACTACTGACAAATCTGGCATTCTTGAAATCTTCAATAGCACCAAGAGTGATGAAGGCGAATATACCTGTGAGGTGTCAAATGAGGCGGGTGGGGATGTTTGCCACAGCCTTGTATCCGTCTTAGGTATGCACCACCCCCAATCCCCTAGGTTACCCCAGTGATGCTCTTCTTCTGCTCACTATGCTCTCTCCTCCCCTAGAACCACCCTATTTCATCACACACCTGGACCATGTGGAGGTGAAGGTTGGCGAGCCGTTGGTCTTAAAATGCCAGCTTGGTGGTGCACCAGAAATCAAGGTGTCTTGGTACAAAGGAGACACCAAGCTCAGGTCAACACAGACTTATAAAATGCACTTCAAGAATAATGTTGCAACGCTGGCATTCTCCACCGTGGAGGACAGTGATATTGGAGAATATACCTGCAAAGCAGAAAATAGCGTTGGCTTCGCTACCTCCACAGCTTTGCTTGTTGTTAAAGGTGATGAGCCCAGGGCCACTCTTTCCTGGGGTATTTTCTAGAAACTCTTTACTGTCTACAAAAAGGGGTTCTTATTAGATTATGTTTTAAGTAATTCTAGGTTGACAGCGCAGCTTCCTACTTATGGTGGTGATTATTACTATTTTGCAGAACGTCAACTTCCACCTACATTTGCCAGGAAACTGAAAGATATTCAGGAGACAGTTGGTGCCCCAGTGACTTTTGATTGCCGCATAAATGGCTCAGAGCCTATCCAGGTCTCTTGGTACAAGGATGGAGTTCTCTTAAGTGACAGCGATAACGTGCAGTCAACCTTCTTAAATAATGTTGCAGCTCTCCAGATCTTGCAAACTAGTATGGCTTACTGTGGCCAATATACTTGCTCAGCCCAAAATGCACTGGGGACTGCATCTTCCAGTGCCAAGCTTCTCCTCACAGGTTTGTAGCTCAATCTTAAACAAAGATATTTTGCATCTATTTTCTGTTTTAGTGCTTCACCCTTTCTCCCACTCTACCCATTGTATGGTGGTAAGGGAGTGTGGGCATGGCATGATGTGGTGTGCAGTGAATCTTGGTGGTGAGTTCTGCCATGCTTTCCTCTTTGCAGAACATCTACAACCACCCTTCTTTGATGTCAAGCCAGTATCTATTGACGTGGCACTAGGGGAAAGTGCAACCTTTAAGTGCCACGTGACTGGCTCCTCACCCATGAGGATTACGTGGACCAGAGACAACAGAGAGATCCGTCCAGGTGGCAACTACAAGATGACACTGGTGGAAAACACAGCCAGCTTGGTGGTCCTGAAAGTGGGTAAAGGGGATGCTGGACTCTACACCTGTACCGCCAGCAACAGTGTTGGAAAGGATGCATGCGCAGCTCAGCTGGCTGTACAAGGTATTGCTGGGAGTTTTACTGTTCAGATGGCTTTTCTTTGTAACAAAGACACCCACAAAAAGCCCTGAATAGCGCAGACATGCAAGACTAACAATCTTAACAGTAGGCTACGCTGAGATCTCTTATTTCATTCGAATATGATTTTAATACCTAAATGCTTATTCATCTTTCTTCTGGTCTGGTATAGTGAGTCTTATCAAAGGAATGCTGTCATTGAAATGTTAATTCTGACTTAGTACCCTGTTGTGCCTTTATGAATGACTCTGTCAGCCAGCAAAATCTGTCTGTCTTAAACTCTTTCTCCAGAAATGTCATTCACTAACTGATGCAGAAGAGGGAAAATTAGGGGAAAGAAGCAAATTCACCTACAAGGCTTAAATGTATTTCTGCTGGCTGTGCAAATACTTTTACTCTTTTGTAGCCTGAAAACATTGAAAACTGCTGTTGTTGAGTAGGAAAAATTGGAGGATCTGGGGGCGGACTTAGTAACAAATACTCATTCCACCAATGCTTCACTTCTCCACATGGAGATACTGATCTTATGATTTTCAAAGATCTAAATTTATAACTGTCCTGGTGCAAGTGACACTCGACTCTTACTGTAATTTCCTTAATGTAGGTGGGAACTTTGGATATATTTATAGCTGTTCCGGATATCTTATTCCTACTGATTTCATGAAAGGACAATTGTAAAATATGCTACTTGAATGATGCATGAATTTAAATGTCGCTGTTTTTTCAGGGTGTTCTTTTCTCTCTTTCTCTCTCTCTCTTTTTTTTTTTTTTTTTTTCCCCCTCTAGAATTTACTTTTAGATTAGATAGTNTTTTCCCCTCGGAATAAGTGATAGGTTTATTTGACTGGCGTTACTGTTCATAAAATTGTCATGGCTGTCCTTATTAATTTTCTTACTCTTCAGCTCTTTATTCGTAAAATTGTGTATTGTTCCTTTTATAGCTTTTTTTTTTTTTTCAGACTTCTTATATCTTTGATTCTTTAGAATTTGTACAGTTTTTTCAGGGCTGTAAAATTAATTTTGCTCATAAATTGTCATCCACTTCCTACAAAGCTTGGTAGTTCAATCTTATGTGTGAATTGATTTGCGTTTTTGTTTTTACATACAGTCTTGTTTGTAAAATCAAGATCTTATGTCCAACTGATTTTCAACATCTCTTGTTTTTTTTATTAACTTTCCCAATTTAAAATCCAGTGTTCTCAATCTGTAGTTTTAACAACTGCTTCAGGTTCTAGAATCTACTTAACATTTGAAGTATATACTTTACTAACCTGTATTCTCATTTTTGGAAATAAATGGAGTTAGTGTGAATGGTCAGCAAATGTTAGTATGCAAATAGGTAATCAACTGTTTATCAACATGAAATCTGATAGTAAATTAGTGAGATTCCAGGAGTTTTCTTTGTTAGCTGGACATGATTTCTATTTTTAGAAACTCTAAGGAAGCTTTGTTACTAACAACATAGGATGTTCTGTAAACATCCCACAGGTTGAAGTGACCCACAGTAAAAGAGATATCCTTCCTACACTTTGCAAGCAGATGCACAAACATGCATTTCATCCTGTTCTGTAGAGAGATCTGTTGGTTGAGCCCACATTACCACCTCAGTTTCACTACTTGTATCTTTGATCCATGAGCATTCAGAGTCTTGTGATTCTGAATCATCCATATGGTACTTTTGAAGTAAAGTATCAAACATCCCCTCCGTTCTCTCCTTACAGCAAAA
>VXAV01000950.1:258717-277794 GCA_013399715.1 Alectura lathami
AGCATATCTTCAATGTTAAGGTTCTTGACAGGCCTGGTCCCCCAGAAGGGCCTTTGGCCGTGTCTGAAGTCACTGCAGAAAAATGTGTGCTGTCATGGTTACCTCCTCTGGATGATGGAGGAGCAAAGATTGACCATTATGTGGTTGAAAAACGTGAAACCAGTAGATTGGCATGGACAGCTGTAGCCACAGAAGTTCCACTAACTAAACTGAAGGTTACTAAGCTGTTGAAGGGCAACGAGTATGTGTTCCGTGTTATGGCAGTTAACAAATATGGAGTTGGTGAGCCTCTTGAATCAGAGCCAGTTCTTGCAGTAAATCCATATGTGCCACCTGATCCACCTAAAACACCCGAAGTCACAGCAATTACAAAAGATTCTATGATTGTCTGCTGGGGCCATCCTGATTCTGATGGTGGGAGCCCAATAACTAACTATATTGTGGAACGTCGGGATAGAGCTGGTCTTCGGTGGGTAAAATGTAACAAACGAGTTGTTACTGACTTACGTTACAAAGTGTCTGGACTGACAGAAGGTCATGAATATGAATACAGAGTCATGGCTGAAAATGCTGCTGGAGTCAGTGAGCCAAGCCCAACCAGTCCATTCTATAAAGCTTGTGATACTGTATTTAAGCCTGGTCCCCCAGGTAACCCTCGTGTGTTGGATAGCAGCAAGTCCTCTATTACAATAGCATGGAACAAACCCATATATGATGGTGGTTCAGAGATAACAGGTTACATGGTTGAGATCGCACTACCTGAGGAAGATGAGTGGAAGATTGTAACTCCGCCAGCAGGTCTAAAGGCCACTTCTTTTACCATCACTAACCTAAAAGAAAACCAAGAGTATAAGATCCGGATATATGCTATGAACTCTGAAGGTCTTGGGGAACCTGCTCTTGTTCCTGGGACTCCAAAAGCTGAAGAAAGACTGCTACCTCCAGAGATTGAACTGGATGCAGAACTACGTAAAGTTGTAATTATTAGAGCCTGCTGTACTCTAAGACTCTTTGTCCCAATTAAAGGAAGACCAGCACCTGAGGTAAAATGGACAAGAGAACATGGGGAATCTTTGGATAGAGCAAGCATTGAATCAACAAGCTCTTATACTCTACTTATCGTTGAAAATGTCAATAGATTTGATAGTGGCAAATACATGCTGACAATTGAAAACAGCTCAGGTAGTAAGTCAGCATTTGTGAATGTCAGAGTTCTTGATACTCCAGGGGCACCTCAGGATTTGAAAATAAAAGAAGTTACAAAATCATCAGTTACACTCACATGGGAGCCTCCTCTCATAGATGGTGGTTCTAAAATAAAAAATTACATTGTTGAAAAGCGTGAATCAACAAGAAAAGCTTATGCAACTGTTAATGCCAATTGCCACAAGACCAGCTGGAAAGTGGATTCACTGCAAGAAGGCTGCAACTACTACTTCAGAGTCCTAGCTGAAAATGAGTATGGAATAGGCCTTCCAGTTGAAACTTCAGAATCAGTAAAAGTGTCAGAAAGACCACTTCCACCAGGAAAGATAACTTTGTTGGATGTGACAAGAAATAGCGTATCCCTATCTTGGGAAAAACCTGAACATGATGGTGGTAGCAGAATTCTGGGCTACATTGTAGAAATGCAAAGCAAAGGCAGTGAAAAGTGGTCAACTTGCGCTACAGTGAAAGTTACAGAAGCCACCATCACAGGACTGATCCAAGGTGAAGAATACACCTTCCGTGTTTCAGCTCAGAATGAGAAGGGTATCAGTGATCCTCGTCAACTGGGCATACCAGTTGTTGCAAAAGATCTTGTGATTCCACCAGCTTTCAAACTGCTGTTTACTACTTTCAGTGTTCTAGCAGGAGAGGACTTAAAGGTTGATGTTCCTTTTGTTGGTCGACCCAAACCAGCAGTGTTTTGGCATAAAGATAATGTGGCATTGAAGCAGACTACCAGAGTAAATGCTGAAAGTTCAGAAAATAACACAGTATTAACAATAAAAGAAGCATGCAGAGAAGATGTGGGGGCATATTTAGTTAGACTTACAAATTCTGCAGGTGAAGCAACTGAGACCTTAAATATTGTTGTCCTTGACAAACCAGGACCTCCAACTGGACCAGTCAAAGTAGACGAAGTAACAGCAGACAGTATTACCATTTCCTGGGAGCCACCCAAGTATGATGGTGGTAGCTCTATTAATAATTATATTGTAGAAAAAAGAGACACTTCCACCACCACTTGGCAGATTGTATCAGCTACTGTTGCAAGAACAACCATAAAAGCATGTCGATTAAAGACTGGCTGTGAATATCAGTTCAGAATCACAGCTGAGAACAGATATGGGAAGAGCACCTATCTCACTTCAGAGTCAATTGTAGCCCAGTACCCATTTAAAGTTCCTGGTCCACCTGGAACACCTTTTGTAACAAATGTATCAAAAGACAGCATGGTGGTACAATGGAATGAACCAGTCAACGATGGCGGTAGCAAGATCATTGGGTATCACTTGGAACGCAAAGAAAGAAATAGTATTCTATGGGCTAAGCTGAATAAATCACCTATTCCAGACACCAAATTTAAGACAACTGGCCTTGAGGAAGGTCTTGAATACGAGTTCAGAGTTTATGCGGAAAACATAGTGGGCATTGGTAAAGCAAGTAAAGCATCTGAATGCTACACTGCACGTGACCCATGTGACCCTCCAGGTCGTCCAGAACCTGTAATTGTCACAAGAAGTTCAGTAACACTTCAGTGGAAGAAACCTATATATGATGGTGGAAGTAAGATCACAGGCTATGTTGTTGAAAAGAAGGAGCTACCCGATGGTCGCTGGATGAAAGCAAGTTTTACAAATGTCATTGATACCCAATTTGAAGTAACCGGTCTGGTTGAAAACCAGAGGTACGAGTTCCGTGTTATAGCACGAAATGCTGCAGGTGTTTTCAGTGAACCATCTGAGAGCTCAGGTGCCATTACAGCAAGAGATGAAGTAGAACCACCTCATATAAGTATGGATCCAAAATTTAGAGACACAATAGTAGTAAATGCTGGTGACTCCTTCAAGATTGAAGCCGATGTTCATGGCAAACCAATACCTTCTATTCAGTGGCTAAAAGGTGATCATGAACTGACAAACACTGCTCGTATGGAAATTAAAAGTACTGATTTTGCAACAAGCCTTAGTGTGAAGGAAGCCATTAGAGTTGACAGTGGTCAATATGTACTATTGGCAAAGAATGTTGCAGGCGAAAAGAAAGTTCCTGTTAATGTCAAAGTTCTCGATAGACCTGGACCACCAGAAGGACCTGTTGAGATTACAGGTGTCACTGCTGAAAAATGCATGTTGTCCTGGAAACCTCCACTACAAGATGGTGGTAGTGATATTTCACACTATGTTGTGGAAAAAAGGGAGACCAGTCGCCTGGTTTGGACTGTTGTTGATTCAAATGTGCAGACCCTTAACTGCAAAGTTACTAAACTTTTAGAAGGAAATGAATATGTTTTCCGCATCATGGCAGTAAATAAATACGGCGTTGGTGAACCTCTTGAGTGTGAACCAATACTTGCCAAGAATCCATTTGTAGTGCCACTTGCACCAAAGGCACCAGAAGTCACAGCCATTACCAAGGATTCTATGATAGTTGTATGGGAGAGGCCAGCCTCAGATGGAGGTAGTGAAATCCTAGGCTACGTCCTTGAAAAACGAGATAAGGAAGGGATTCGCTGGACGAGATGTAACAAACGCCTGATAAGTGAACTGCGATACAGAGTGACTGGCCTGATAGAAAATCATAATTATGAGTACAGAGTTTCAGCTGAAAATGCTGCTGGTCTTAGTGAACCAAGCCTACCTTCCACTTACTATAAGGCGTGTGATCCTATATACAAGCCAGGACCACCCAATAATCCTAAGGTCGTGGATGTTACAAGATCGTCAGTTTTCCTTTCATGGGGCAAACCTATCTACGACGGTGGCTCTGAAATTCAAGGATACATTGTGGAAAAATGTGATGTAAGTGATGGTGAATGGGCAATTTGTACCCCTCCAACTGGAATTAAGAACACCCATATGGAAGTAGAAAAACTAGTGGAGAAACATGAATACAAATTCCGCATCTGTGCAGTTAATAAAGCAGGAGTTGGAGATCATGCAGATGTTCCTGGTTCTGTTATTGTGGAAGAAAAGATGGAGGCACCAGACCTTGACCTTGACATGGAATTAAGGAAAGTTGTAAATGTGCGGGCAGGAGGTTCCTTAAGACTGTTTGTTCCCATCAGAGGTCGTCCAACACCTGAAGTAAAATGGGGTAAAATGGATGGTGAGATCAGAGAGGCAGCCATTATTGACACCACTAGCAGCTTTACTTCCCTTGTTCTAGACAATGTTAACCGATTTGATACTGGGAAGTATACTCTGACTTTAGAAAACAGCAGTGGAACAAAGTCTGCCTTTGTCAGTGTAAGAGTACTGGATACCCCAAGTGCACCTGTTAATTTGAAAATCAGAGAGATCACTAAAGACTCTGTTTCACTTTCATGGGAGGCTCCGCTCTTGGATGGTGGAGCAAAAATAAAGAATTACATTATTGAAAAGCGTGAAGCAACAAGAAAGGCATATGCAGCTGTTGTAACAAACTGCCACAAGACTTCATGGAAANTATGGAATTGGCCTTCCTGCAGAAACAAGTGACCCTGTTAAAGTAGCTGAAGTTCCTCAGCCTCCAGGGAAAATAACAGTGGATGATGTCACAAGAAACAGTGTCTCACTAAGCTGGGCAAAGCCCGAACATGATGGTGGCAGCAAAATCATACAATATATTGTTGAAATGCAAGCAAAGGGTAGTGAGAAGTGGTCAGAGTGTGCTCGTGTCAAAACACTTGAAGCAGTTATTACTAACCTAACTCAAGGAGAAGAGTATCTTTTTAGAGTAATGGCTGTGAATGAAAAGGGTAAAAGTGATCCTAGAGCACTTGCAGTTCCAGTAGTTGCCAAAGACCTGGTGATAGAACCAGATGTAAGACCTGCTTTTCACAGTTACAGTATCCAAGTGGGACAAGATCTGAAAGTAGAAGTGCCAATTGCAGGTCGACCTAAACCAACTGTTACCTGGGTAAAAGATGGACAGACATTAAAGCAGACAACAAGAGTCAATGTTAGTGATTTGTCTGATCTCACTATACTGAATATTAAAGAAACCAGCAAAGAGGACAGTGGTACTTATGAAATCACTGTGGCTAATGTTGTTGGGCAAAAGTCTGCCTCTGTTGAAATTATAACTCTAGACAAACCTGACCCTCCAGTAGGACCTGTGAAGTTTGATGAAGTAAGTGCAGAAAGTATTACCTTGTCATGGAATCCTCCAGCATACACAGGCGGCTGTCAAATCACCAACTACATTGTTCACAAGAGAGATACAACAACCACTGTATGGGAAACAGTTTCAGCTACTGTTGCAAGAACTACCCTGAAGGTGACTAAACTAAAAACTGGTTCAGAGTATCAGTTCAGAATATTTGCTGAGAATAGGTATGGGCAGAGCTTTGCATTGGAATCTGCACCAGTTGTAGCACAGTACCCCTACAAAGAACCAGGACCTCCTGGCACACCATTTGTGACAACGGTTACAAAAGACTCCATGGTTGTACAATGGCATGAGCCAATAAATGATGGTGGCAGTAGGGTGTTGGGCTACCATCTTGAGAGAAAGGAGAAAAACAGCATTTTATGGACTAAAGTGAACAAGACTATTATCCAGGACACAAGTTTTAAGACAACTAACCTTGAAGAAGGAATCGAATATGAATTTAGAGTTTCTGCAGAAAATATTGTTGGTGTAGGCAAAACAAGTAAAGTTTCTGAGTGCTATGTAGCTCGCGACCCATGTGATCCTCCAGGTCGTCCAGAAGCTATAATAATAAAAAGAAGCTCTATTACTCTACAGTGGACCAAACCAGAATATGATGGTGGAAGTAAGATTACTGGTTATATTGTAGAGAAACGTGACTTACCAGATGGTCGCTGGATGAAAGCTAGCTTCACAAATATCATTGAAACTCAGTTCACTGTAACTGGGCTTACTGAAGACCAAAGATATGAATTTAGAGTAATTGCAAAGAATGCTGCAGGTGCAGTAAGTAAACCTTCTGACAGTACAGGACCAATAACTGCAAGGGATGAAGTTGAGCTTCCACGAATTTCAATGGATCCAAAGTACAAAGACACAATTGTTGTAAATGCTGGTGATACATTCAGACTTGAGGCTGATGTTCACGGAAAGCCACTACCAACCATTAAGTGGTACAAAGGAGATAAAGAGCTTGAGGAAACTGCTAGATATGAAATAAAGAACACCGATTTCAGTGCATTAATAATCGTAAAAGATGCTATTAGAGTTGATGGTGGACAGTATATTTTAGAAGCCTCTAACGTGGCAGGAACAAAGACAGTGCCAGTAAATGTAAAAGTCCTGGACAGGCCAGGCCCTCCAGAAGGCCCTGTTCAAGTGACAGGAGTTACAGCTGAAAAATGTTCATTGGCGTGGGCTCCTCCTCTTCATGACGGTGGCAGTGATATTTCTCATTACATTGTAGAGAAGAGAGAAACTAGTCGCCTTGCATGGACAGTTGTTGCTTCAGAAGTTTTACCTACAATGCTGAAAGTAACAAAACTCTTGGAGGGAAATGAATATATTTTCCGTATTATGGCAGTTAACAAATATGGGGTTGGTGAGCCATTGGAATCTGTGCCAGTAATGATGAAAAATCCATTTGTGGTTCCTAGTCCACCAAAGGCCTTGGAAATTACCAACATCACAAAGGATTCCATGACTGTCTGCTGGAGCAGACCAGATAGTGATGGAGGTAGTGAAATCATAGGTTACATTGTAGAAAAGAGAGATCGAGCAGGCATCAGATGGGTAAAATGCAATAAACGACGAATTACAGATTTGCGACTAAGAGTTACAGGATTAACAGAGGATCATGAGTATGAATTCAGAGTTTCTGCTGAAAATGCTGCTGGATTGAGTGAGCCAAGCCAAGTTTCCCCTTACTTTAAGGCTTGTGACCCCATATTCAAGCCTGGCCCACCTACAAATGCCCACGTTGTGGATACCACCAAAAGTTCAATTACACTTGGCTGGAGTAAACCAATTTATGACGGTGGCTGTGAAATCCAGGGATATCTGGTAGAAATCTGCAAAGCAGATGAAGATGAATGGTCACTTGTTACTCCACAAACAGGTGTACGTGCCACTCGATTTGAAATCAAAAAGCTTACTGAACATCAGGAATATAAACTACGAGTGTGCGCTCTCAACAAGGTTGGTGTAGGAGAGGCTGCATCAGTTCCTGGTACTATTAAACCAGAAGACAAACTTGAAGCTCCAGAACTTGATATTGATTCAGAGCTAAGGAAAGGGATAGTGGTTAGAGCTGGTGGGTCTGCAAGGATTCACATACCATTCAGAGGACGACCAACGCCTGACATCACATGGTCTCGAGAAGAAGGTGAATTCACGGAGAAAGTTCAAATTGATAAAGGCATAAACTACACACAGCTCTCAATTGACAATTGTGATAGAAATGATGCTGGAAAGTATATTCTTAAGCTGGAGAACAGCAGTGGTTCTAAATCTGCATTTGTTACAGTAAAAGTCTTAGACACCCCAGGACCACCACAAAACTTGGTAGTAAAGGATGTAAAGAAGGATTCTGCTGTATTATCTTGGGAACAACCAGTTATTGATGGTGGTGCAAAGGTAAAGAACTATGTAATAGACAAGCGTGAGTCAACCAGGAAGGCATTTGCAAATGTAAGTGCAAAGTGTGGCAAGACAAGCTTTAAAGTTGAAAATCTTACAGAAGGAGCAATCTATTACTTCAGAGTCATGGCTGAGAATGAATTTGGAATTGGTGTTCCAGCTGAAACCACAGATGCTGTGAAAGCCTCAGAGCCACCTCTGCCTCCTGGGAAAGTAACACTTACTGACGTGACTCAGAGAAGCGCATCGCTTACATGGGAAAAACCTGAACATGATGGAGGTAGCAGAATTTTGGGATACATTGTTGAAATGCTGCCTAAAGGAACAGAAAAATGGAGTGTTGTTAGTGAGACCAAAACATGCAGTGCAGTTGTGTCTGGTTTGAGTCCAGGACAAGAATATCAATTCCATGTGATTGCCTACAATGAAAAAGGCAGAAGTGATCCTAGAGCACTTGGAGTTCCTGTAATAGCTAAAGACTTAACAATTGAGCCAAGTTTCAAGTTGATGTTTAATACATACAGTGTACAGGCTGGAGAAGATCTGAAGGTAGAAGTACCATTTATAGGTAGACCAAAACCTACTATTACTTGGACAAAAGATGAGCAGCCACTGAAACAGACAACCAGATTAAATATTCAGGATACATCAACATCAACTATCCTACATATTAAAGAAAGCAACAAAGACGACTTTGGTAAATATACGGTAACAGCATCAAATACAGCAGGTACAGCAACAGAGCACCTGAGCATAATTGTACTGGAAAAGCCTGGCCCACCACGAGGACCTGTCCGCTTTGATGAAGTTAGTGCAGACTTTGTTGTTTTGTCATGGGACCCACCTGATTATACTGGTGGCTGTCAGATAAGCAACTATATAGTAGAAAAGCGTGACACAAGCACTACCACATGGACTATTGTGTCAGCAACTGTTGCAAGAACAACTATCAAAGCAACAAAGCTTAAAACAGGTTCTGAATACCAGTTCAGGATTTTTGCTGAAAACAGGTATGGAAAGAGTTCTCCTTTGGACTCTAAGCCAGTTGTTGTGCAATACCCCTACAAGGTTCCCGGGCCACCTGGTACCCCATTCGTAACAGCAGCTTCCAAAGACCATATGATTGTACAGTGGAATGAACCAGTTAATGATGGAGGAAGCAAAATTCTTGGCTACCATCTTGAACGTAAAGATAAGAACAGCATTCTTTGGACAAAACAGAACAAGTCACTCATTGCAGACACCAAATATAAAACAGATGGCCTTGAAGAAGGTCTTGAATATGAGTTCAGAGTTTCTGCTGAAAACATTGTTGGCATTGGCAAAGTCAGCAAAGTATCAGAATTGTATGTTGCCCGAGATCCATGTGACCCACCTGGTCGCCCAGAGGCCATTGTTGTTACAAGAAATAACATTACGCTGAAGTGGAAGAAACCAGAATATGATGGTGGAAGCAAAATAACTGGATATATTGTAGAAAAGAAAGAACTACCAGATGGTCGTTGGATGAAAGCCAGCTTTACAAATGTTTTAGAAACAGAATTTACAGTAAGTGGTCTTGTTGAAGACCAACGATATGAATTTAGAGTCATTGCAAGAAATGCAGCAGGTTGCTTTAGTGAACCATCTGAAAGTACAGGACCCATTACCGCCAGAGATGAAATTGAAGCACCAGGGGCTTCACTGGATCCTAAATACAAAGATGTCATTGTTGTTCATGCTGGAGAAACCTTTGTTCTTGAAGCTGATATCCATGGCAAACCTATTCCCGACATTACATGGTCAAAAGATGGTAAAGACCTTGAAGAAACAACTGCAAGAATGGAAATTAAATCTACCATTCACAAAACAACTCTTACTGTCAAAGACTGTATAAGAGTAGATGGAGGTCACTATACTCTTAACCTCAGAAACGTCGGTGGCACAAAATCTATACCTATCACAGTAAAAGTGCTTGACAGGCCAGGACCTCCAGAAGGACCTTTGAAAGTTACAGGTGTTACAGCAGAAAAATGCTACTTGGCATGGGCTCCACCTTTGCATGATGGTGGTTCTAGTATCTCACATTATATCATTGAGAAAAGAGAGACAAGCAGGCTTTCATGGACACAAGTAGCTACAGATGTGCAGGCTCTTAACTACAAAGTAACTAGACTCCTTGCTGGCAATGAGTACATTTTCCGTGTAATGGCAGTGAACAAATATGGAACTGGAGAACCCTTGGAATCTGAGCCAATTGTGGCTCGTAATCCATACAAACCCCCTGGTCCTCCTTCAACACCTGAAGTTTCAGCAATCACAAAAGATTCTATGGTTGTAACATGGGGTCGTCCAGAAGACAATGGAGGAGCTGAAATTGAAGGATACATACTTGAAAAACGAGACAAAGATGGTGTCCGGTGGACCAAATGCAACAAGAAAAGGCTGACAGACTTGCGATTCAGAGTAACAGGTCTTACTGATGGGCATTTCTATGAATTTAGAGTTTCTGCTGAAAATGCTGCAGGTGTAGGGCAACCCAGTGAGCCATCCATTTTCTATCGTGCTTGTGATGTATTGTATCCGCCAGGTCCACCAAGCAATCCAAAGGTTACGGACACTTCCAGATCATCAGTTTCTCTTGCCTGGAGTAAGCCCATTTATGACGGTGGTGCTCCAGTTAAGGGATATGTAGTGGAGGCAAAAGAAGCAGCTGCTGATGAATGGACAACCTGCACCCCACCAACAGGACTACAAGCAAAACAGTTCACTGTAACAAAACTTAAAGAGAACCAGGAGTATAACTTCCGCATCTGTGCCATCAACTCAGAAGGAGTAGGAGAACCCGCTACTATACCTGGTACCGTTATAGCAGCGGACAAGGTTGAACCTCCTGAAATTGAACTTGATGCAGATCTCAGAAAAGTAGTCACTGTACGTGCTAGCGGTACCTTACGTTTGTTTGTCACCATCAAAGGAAGACCAGAACCTGAAGTTAAATGGGAGAAAGCAGAAGGAACAATTAGTGATCGAGCTCAGATTGAAGTCACTGGTTCCTATACGATGCTGGTAATTGACAATGTGAATAGATTTGACAGTGGCAGGTACAACCTAACTTTAGAGAACAACAGTGGCAAAAAATCAGCTTTTGTTAATGTCAGAGTGCTTGATACACCTAGTGCACCTGTGAACCTGACAATCAGAGAAGTGAAAAAAGATTTTGTAACACTAGCCTGGGAACCACCCCTTATTGATGGTGGAGCTAAAATTACCAACTATGTAGTTGAAAAGCGAGAATCCACAAGAAAAGCATATGCCACGATTACAAACAACTGCACTAAGAATTCCTTCAAAATTACTCAGCTACAGGAAGGATGTAGTTATTACTTCCGTGTTCTGGCTGTAAATGAATATGGAGTTGGCTTACCAGCAGAAACACCTGACCCGATTAAGGTTTCTGAACCACCTTCTCCACCTGCAAAGGTTGTTCTTGTTGATGTAACTCGCAACTCTGCCTCAATTAAATGGGAAAAGCCAGAGAGTGATGGTGGCAGTAAAATTACTGGTTATATAGTAGAAATGCAAACTAAAGGAAGTATAAAATGGAGTGCATGTACCCAAGTAAAGACCTTAGAAGCAACAATAACAGGCTTAAGTATGGGAGAAGAGTACAGTTTCAGAGTGATTGCTATTAATGAAAAAGGTAAAAGTGACCCAAGAGAACTTGGCGTCCCAGTCATTGCAAAAGATATTGAAATCCAGCCATCTGCTGAGCTCCTTTTCAACACATTCACTGTGAAAGCTGGAGATGATCTCAAGATTGATGTGCCCTTCAGAGGGCGACCTCTTCCATCCGTTAGCTGGAGGAAGGATGGGAATCCCTTAAAAGAGACAACCAGGGTGAATGTTCAGACATCAAAGACTTCAACTACACTATCCATCAAGGAAGCTTCAAATGAAGATTTGGGTCATTATGAGTTACATCTTTCAAATACTGCTGGATCAATAACAGCTTCTTTGACTGTAGTTGTCCTTGACAGACCAGGACCACCAACTGATGTTCATATTGATGAAGCTAGTGCAGATAGTGTGACTCTGTCTTGGAAACCTCCAGAATATGATGGTGGGTGCCATATTAGCAATTACATTGTGGAAAAAAGAGAAACTACCACAACAACATGGGATGTAGTATCTGCAGCAGTTGCAAGAACATCAATAAAAGTATCTCGACTCACCACTGGCTCCGAATATCAGTTCCGTATTTGTGCAGAAAATCGTTATGGGAAAAGCACATACACTAATTCTCCATCTGTTGTGGCAGAGTATCCATTTAAGCCCCCGGGACCACCTGGAACTCCTCATGTGACACATGCAACTAAAGCTTTCATGATTGTAACTTGGCAGGTACCAGTTAATGATGGAGGTAGCAGAGTACTAGGATATCACTTGGAGCGTAAAGAAAGAAGCAGCATTCTTTGGGCAAAAGTCAACAAAAGCCTTATACCCGACACACAAATGAAAGTGACGGGTCTTGATGAAGGACTGATGTATGAATATCGTGTGTATGCTGAAAACATTGCAGGCATAGGCAAATGCAGTAAATCATGTGAGCCAGTTGCTGCAAGAGATCCATGTGATCCTCCCGGTCAACCAGAAGTTACTAATATTACAAGAACATGTGTCTCACTGAAATGGACTAAGCCAGAATATGATGGTGGAGCTAAAGTAACAGGATATATTATCGAACGCAGAGAGATACCAGATGGTCGCTGGCTAAAGTGTAATTTTACTAATGTGCAAGAAACATACTTTGATGTAGGTGGACTTACAGAAGACCAGCGATATGAATTCCGTGTGATTGCAAAGAATGCTGCTGGACTTTTCAGTCAGCCATCTGAATCAACTGGACCTGTGACTGTAAAAGATGATGTAGAGGCTCCAAGAATTATGATGGATGTCAAATTCAGAGATGTAGTTGTCAAAGCTGGAGAAGTGTTTAAAGTCAATGCTGATATTGCAGGACGGCCAATACCAGTGATTTCATGGACAAAGGATGGCAAAGAGCTTGAGGGAAGAGCTAGGGTTGAAATAGCCTCAACGGACCACACTACTGCAATAACTGTTAAGGACTGTATCCGAGGTGATTCAGGACAGTATGTACTAACATTACAAAATGTTGCAGGAACAAGATCTTTGGCAATTAACTGCAAAGTACTTGATAGACCTGGCCCACCTGCAGGCCCATTAGAAATAAACAGCCTTACTGCTGAGAAGTGTCATTTGTCATGGGGACCCCCTCAAGAAAATGGAGGTGCAGATATTGATTATTATATTGTAGAAAAACGTGAGACCAGTAGAATTGCATGGACACTTTGTGAAGGAGAGCTTAGGACAACATCCTGTAAAGTGACAAAACTACTGAAGGGTAATGAGTATATTTTTAGAGTAATGGGAGTTAACAAATACGGTGTTGGTGAGCCTCTAGAAAGTGTTGCTGTCAAAGCCCTAGACCCATTTACAGTTCCAAGTCCACCCACATCTTTAGAGATCACCAGTGTAAGTAAAGATTCGGTAACTTTGTGCTGGGCACGACCTGAGACTGATGGAGGCAATGAGATCTCTGGCTATGTAATTGAAAGACGTGAGAAAACTAGCCTAAGATGGATCCGTGTAAACAAAAAGCCAGTTTATGATTTAAGAGTGAAGTCATCTGGTCTCCGTGAAGGATGTGAATATGAATTCCGAGTTTATGCAGAAAATGCAGCTGGTCTCAGTCTTCCAAGCCAAAGCACACCATTGATTCGGGCAGAAGATCCAATGTTCTTGCCATCTCCCCCCTCTAAACCAAAGATTATGGATTCTACAAGGTCAAGTATCACAATTGGGTGGACGAAGCCACTATTTGATGGAGGTGCTCCAGTAACTGCATACACAGTTGAATACAAGAAAACTGATGAAACTGACTGGACAACTGCTATTCAGAACTTAAGAGGTACAGAATACACCATAACTGGGTTAGCATCAGGCTCTGAGTATGTCTTCAGAGTGAAATCCATCAACAAAATTGGTGTCAGTGAACCAAGTGACATCTCAGAACCTCAGGTGGCAAAAGAAAGAGAGGAAGAACCTTCTTTCGATATCGACAGTGAAATGCGGAAGACACTAATTGTAAAGGCTGGTGAATCATTCACAATGACAGTTCCTTTCAAAGGCAAACCAGTTCCAAACGTAACATGGAACAAACCAGATACTGATCTCCGTACACGAGCAAGCATTGACACTTCAGATAATCGCACATCTCTTACTATTGAAAAAGCAACAAGAAATGATTCTGGAAAATACACATTAACATTACAAAACATCCTGAACACTGTTACCTTGACTTTAGTTGTCAAAGTGCTTGATACTCCTGGCCCACCAACTCATATTACAGCAAAAGATGTAACTAAAGAATCTGCAGTGTTATCTTGGGATGTTCCTGAAAATGATGGTGGAGCACCTGTGAAGAACTATGTTATTGAAAAACGAGAAGCTAGCAAGAAAGCATGGGTCACTGTAACAAATAATTGTCATCGCCTGTCATATAAAGTAACTGGCTTACAAGAAGGTGCCATTTACTACTTCCGAGTTTCTGGAGAAAATGAGTATGGTGTTGGAATCCCTTCTGAGACCAAGGAGGGAACTAAAATAACAGGTATGTTTCATTAATAAACATAAAAGTAACATATAACAACAAATGTTCTAAAATGCTTACTTCAAAATAATATAAAATGTTAGATCTGTTAATAGTAAGAAAATTAAATATGTGGTAGATATGTCTGTGGTTTTACAAAAGAAAATGCTAAGTAGCATTTAATTTTAAATTTTGCCCCCATTTTTCTTAAAATGTTTATAATGTACAAATTCATTTTAAAAAATAATTCTCAATCCAGATGGCATTGCTATGTAATCACTAACATAAAAAGGAAATACTTGCTATATTGCTTAACCTTTTGAACTCTCTTTCTCAGAAAAACCCAGCCCACCAGAAAAACTTGGAGTGACAAATATCACGAAGGACAGTGTTTCTCTTTCATGGCTAAAACCAGAACATGATGGTGGAAGCAGAATTGTGAGCTACCTCATTGAAGCTCTTGAGAAAGGACAGCAAAAATGGGTTAAGTGTGCAGTTGTAAAGACAACTCATCATGTTGTCCATGGTCTCAAGGAGAATGTTGATTATTTCTTCAGAGTGTCTGCAGAAAACCAAGCAGGTTTAAGTGATCCTAAGGAACTGCTGCTCCCTGTTACAGTTAAAGAACAATTAGGTAAGCTTCCTGACATGAGACAAAAGTTAATATGCATTACATTGGATCCACACTTAAAAATAGGTAACATTATTTAATGATTTGAAAATGTTTTCTTTTTCAGAATCTCCTGAGATTGACTTGAAGGGCTTCCCTCACAATACAGTGTATATTCGAGCAGGTTCAAACCTGAAAGTTGAGATTCCAGTTTCTGGAAAACCATTTCCAAAGGTGACATTGTCTAGAGATGGTGTTCCACTCAAACCCACCATGAGATTTCACACGGAAACCACAGCCGAAAGTCTTATTATTAACCTTAAAGAAAGCGTGGCTGCTGATGCTGGCAGATATGATATTACCGCTGCCAACTCGAGTGGCACCACAAAGTCATTCATTAATATTGTTGTGCTGGATAGACCAGGTCCTCCTGTTGGTCCTGTTGTCCTTAGTGATATCACCGAAGAGAGTGTAACACTCAGGTGGCAGCCACCAGCTTACGATGGTGGAAGTCAAGTTACAAACTATATTGTACTGAAAAGAGAAACAAGCACTGCTGCCTGGTCTGAGGTGTCTGCAACCGTTGCTAGAACTGTTATTAAAGTCATGAAGCTCACAACAGGAGAAGAATACCAATTCCGCATCAAAGCTGAGAATCGCTTTGGCATCAGCGATCATATTGACTCACAGTGTGTGGTTGTCAAGCTTCCTTACAGTAAGTAATGCATTCTCACAGTGTAGGTCAACATTTTAATGTTCAGATGTTGAAAGGCTTGTTTTGTTAACAATCACTTCTTTTGATATCATCAGCTACCCCTGGTCCTCCTTCCACACCATGGGTCACTAATGTCACCCGAGAGAGTATTACTGTTGGATGGCATGAACCAGTCACTAATGGTGGCAGTGCAATCATTGGATACCACCTGGAAATGAAGGACAGGAACAGTATACTATGGCAGAAGGCTAACAAGACCCTCATTCGCACAACTCACTTCAAAGTCACCACTGTCAGCGCTGGCCTGATCTATGAATTTAGAGTTTACGCAGAAAATGCAGCTGGCATTGGAAAAGCAAGTCATCCTTCTGATCCAGTCCTTGCAATTGATGCTTGTGGTATGTATTCAGTAGAAAATAAAGAAACTCGACCGTTGAAGTAGTGCTTTTTCTTTTTTTCTGTGATATTTTCTTGTGCAGTAAGCCAATATTCAAAACAGCTGTTATTCATTAGCAATACTTTTGTTTTTCCTACCATAGAACCACCAAGAAATGTTCGTGTCTCAGATATTTCCAAGACTGCTATTACTCTGTCATGGCAGAAGCCAGCATTTGATGGTGGTAGCAAGATCACTGGATACATCGTAGAAAAACGTGATCTTCCAGATGGCAGATGGACAAAAGCTAGCTTCACCAATGTTATTGAGACTCAGTTCACAGTATCTGGTCTGACACAGAATTCCCGGTATGAATTCCGGGTCTTTGCTAAGAATGCCGTTGGTTCCATTAGTAATCCGTCAGATGTCGTGGGTCCTATTATATGCGTTGACACATATGGTAAGTGTTTTGCAATGATGCAACAGTACCATTTTGTGATACTAGGAAGCTTAAAGGCAGTACTGTTTGTAGAACCATAGCCCTTTTAATATGGAAAGCTGATTTACCTTGATTGATTTAATAAGTTTGAATGATTGTGAGCTATTTGAGTATGACTGTAATAAGCATCTTTGTCTGTATCTGCATTTTAAGTCATGGTATTTTTATTCTTTCAGCAACAGAAGTCAGCCCATGCCCCATGGCCAAAATGATCATATTTATACTTTTTTTTGGATAGTGTTAGTTCTAACTTATTCCAGGTTTCTGATTAAAGTTATGCATGCCAGCTTCAATCAATATTTATAAAATCCCTGTAACTGTTAGCTTAGAAAAAGTATCACTGTTCTTATGCTTATTAAATATAAAAATGGAATAATTGTGTTTTTATTTTCTCTTTTTTTTTTTTCTGAAGGCGCACCGGAAATTGATGTGCCACCAGAATATACAGAAGTGGTGAAATATAAAGCAGGATCTTCAGTTAAGTTAGAACTAGGCATCTCAGGAAAGCCTATACCAACAATTGAATGGTTCAAAAATGGCCACGAGATACAAACCAGTGCACTACTGTCTATTGAAAACACAACAGAATTTGCTTCTATACACATCAAGGATGCAACCCGACTCAACAGTGGCACCTATGAACTAAAACTGAAGAATGCCATGGGTTCAGCATCAGCCCATGTTAGAGTACAGATACTTGGTATGTCTTAAGAAATTACTGTATTACACTGTTAATCAATAATCTACTAAAAAATACTTAACATCTAATTTCTTGCACTTTCTACAGACAAACCAGGACCCCCAACTGGACCGATACAGTTTAAGACAGTCACTGCTGAAAAGATTACAATAATGTGGGACCCTCCAGCAGATGATGGTGGTGCACCTGTAACACACTATGTTGTTGAAAAGCGGGAGACAAGTCGGGTTGTATGGTCTTTAGTTTCTGAAAAACTGGAGGGGTGTGTTATAACTACGACAAAACTCATCAAAGGAAATGAATACGTGTTCCGTGTCCGTGGTGTGAACAAGTTTGGAGTCGGTGATTCGCTGGAGTCTGAACCAGTTATAGCCAAAAATTCATTTGGTAAGAACCATATAAAATCACTAATGCAACTGAATCATCCTGTGTATCATTTGTACATAGTATTAATCCACTGACATATGTGTATTTTTAATTTAGTTACGCCTGGACCACCTGGTGTACCAGAAGTCACAATGATAACCAAGAATTCTATGACTGTTGTCTGGAGTAGGCCCACTGTTGATGGAGGCAGTGAAATATCAGGATATTTTCTTGAGAAGCGTGACAAGAAAAGTCTTAGTTGGTTCAAGGTTACTAAGGAAACCATTCGTGACACCAGACAGAAAGTAACAGGTCTGACTGAAAACAGTGAATATCATTTCCGAGTTTGTGCTGTCAATGCAGCTGGACAAGGTCCATTCTCTGAAGCTTCTGACTTCCACAGAGCCGCAGATCCTGTTGGTAAGAGACAATGTGCAGTATGTCTAATAGGTTAGAGTTCAGCGGGCAACAAGCAATTAGGATGGCTTGCATCAATGTAACTGAGGCAGATTTTATTCCTTTTTATGATTACCTGTGTGAATGGCTTCTGATTTTTTTTTTTTTCCTTAAACTATCACTTACAGATAAGCCAGGCTCACCAACAAAGCTGAAGGTTGTGGATACAACCAAGTCATCTGTCACCCTTGGCTGGATTAAACCTGTTTATGATGGAGGAAGTCCAATTACTAGCTATGTGGTTGAGAAAAGGGAAGGTGAAGAGCAAGAATGGACTGTAGTCAGCACTAAGGGAGAAGTGAGAACAACTGAGTATGTTGTATCCCACCTTCAACCAAGTGTTAATTATTATTTCCGTGTGTCTGCTATAAATTCTGCTGGACAAGGAGAGCCTATTGAAATGACGGAACCTGTTCAAGCTAAAGATATTCTCGGTACTGTATCTTTCAATGACTTTTCTGTGTTTTGATTTTTGAAAGTATGTTTTGTTTTCCATTTCAAATATGCATCATTCATTTTTATCTATTTCCACAGTGGCACCAGAGATTGACCTGGATGTTGCCCTTCGGACCTCTATCATTGTGAAAGCAGGTGAAGATGTGCAGATAATGATTCCATTCAAAGGAAGACCTCCTCCAACTGTCACATGGAGAAAGGGTGACAAAAATCTTGCGACTGATGAAAGATACATCATCCAGAACACAGAATCATCTACATTACTTACTATGTCTCAAGTTACCAGAAATGATACAGGAAAGTATGTTCTTACAATTGAAAATGGAGTTGGAGAACCCAAATCATCATTTGTGAATGTAAAAGTACTTGACACACCGTCTGCCTGCCAGAAGCTACAGGTTAAGCATGTTTCTCGTGGAACAGTTACACTGGTATGGGAGCCACCTCTCATTAATGGTGGTTCTGAAATAACAAATTATGTTGTTGAAAAAA
>VXAV01000950.1:280726-297611 GCA_013399715.1 Alectura lathami
CTGATGCCCCAGGAACTCCAGAGCCCACCAATGTAACAGGAGACAGTATCACACTGACATGGGCAAGACCAAAATCAGATGGTGGAAGTGAGATAAATGAGTATATTCTAGAAAGGAGAGAAAAGAAGAGCATGCGCTGGGTTAAAGTATCCAGCAAGAGGCCTATTGCTGAGAACAGATACAGAGTAACTGGCCTTATTGAAGGCAACGAGTATGAATTCCATGTCATGGCTGAAAATGCTGCAGGAGTTGGACCTCCAAGTGATGTTTCAAAGCTCATTAAATGCAGAGAACCAGTCAGCCCACCAAGTGCTCCTAATGTTGTAAAGGTGACAGATACATCAAAGACTAGTGTAAGCTTAGAGTGGACTAAGCCAGTTTTTGATGGAGGTATGGAAATAATTGGGTACATTATTGAGATGTGCAAAGCTGATCTAGAAACATGGCAGAAAGTTAATGCAGAGACTGTTCTTGCTACTAAATATACCGTTGTTGATTTGGAGGCAGGAGAACACTATAAATTCAGAGTTAGTGCTGTCAATGGCGCTGGTAAAGGAGAAAGTTGTGAAGTTCCTGCTTCAGTCCAAACTGTGGACAGGCTTTCTGCACCTGAAATTGATATCGATGCAAACTTCAAACAGACTCACATTGTAAGAGCAGGTGCAAGCATTCGTCTATTTATTGCCTTCTCTGGAAAACCTGTTCCTACTGCTGTGTGGTCCAAAGCTGATGCCAACCTTAGCTTGCGTGCTGACATTCAAACAACTGACTCATTCAGCACATTGACTGTGGAGGAATGCAATAGAAATGACTCCGGCAAGTATGTCTTTACTGTGGAAAACAACAGTGGAAGTAAGTCAATTACATTTACGGTCAAGGTTTTGGACACTCCTGGTCCACCTGGTCCTATCACATTTAAGGATGTGACTCGAGGATCTATTACGTTAATGTGGGATGCTCCAATTCTGGATGGAGGTTCACGTATTCATCACTACATTGTGGAAAAACGGGAAGCAAGCCGTCGTAGTTGGCAAGTGGTGAGTTCAAAATGCACTCGACAAATCTTTAAGGTCACTGATCTGGCAGAAGGTGTCCCATATTACTACCGAGTGTCAGCAGAAAATGAATATGGTGTAGGTGAACCCTGTGAACTGACAGAACCAATTGTAGCCACTGAAGAACCTGCTCCACCTAAGAGACTAGATATTGTTGATACTACTAAGTCTTCTGTAGTTTTAGCTTGGCTTAAACCTGACCATGATGGTGGTAGTCGTGTTACTGGATACCTTCTTGAAATGAAACAAAAAGGATCTGACAAGTGGACTGAAGCTGGTCAAACCAAGCAACTTACTTTCACTGTTGAAGGCCTTGTGGAAAACACTGAATATGAGTTCCGAGTCAGGGCAAAGAATGATGCTGGCTACAGTGAGCCAAGAGAAGCCTACTCTTCTGTTATTATTAAGGAGCCACAGATTGAACCAACAGCAGATCTCAGTGATATAAGCAGACAGCTCATAACATGCAAGGCTGGAGCCACCTTTACTATTGATATACCAATTAGCGGCCGCCCAGCTCCAAAAGTGACATGGAAACTTGAGGAGATGAGGCTGAAGGAAACTGAAAGAGTCACCATCAAGACAACAAAAGACAGAACCACACTGACTGTTAAGGATAGTATGAGAGGTGACTCTGGGAAATACTACCTCACACTCGAAAACACTGCTGGTGTGAAAACATTTACTGTCACAGTGGTAGTCATAGGAAGGCCAGGTCCAGTCACTGGCCCAATTGAAATATCATCCATCTCTGCTGACTCCTGTATATTGACCTGGAAAGAACCTGAAGATGATGGTGGCAGTGATATTACAAACTACATTGTAGAGAAACGTGAATCTGGCACAACAGCATGGCAACTGGTAAATTCGAGTGTTAAACGTACACAGATCAAAGTCACTCGTCTCACAAAATACCAGGAGTACAGTTTTCGAGTAAGCTCAGAGAACAGATTTGGTGTCAGCAAACCCCTTGAATCAAAAACTGTAGTAGCTGAGCATCCATTTGGTAAGTGAAACATTTTTTTTAAAGCTTTTGTTTTCCTCCAACTGCTGCAAGTATTTGTAATAACTAGCATTTTCTCCCATTTGTGTTTAGTCCCACCAAGCCCACCTTCAAGGCCAGAAGTCTATTCTGTGTCTGCAACTGCCATGGCAATTCGCTGGGAGGAACCCTATCATGATGGTGGCAGCAAAGTCATTGGATATTGGGTTGAAAAGAAGGAGCGCAACACCATCCTTTGGGTGAAGGAGAACAAAGTGCCATGCTGTGAATGCAACTACAAAGTCACGGGATTGGTGGAAGGCTTAGAATATCAATTCAGAACCTATGCTCTAAATGCTGCAGGTGTTAGTAAAGCTAGTGAAGCGTCCAGACCTGTAATGGCTCAAAATCCAGTTGGTAAGTATTACTTTCAATAGTTGTTTTGTTAATTAAGTTAAAATAGAATTGCATTTCTCATTTTATCTTTTATTCCTCCAGATCCACCAGGAAGACCAGAGGTAACAGATGTCACCAGGTCTACAGTGTCCCTGAGCTGGTCACCACCACTTTACGACGGTGGAAGTAAAATTATTGGATATATTATAGAGCGTAAACCATATAATGAATCTGGTGATGGACGTTGGCTGAAATGCAATTATACCATAGTCTCAGAAAACTATTTTACTGTGACAGCTCTTAGTGAAGACGAAGCATACGAATTCCGTGTTCTAGCAAAGAATGCTGCTGGTGTGATTAGCAAAGGATCTGAATCAACTGGTGCTGTCATTTGCAAAGATGAATACTGTAAGAAATGTTCATTTGGAACAACTCAATACATAATGTTCCATTTTTAATACCGTCATGTAATTTGGTTTTAATCTCTTTTTTCCCTTATGACAGCACCACCAAAGGCTGAACTTGACGCCAGACTGCAGGGAGAAGTTGTGACCATTCGGGCTGGATCTGATCTTGTTCTTGATGCAGCTGTTGGTGGGAAACCAGAACCAAAGGTTTTCTGGTCCAAAGGTGATAGGGAATTGGACCTATGTGAAAAGATTTCTCTGCAATACACCAGCAAACGAGCCATTGCAATTATCAAGTTCTGTGACAGAAGTGATAGTGGAAGATACACTCTAACAGTTAAAAATGCCAGTGGGACAAAACAAGTTTCTGTTACTGTCAAAGTGCTCGGTAGGTATTCCACGATTAATATTCATACTTCATATATAGTACATAAATATATATGGTTTTTTAGAAAAATATATCTTATTTAGGAAGATATCTCTTTTTAAATAAGAGAGAGACATTTTTCCCTAGCTGCTAACAAGTAATACCTGTTTTCACCTCTACCCAGATTCACCGGGTCCATGCACAGGCAAAATCACTGTTAGCAGAGTAACAGAAGAGAAATGTACTCTGGCGTGGAATATTCCTGAGGAAGATGGAGGTGCACAAATCACTCACTACATTGTAGAACGGCGTGAAACCAGCAGACTTCACTGGGTTATTGTTGAAGCTGAATGCCAGACACTATCATGTGTAGTAACAAAACTTATTAAAAATAATGAGTACATCTTCCGTGTCAGAGCTGTCAACAAGTATGGGCCAGGTGTTCCACTTGAAACAGAACCTGTCATTGCCAGGAATGCTTTCAGTGAGTGTTACTACTTTCCATTCTGTGTCAGAATGTTTGGAATGTTTGTTATAGGTAAACAATTTGTAAAACATTTTTTTTTTCCACAATTTTAAAACCAACAGCTATCCCAACACAGCCTGGTGCTCCTGAAGAAGTGAGTGTTGGCAAGGAACACATCATTATTCAGTGGACAAAGCCAGAATCAGATGGTGGCAGTGAGATTAAAGACTACCTTGTAGACAAACGTGAAAAGAAAAGTCTGCGCTGGACACGAGTGAACAGAGATTACACTATTTATGATACCAGACTGAAAGTCACTGGTCTTATGGAAGGTGGTCAGTACCAGTTCCGTGTCACCGCAGTGAATGCTGCTGGGAACAGCGAGCCTAGTGATGCTTCGCAATACATGTTATGCAAAGAACCATCATGTAAGTTGCCACATTTAAAATATATTTTAACATTTACTTATAATAATGGAGCATAAAACCAAATTCACACTTCAACTAAGATATTTAAAAAAATTATTTAAAAAATATTATAAACAGTATATGCTGGGAAATGCATTTAAAATGAACTGTAACTGCTTCTAAGCTTATTCAGATACTGTCTAGTTCAGTGAGTTCATATGTCTTTCTAACTGTAAAATGTTCCCTTCACCAATGTGAAATACATTTTCTTCTTTTTCAAAGATACTCCTGCAGCACCTTCAGCTCCAAGAGTTGTGGACACTACAATGCACAGCATAAGTTTAGCATGGTCAAAACCCACATATGATGGTGGTGCTGACATCTTAGGCTATGTTCTTGAAATGAAAGAAGAAGGTACTGAACAGTGGTACCGACCACATACAACTCCCACGCTGAGGAATGCTGAGTTCACCATAACTGGTCTTAAACCAAACCAGAAATACCAATTTAGAGTCGCTGCTACAAATGTGAATGGTATGAGTGAATTTAGTGAATCGTCAGCAGAAATAGAACCTGTGGAAAGAATAGGTAATGTGGAAACTCGGTGTGTATTTTAAAGAGTATTTGCTTTTAAAACTGCTAAAAGATTAATTCATTTCATGTTTCTTGCACCCTTCATTAGAAATACCCGAGCTCGAGCTTGCTGATGATCTGAGGAAGACGGTAACAGTGAGAGCTGGTGGTTCCCTGCGTCTAATGGTCTCTGTGTCCGGCAGACCTGCTCCTGTAATCACGTGGAGCAAGGAGGGTATTGACCTTGTAAGTCGAGCTATTATTGATACTACGGACAGCTACTCCCTACTTATTGTGGATAAAGTTAATCGGTACGATGCTGGAAAGTACGTCATTGAGGCTGAAAATCAATCAGGAAAAAAATCAGCAACTATTTCTGTAAAAGTGTATGGTAAGTACTGCTACAATTATATATGAGTATTACACCACTCATAATGCATGTTTTTCAGGAGTAAGAGACTCAGTCGTTTCCAAAGGAAGTTTGCAGTTTAAATAACATGAGAATGTTTGTGAAGTCAAAGAAACAGAGGAAAATACGTAGTTCTAAAACTGTGCTAGCTTATAAATCAAATCCTAATTTTATTTATTTATTTATTTATTTGTAATTCAGAACTCAATCACTGACCTCCAGAAGAGGAAAGGATTCAAGAGAAAAAATAATACATTATTTTATTATTTTCTTTTCTTTCTTTTTTTTTTTTTTTTTTCAGATACACCTGGTCCACCAGCTGCAGTGAGAATTAAGGAAGTATCAAAAGATTCTGTGACACTTAATTGGGATATTCCAACCATTGATGGTGGAGCCCCAGTCAGCAATTACATACTTGAGAAACGTGAAGCTTCCATGAGAGCTTACAAGACTGTCACTACCAAATGCAGCAAGACATTTTATAGAGTTACTGGACTTCTGGAAGGAGCTTTGTACTATTTCAGAGTACTGCCAGAAAATATTTATGGCATTGGTGAACCTTGTGAAACATCTGATGCAGTACTAGTGTCTGATGTACCCATGGTGCCACAAAAACTTGAAGTGATTGACACTACTAAATCAACTGTTACTCTTGCTTGGGAGAAACCAGCGCATGATGGTGGCAGCAGATTGACTGGCTATGTCATTGAGGCCAGCAAAGCTGGAACAGAAAGATGGTTGAAGGTAGTGACAGTAAAGCCTACCGTCTATGAACATACAATTATCTCTCTCAATGAAGGTGAACAGTACTTATTCAGGGTCAGAGCACAGAATCAGAAGGGTGTTTCAGAACCACGAGAGATTGTCACAGCAGTGACAGTACAGGACCAAAAAGGTAGGTATCTACTGCTAAAAATAGCAGGGTGAAACTGACACCAAGTGAATATGGTATTTATGAAATGGATATTGAAAATATACATGTTTTTCTTTTCTTAGTTCTGCCAACAATTGACCTCGCTGGAATACCTCAGAAGACAATTCATGTGCCTGCTGGCAAGCCCATTGAGTTAGCTATTCCTATTGAAGGACGGCCACCTCCAGCTGCATCTTGGTTCCTGTCTGGTTCTAAACTAAAAGAATCAGAACGCATCAAAATTGAGACTGTTGCCAAAATGGCTAAATTAACTGTGCGTGAGACCACCATACATGACACTGGAGAGTATACACTTGAACTGAAGAACACAACTGGAACAGTTACTGATACAATAAAAGTTATAATCCTTGGTAAGAACTTATGAAAGTAATTGTCCATGATATTTCCCTGTCTGAACTTTGCCACTAGCAATGATTCATTTTCTCAACATTATTTTTTGGCTTTTAATTTTATTTTTCATAGACAAACCTGGACCACCTGTTGGACCTATCCGAATTGATGAAATTGATTCAAATTATGTAACCATTTCCTGGGAGCCACCTGAGCTGGATGGTGGAGCTACACTTAGTGGCTATGTGGTAGAACAGCGTGATGCTCACCGTCCTGGATGGCTGCCAGTTTCAGAGTCAGTAACCAGAACAACATATAAGTTCACCAGGCTTGTTGAAGGTGCAGAGTATGTGTTCCGTGTGGCTGCTACAAACCGCTTTGGAATTGGATCTTACCTGCAGTCTGAGATTATAGAATGCAAGAGCAGAATTCGTAAGTCTACCTTTAAAAATAAAATATGTATGTTTACATGGGCCTATGTAGACTTTCTAAATGTTACTACCTCCTTTTGCCAAATAATATGATACATGATGGTGCACAGTAGTCATCTTATACTTCTGGGGAAAAATGCCATCCATAAACCTATACAGGTATTATAGATGCACTGCACAGAACATGAACAGTAAACAAGGATTTCATGCTCAGATCTACAATTAGCCTTGAAAAATTGCTTTCCACCATTGCAAAAGCACGATTATTTCACTGGCCTAGTTTGTAAAGTACTTTGATATCTTTTGATAAGATGTTGGTATTACATTATCATCATGAGCCCACCTGGAGTTCTGTGTCCAGTTCTGGCGTCCCCAACACAAGAAGGACATCAAGCTGTTGGAGGGGGTCCAGACGAGGGCCACGAAGATGATCAGAGGGCTGGAGCACCTCCCCTACGAAGGCAGGCTGAGGGAGTTGGGGTGGTTCAGCCTGGAAAAGAAAAGACTCCAGGAGGACCTGATAGCGGCCTTCCAGTACCTGAAGGGGGCCTACAGGAGAGTTGGGGAGGGACTCTTTAGAAGGGCGTGTAGCGATAGGACCAGGGGTAACGGCCATAAACTGAAAGAGGGAAGATTTAGGCTAGATATTAGGAAGAAATTCTTTACTGTGAGGGTGGTGAGACACTGGCACAGGTTGCCCAGAGAGGTTGTGGATGCCCCCTCCCTGGAAGTGTTCAAGGCCAGGCTGGATGGGGCTCTGAGCAACCTGTGGCAGGTGTCCCTGCCCATGGCAGGGGGCTTGGAACTAGATGATCTTTAAGGCCCCTTCCAACCCAAACCATTCATAGTATGTTGCGTATTTCTGTGTGTAGAATCATTTGATGCTTTCTTCACTGTGTTTTGTTTTTTTTTTTTAAATAGGTATCCCTGGCCCTCCTGGCACTCCAGAAGTGTTTGATATCTCTCGAGATGGTATGACATTAACTTGGTATCCTCCAGAAGATGATGGTAACTCACAGATTACTGGTTATATTGTGGAACGCAAAGAAGTTAGAGCCGATAGATGGATCCGTGCAAACAAAGTTCCAGTCACTATGACTCGTTACCGTTCCACTGGGTTGGTTGAAGGATTAGAATATGAACACCGCATCACAGCAATCAATGCCAGAGGTGCTGGGAAACCCAGCCGTCCTTCTAAGTCTGCTGTTGCCAGGGATCCAATTGGTAAGTAACTTCCTATATAGACTAAGCACATTGTGGCAGAATGGAATGATCCTACTAAAAGTCATCCTTTTTTGTAATTTGGAAATTCATCTGGGTATGTTAATGAATGGCAGAGGAGATACTGACTGGAGGAATCCAAGAAAAAATACTTGTACAAATCTTTCATTCCAAGCTTCCCTGTATAAATCCTATTATGACTTAATACAAATCATATGCTGGAAGTTAGCATTTGTTATAGGTTTTAAATGTCCATAAAAAAGATCTCACTGAGCACCCTGTATGGTCTTCTCTTCTAGCTCCTCCAGGTAAACCTCAGAATCCAAGAGTCACTGATACTACAAGAACATCTGTTTCCCTGGCTTGGAGTCCACCGGAAGATGAAGGAGGCTCTAAAGTCACTGGCTACTTAATTGAGATGCAGAAAGTTGATCAATTTGAATGGACCAAATGCAATACCACTCCAACCAAAATCCGTGAATACACTTTGACACATCTCCCACAAGGTGCAGAGTACAGATTCCGTGTGCTAGCCTGTAATGCTGGTGGGCCAGGAGAACCTGCTGAAGTGCCAGGAACAGTCAAAATAACAGAAATGCTTGGTAAGACACTTCAAGTCTTCACTCCTATTGAAAGTTGTCCTAAAGAAGTATTTACTTACAGCAGGTATGATATCTGTAAAACACACATAGCCTGACATGTTAATTTTTCTTTACAGAGTATCCTGACTATGAACTTGATGAAAAATACCAGGAAGGTCTCATGGTGAGACAAGGCGGAGTTATCAGGCTTACAATACCCATTAAGGGTAAGCCCATCCCAGTATGCAAATGGACAAAAGAAGGACATGACATCAGCAAGAGGGCCATGATTGCAACTTCTGACACTCACACAGAACTTGTGATCAAAGATGCAGAAAGAGAAGATTCCGGCACCTACGATCTGGCACTTGAAAACAAGTGTGGCAAGAAAGCTGTGTATATTAAAGTCAGAGTGATTGGCATTCCAAATCCACCAGAAGGGCCTCTGGAGTATGATGATATACAAGCTCGTTCTGTCAGAGTAAGCTGGAGACCTCCTACAGATGACGGTGGTGCAGATATACTAGGTTATATTGTTGAGAGACGTGAAGTGCCAAAGACTGCCTGGTACACTGTTGACTCTAGAGTAAAAGGGACATCATTAGTAGTGAAAGGGCTGAAAGAAAATGTGGAATATCACTTCCGTGTTTCTGCAGAAAATCATTTTGGTATTAGCAAATCTCTCAAATCTGAAGAACCAGCCGTACCAAAGACACCTCTAAGTAAGTCCCCATTTCAGATTTTTTTAAAATACTTTTTTAAATGTAACTACAGTTTACTAAATTACCTTATGGTTCTAAAAGTGCAATAGCATATGCAAATGTTTTAAAGCTATATCGTTATTATTTCTATTAATCATGTGGTTATCATTATTATCAGATCCTCCAGAGCCTCCAAACAACCCACCTGAAGTGCTTGATGTCACAAAGACTTCAGTTAACTTGTCCTGGTCCAGACCTAAAGATGATGGTGGTTCTCGTGTAACTGGCTACTACATTGAACGTAAAGAGACATCTACAGAAAAATGGGTCCGGCATAACAAAACACAGATCACCACTACAATGTACACAGTCACAGGACTTGTTCCAGATGCTGAATATCAGTTCCGTGTTATTGCTCAAAATGAAATTGGTGAAAGTGAAGCAAGTCCTGCTTCCGAACCAGTTGTATGCAAGGATCCATTTGGTAAGAAAATGTTTGCGATAACAGATCTTGTGAAGAGCAATTCAGTGACATTCAGAAAGGAATTTAACTTCTGTATATTTTGCAATTTTCAGACAAACCAAGCCAACCTGGAGAAATTGAGATCACTTCTATATCTAAGGACAGCATTACATTAGAATGGGAACGACCTGAAAGTGATGGTGGCAAAGAGATCCTTGGTTATTGGGTTGAATATCGACAGTCTGGAGAAAGCACCTGGAAAAAATGCAATAAAGAACGCATCAAGGACAGACAGTTTACAGTCGGAGGTTTACTAGAGGCTACAGAATATGAATTCCGTGTTTTTGCAGAAAATCAGACTGGCCTCAGCAGACCTCGAAGGACTGCCATGGCAGTGAAAACTAAATTGACATGTAAGCAAAAACCATATTGTCATATTTGCTGTGATTTTGTGTCATAAACCACAGTGCCACATCTAATATGCTATTTGCTTTATACATTATTTGCCAGCATGACTGTCCTAAAGCACAGTCCCAGTCATTCAGATATAAGAGCCACAAATATAAATGAGGATTAAATTTCAGCAACATAGTAATAGAGGAACATTTCCTAATAATCTCCATTATTTTAAAATTTTCTTCCTTTTAGCTGGAGAAGCACCTGCCATAAGAAAAGAAATGCAGGATGTTACAACTAAACTGGGTGAAGCAGCTCAGCTGACATGCCAGATTGTTGGGAGACCTCTTCCTGATATTAAATGGTACCGCTTTGGCAAAGAACTTGTGCAAAGCCGAAAATACAAAATGTCATCTGACGGACGCAACCATACACTGACAGTATTAACAGATGAACAAGAGGATGAGGGTCTCTACACTTGTATGGCTACCAATGATGTCGGAGAAATTGAAACTAGTGGCAAGCTATTATTGCAGGCCCCTCCTCAGTTCCACCCTGGCTTTCCATTGAAAGAGAAATACTATGCGGGTGCAGGTGGCACCCTCCGCCTTCACGTTGTGTATATTGGCCGACCAGTGCCAGCAATAACTTGGTTCCATGGCAATAAACCTCTGAGAGGATCAGAAACAGTTACTATTGAGAACACAGAGAACTATACTCATCTTGCTATAAAGAATGTCCAGCACAAGACTCATGCTGGGAAGTACAAAGTGCAACTCAGTAACACGTTTGGAACAGTTGACACTGTACTTAACGTGGAAATACAAGGTAAATAATTTTCTTTTCAGTATTTTAATGGAATATTTTCTCAAATATTAACTGGCAAAAGAACTAAAAAACATACTTCTTTCTCTTTTACAGATAAGCCAGATAAACCAGGAGGGCCAATCACTATAGAGTCTGTACTGAAGAACTCTGTGGTGATTAGCTGGAAACCACCAGAGGATGACGGAGGTGCTATGATAACAAATTATATCATAGAGAAACGTGAAGCCAAAGAAGGAGCAGAATGGCAACTTGTATCTTCAAGCATTTCAGGCACAACTTGTAGAATTGTTAATCTCATTGAAAATGCAGGCTATTATTTCCGTGTTTCTGCTCAGAATACATATGGCATTAGTGAAGCACTGGAGGTCTCATCAGTTGTTGTTATGAAGCCTCCATTCGGTAAGTGCACATCAAAATATCCAGTTCTGTATGCCCCCATAATTGTTAAGGCAAGCTCACTTCAATTTTTGAATCTTTTTATTCTTTACAGAAAAACCAGGACAACCTGGTCAGCCAGTAGCCAGTGCTATCACAAAGGATTCTTGTGTTGTCTCATGGAAGCCACCTGCAAGTGATGGAGGTGCAAAGATTAGAACTTACTATCTTGAGAAGCGTGAGAAGAAACAAAACAAGTGGATTTCTGTAACAACAGATGAAATTCGTGAAACTGTATATTCTGTGAAAGATCTTATTGAAGGTCTTGAATATGAATTCCGTGTAAAATGTGAAAATCTAGGTGGTGAAAGTGAGTGGAGTGAGGTATCACAACCAGTCATTCCAAAGTCTGATGTACCAATTCAAGCTCCACATTTCAAGGAAGAACTAAGAAATCTGAATGTGAAATTTCAAGCTAATGCCACATTTGTCTGTAAAGTCACTGGTCATCCTAAACCCATTGTGAAGTGGTACAGGCAGGGCAAAGAAATCATGCCAGATGGTGAAAAGATCAAAATACAGGAATTCAAGGGTGGATATCACCAGCTAGTTATCACAAACGTAACGGATGATGATGCCACAGTGTATCAAGTCAGAGCTACAAATCAAGGAGGATCTGTATCTGGCACTGCCTCTTTGGATGTTGAAGGTGAATGAAGGGTCTTAATTCAAGACAAATTCTTTTTAAATGTTGAGTATTTAGGTTATTGGTGCTCTTCTCAGGTGTTTTTACTCATTTGTTGTTTTTTTTTTTTTTCTTCCTCTTTCAATTCCAGTTCCTGCAAAGATTCACTTGCCCAAAAACCTGGAAGGCATGGGAGCTGTGCATGCCCTCCGAGGGGAAGTAGTGAGCATCAAGATTCCATTCAGTGGCAAACCTCACCCTGTGATCACATGGCAGAAGGGACAAGATCTCATCGACACTAATGGACATTACCAAGTCATTGTTACACGATCATTCACATCTCTTGTTTTCCCAAATGGTGTTGACAGAAAAGATGCAGGATTTTACATTGTTTGTGCCAAAAACAGATTTGGAATTGACCAAAAAACAGTTGAATTAGACGTTGCTGATGTGCCTGATCCACCAAGAGGTTTGAAAGTAACTGACATTTCAAGGGATTCGGTCAACTTAACATGGAATGAACCAGCTACCGATGGTGGAAGCAGAATCATAAACTATATTATTGAGAAACGTGCTACAACAGCAGAGAGATGGATTCGTGTTGCACAAGCTCGTGATACACGATACACAGTGGTGAACCTGTTCGGCAAGACTACCTATCAGTTCCGTGTAATTGCAGAAAACAAGTTTGGCCAAAGCCAGCCTTCTGAACCTACTGAACCAATTATAACAAAGGAAGATAAGACAAGAGTAATGAACTACGATGAAGAAGTTGATGAGACCAGAGAAGTCACCACAGCTAAAGCGGCTCACTATTCTACAAAGGAACTCTACGACAAATACATGATTGCAGAAGAGCTTGGACGTGGGCAGTTTGGCATTGCACACCGCTGTGTTGAGGCAGTTTCAAAAAAGACTTACCTAGCCAAGTTTGTCAAAGTAAAAGGTGCTGACCAAGTTTTGGTGAAGAAGGAAATCTCAATTCTAAACATTGCTAGGCACCGAAATATCCTGTATCTTCATGAATCATTTGAGAGCCTAGAAGAATTGGTCATGATCTTTGAATTCATTTCAGGAGTTGACATCTTTGAAAGAATCAGCACAGCTTCGTTTGAACTGAATGAAAGAGAAATAGTAGGTTATGTACGCCAGGTCTGTGATGCACTAGAATTTTTACATCGCCACAGCATTGGACATTTTGATATTAGACCAGACAATATTATTTATTTCACAAGAAGAAGCTCTGTAGTTAAAATTGTTGAATTTGGTCAAGCCAGACAATTGAAGCCTGGAGACAGCTTTAGACTCCAGTTCACATCTCCTGAATATTATGCACCTGAAGTACACCATCATGATGTGGTCAGCACAGCAACTGACATGTGGTCAGTCGGTGCTCTAACATACATACTTCTCAGTGGCATTAATCCTTTCATTGCTGAAACAAACCAGCAAGTCATTGAAAATATTCTAAATGCTGAATACAACTTTGATGATGAAGCATTCAAAGACATAAGCATTGAGGCCATGGACTTCATTGATCGCCTACTAGTGAAGGAAAGAAAAGCTCGGATGACAGCTGCTGAAGCACTGAACCACATGTGGCTTAAACAGAAGACAGAGAAGACCAGCACTAAAACCATAAAGACCTTAAGGCACAGGCGTTACTACCAAACTCTAGTAAAGAAGGAGTGGAACACAGTTGTGTCAGTAGCCCGCATTTCCTGTGGAGGTGCAATTAGATCTCAGAAAGGTGTAACAGTGGCTAAAGTTAAAGTTGCACCAATAGACATTGGTCCCCTTGCTGGGCAGATAAACCATGCTGTTGCAGAAGAAGGAGGGCATGCCAAATATGTGTGTAGGATTGAAAACTATGATCAGTCCACACAAGTCACCTGGTACTTTGGTATGAGGCAATTAGAGAACAATGAGAAATATGAAATCAAATACGAAGAAGGTGTGGCAACCATGTATGTCAAAGATGTTTCTAAATCAGATGATGGGACCTACAGATGCAAGGTTATAAACGACTATGGTGAAGACAGTTCTTACGCAGAACTTTTTGTTAAAGGTGTGAGAGAAATTTCTGAGCATTACAGATGCAGAACTGTTAGGAAAGTGAAACGCCGCGTTGATACAATGAGACTACTAGAGCGTCCACCAGAATTTACATTGCCTTTGTATAATCGCACTGCATACGTTGGCGAAAATGTCAGGTTTGGTGTAACTATAACAGTCCACCCAGAACCTCGCTTAACATGGTTCAAATCAGGCCAGAAAATCAAACCTGGTGATGATGATAAGTATACTTTTGAATCAGACAAGGGTCTTTACCAGCTCATCATCAATAAAGTCACTGAAGACGATGATGCTGAATACAGTATTGTAGCACGCAATAAATATGGAGAAGACAGCTGCAAAGCTAAGCTGACTGTGATTCCACATCCACCTCCAGCAGATACTACGCTAAGGCCAATGTTTAAAAGACTGCTGGCAAATGCTGAATGTCAAGAAGGCCAGAATGTCAGGTTTGAGATCAGGGTATCTGGTATACCAAAACCAACACTGACATGGGAGAAAGATGGTCAACCTCTATCCTTTGGTCCTAACTTTGATATAATTCATGAAGGTTTAGATTACTATGCTTTGCATATCAGAGATACTTTACCAGAAGACAGCGGTTATTACAGAGTTACTGCTACAAACAGTGCTGGATCTACAAGCTGTCAGGCTTATCTAAAAGTTGAACGCTTGAAATATGTCAAGCGTGAGTACGAGACTGAAGAAGAGCGGGAGAAGCATGTACAGAGGCAAATTGACAAGACCTTAAGAATGGCAGAGATCCTTTCTGGGACTGAAGCTGTTCCATTGACAAAAACTGCACAAGAGGCTCTCAGAGAAGCTGCTATCTTATATAAACCAGCTGTCAGCACCAAGACTGTCAAAGGTGAATATGAAATTAAGAAAGAGGAAAAGAAGGAAGAAAGAAGACTTCGTATGCCGTATGAGGTCCCAGAGCCTCGCAAACACGTGCGCACTACTCTTGAGGAAGATCAGAGCATTAAACACTTTGTGCCTCTGTCAGATATGAAGTGGTACAAGAGGCTGCGAGACCAGTATGAAATGCCAGGAAAACTTGAGAGGACTGTACAGAAACGCCAGAAACGCATACGTCTTTCCAGGTGGGAGCAATTCTATGTGATGCCACTGCCACGCATTTCTGATCAGTATAAGCCTAAATGGCGCATACCAAAGCTAACACAAGATGATCTTGAAACTGTGAGACCAGCACGTCGGCGCACACCATCTCCAGATTATGAATTTTACTATAGACCAAGGAGGCGATCGCTTGGTGACTTGTCTGATGAGGAATTCCTCCTGCCTATTGAGGACTATTTAGCCATGAAGAGGACTGAAGAGGAAAGACTGCGCCTTGAAGAAGAGCTTGAGTTAGGCTTTTCTGCTTCCCCACCAAGTAGAAGCCCCCCACGCTTTGAATTGTCTGCACTTAGGTATTCTACTGCAGGAACACAGGTCAGTTCAGAGGAAGAAAGAAAGAGAGAACTGAGGTATTCAAGCTACCATATTCCAACTAAAACTGACACAAGTGCAAGCTATGCAGAGCTTCGTCAGCGCCATGACAGGGCTGCCTACAGACCCCCAAAACAAAAGCAAAGAATAATGGCTGAAAGAGAGGATGAGGAATTGCTCCGTCCAGTTGGCACATCTCAACGACTCTCTGAATACAGGAGTGAGCTGGAATATATGGCAGAGGAGGAAAAGAGTAGACTTAGGAGAAGGAGGGAAAGAGAAATAACTGAAATCACATCAGAAGAAGAAGAAGAAATAGAAATGGTTCAACATGTTCACAGGGAATTTTCACCTCCCTCTAGATTACTAAGGAGAAGAAGATCTCTTTCTCCAACTTATATTGAGTTGATGCGCCCTGTGTCTGAATTAATTCGGCCCCGCTCACGTCCTCCTGAAGAAAGTGAGAGAAGATCCCCAACACCAGAGAGAACTCGGCCACGTTCACCTAGCCCCGTTTCTACTGAAAGATCACTCTCTCGGTTTGAGAGGATGGCAAGATTTGATATATTTTCTCGATATGAGTCCATGAAATCTGCTTTGAAATCTCAGAAAACTATGGAAAGGAAATACGAAGTTCTAACTCAACAGCCTTTCACCCTTGACCATGCTCCTCGCATCACCCTGAGAATGCGCTCACACCGGGTGCCATGTGGCCATAACACCAGGTTCATTCTGAATGTCCAGTCAAAACCAACGGCTGAAGTGAAGTGGTACCACAATGGTATTGAGCTCCAGGAGAGCAGTAAGATACATTTCTCTAATACCAGCGGGGTATTAACTCTGGAGATTCTTGACTGTCATATTGATGACAGCGGAACATACAGGGCTGTATGCACAAACTACAAAGGAGAATGTTCTGATTACGCAACGTTAGATGTTACCGGAGGAGATTACACTACATACTCTTCCCAGCGGAGAGATGAAGAAGTACCAAGATCAATTTTACCTGACCTGACAAAAACAGAGGCATATGCAGTTTCCTCATTTAAGAAAGCATCTGCTACAGAAGCAAGTTCCTCAGTAAGAGAGGTCAAATCAGAAATGTCAGCAACAAGAGAATCACTTTTATCATACGAACACTATGCTTCTTCTGAAGAAAAAATCACTGCAGCTGAAGAAAAATCATTGGAAGAAAGGACGGTACACAAGGCATTTAAAAGCACTCTGCCAGCAACAATCCTTACAAAACCACGCTCAATCATAGTTTCTGAAGGGGAGACTGCCCGATTTTCCTGTGACGTTGATGGTGAACCAGCACCAACGATAACATGGGTCCGTGCAGGTCAACCT
>VXAV01000950.1:328711-347400 GCA_013399715.1 Alectura lathami
TCCTAAATTTGTTTTCTAAAAATTACTTATTCTGTTTATTTCCAGTTTTTGCATGCTAACATCCTAGCAGATTTCTGAGCATCCAAACACCCCAGGAAGAAGTCACTTCCAGAACTGCCTACCTTTCTCCTCTGTGTTCTGGGACCAATCAGTTTAGACTGGATAACCAACTTCTAGGTGGCTACAGTATCATACCCACTGAAGATGTGTTCCTTTGTGTAGACTGGAACACAACGGACGGCTTGGGCCATAGAAGCCCTTTGATCAAGAATGGGACACAGTGGAGCAAGGACACCTGTACAGAGCAGTCTTTGGAAGGGTGGGTTTGATGCTCAAGGTTTGTCTTCATCCTCAGATTTGCAGCTTTCCACAACACTTAGACCAAGGTGGTTTAAAAATATAGGCTCTTGTTCTACATTCACTAGGACAAATTCCCAAACATGAGTAGTATAGAATCAGAGGTATCCAAAAGAAAATATAGCTACATACGGTGATACTCAGTTTTGTTGGTTGTTGTGTTCCCATCAGAACGAGGAAGAGAACTATGATGGTATCTTGCCAATATCCCTGCCGCGTGATGATACAGCCTAAAGAGTACGTTCTAATATTTAAAATAATATTGTTTGATGCTTAAACTTAGTCATAAAGAGTATGCCCTGAAATATTATTTATAGATTATAACTTGGATTGCATAATTTTTTGGGTAAATTGGAAACATATGAAATAAGTTTAATCTTAACTGCTTAGTTGTGTAATTACTCCATACTGCTTTATCATCAGCCATAATTTTTTGTTTTAAGATCTTTAGAGGTTTAATGAACAGCAATACCATAAATCTGTTACTTGTGAAAAAAGTTCTGACAGTATAAATTGTAATAACTTGACAATCATTTCAGTACTTCAGAAATTAAATAGGTACATTTTACTTTAAAATTTTCCCATTTAAATGCTCATCTTGCACACAAACTAAAGAAACAAAAATACACTTTTCATGCATTAACTAAGACATTTGGATACAAATATCGAAAGCCATACTTCGATGGAAGAGATTACTCTTTAACCTCCTTAATTTGGTCATTGAAGATGATCCAGATTTCTCTTTTTCAAATCCTCCTTTTGCAATTGGAGTCACACAGAGTTCTTTAAAAATTAAAAATAAGTTTTAGAAGAAGGCAATATAAAAGCAATAGCACAAGCAATTTAATATGTTTTTCTAATCTATAATAGGTTGATAAAGCTATTTCACATTAGTTTCACATAAGCACATTCATCTTTGCTAATGTTTTTTAATGGCTTATACCACTTTCTAATACAAATCTGCACACAGAAATAGCACAGATTCCACGGGAATATTAAAATGTTGGTGGCTTTCAGCATACATCATCAGCTTCTGCACACATTAAGGAATTAAAACAGTCAATATCATTTTAATGGAACTCCCATGTCTGAAGGAGAAACATATTTTTATAGAGATCTCTCGTTTGAAACTAAGAAATGGTAAGAAAGGCTGTGAGTTCTGTAGTTCTCTTCCAATGCAGAAGCAGCTATCTGAAGTGATTTTTTTAAATGAAAAATTAGTATCAGCTTAGTTTTTATCCATAACTTGAGAGAAAATCTTTAAAGTAAAATATATGGATAATCAATTGCACAGAAATGAAAAAGATTAACCTCAGCTGACAATTCATTCTAATTACGCAGATAAAAATATCAGCTTCATTGAAGATTTCACTGACTTCAGCAAAAACATGATTCCTGTGCATGTTCCTACCATTGCATAAAGGTAAAATAAAATTACAACACTCCAAGATTTGAAATTTATGTTGAGGTGTACATAAGTGAATATAAAGGACTAATGTACGGTATTATCTCCTTTACTTTTAGTCCAGTAACTATGCCTGGCTGGGAGTGTATTCAAAGTTTTTGCAGAATGGTGGAGGAATCTCACAGTTCAATAAAAAGTTGCTTTGACATGCAGAGTTTCTGTCATGGAGTTTACACATTGTATATGCTAAAGGATACAGAGCTATTTGCAACTTCTGGAACAGATACTGCTGTACAAATCTGCAGACATACAAATTGCTTCCCTAATGTTTTTTCTTGCTATTTAATGAAAGCCACAATCTTAACTGGAGTCAAGCAATGCCTGAAACAGTTTTGTGACTCTCACAGAGGTCCTGGTATTTAAGTACATGTAAATCTGGGGGTTGAAACACTACCTAACGTAGTATTAGCAAGGACTAAATCAAATCCTACAACTGAATTTCTGATTTATTTGAAACAATATTGCTAACATTACAGGCTACTCCTTAGCGTAAATAATGTAAATAGATAAGCTCCATTGTGTCCCCAAAAGGAGAAAAACTTGGAGGAGCTGCATAATTTCTTTGAATTTGTTTTCAGAAACTGTGATTATTTCTTTGTAAATATCTTCAGATAGTCATACATGTAATGATGTATCAGACTGAAATTAAAGCCCCAAGAACATCAACAACAAAATTCTTAGCTTTGTTTAAAAGTTCTGCACACCTTCTTTCTCATTTTATGCAAAAGTGATCAGATGATCTTAAAAGACTAGAAATGTAAGGAAGAGATTTTCTGTTCCCTGCAAATTGAACATGTGGGATGTAAAGAAAAATTACAGTCATACTTCTCTTTAATAAAATCTTCCATGACAGACTGTTTTTCCAGTAGCTGCCTCGTTTGTCTTTTCAGGAATCATTTCCCTTAGAAAGTCAGGGTACTTATGTGCATAAAAGAAATGCATACACATTTTATGGAATTGGGGGCTTATGTATATCAAGAGCAAGAAAACTGTTTTAAAAGCTCAAACCACTATAAACTATAGCAGTAATGACAATAACACACACGACTTACCAAAATTACCATCCAAATGAATATAAAGTTCAAATACACTAAAAGCAATTGTTGTATGTGCAGGAAAAACAATGGCTTTGTCCCGTCCTTTATAATTTTGGTCTTCAATAATGTGAAACTGTAATTTAGAAATTCATCAAAAGAAAAATTTTCAAATCAAAATGAAAAAAAATAAGCAAAATAATACCTTAAATGGACATATTGAGAATTATAGTACCGGGAATAATCTTTGAAAATGAAGATCAAATTTCACAAATAAAGAATTTAATGTATTAACAATATTGTATTTATATGGAGACAGTAATCTGACTTTCATTTGTCACTGAAAATTACGTGAATTATTTATAAATAGTACTCATAAGATTTGCAGGTTCAATGATTCAAACTTACTGATGACAAGGGAAAGGGACGGAGAAATGGGACATGGAGTAAAATGCGAGCCCTTGAAATAATAACAACCTGAAGTTGTAAGAGTTACAGAAGGTGAGTATAGTAAGGAAGGTTAGATGTTTCTCAGAGTTTCAAACTAAAAAGAAGTAATTTCCAAATTTTTGCCAAGACTTCACCCAAAGCAATGGCTCATTGTGTACCCATCCTTTCATGCCTTTCCCATCCCTCACACACATAAACAGTATGAATTAAAATCCAAGTTCTCACACAATTTACAACAGTGCAATAACATTGACTCCCTTCAGAATTTTGCAGAGCTTACTTCAGTAAAAATGCAAATAATCCAGCCATCCAATCTATTAAAATGATCTTATTGTTTGTCTTTTCATGTAAGTTACAGAACTTTGTCAAACATATTTACCCTCATTGTCTCTCCACGCATCCCAGTGTGGACAGTTAATGAGCACTGCCTTGTAGTCCTAATACTTTCCATGACCACGCACAGAATCTCCATCCTACTTTTTCTTGATTGATGGACAAGACAATGATCAAAGTTTATTTTTCTAAAATCAAGAGGGACACAAGGAGGAAATTCATACATTATCAGCAGTTTACAAAGCTTCTCATATAATTAGTAACTTTAAATCAGTAAATAAGTCGCTATAACTTCCATCTCATCACTGTAAAACATCTGACTGAGGAGGCTTCTGGAAACTTAATGCTGATTTTCTGTGTCAAGGAACAGAATCACCTGAAGATTCAAAGAAAGTTAATAATGTACAAATGTTAAAGTATATATACGGGATGTCCTGGAAAATTTCAAGTCTGGTCATGTGTTCTTATTGACAGTATGAAGTGTCAACACACCCTAATTAATAACTTTTTAAAAAATTGATAAAAAATTGCCTCACAGTAATTATAGCACTTTTTAAAAATATATAGCTACAAGTTTGATTAGTAATAGTTTTAATGCTCTACCTTTGGGCTTCTGTAAAGCTTATGATGGTGAAATGTTTGTTTAGAAATGTAAAATGATACCTGCAGGAACTGGCATATACTAAATGGTTTAAAAACTAGTTCATAGGTATGAACTGTAACTGCAAAATAATATATCAACTATAAATATGGAATGATCGTCAAATTAGTGTTTTTCTAGGAGAATCTCTACAGGCACTGGCTCTTAGTCCTATAACATAATGGAATATTTTTATCAGGAGACCAGGACTACTTCTTCCCACTCAGCCTGCCTCCAGTTATGGTAAAGGCTAGGTACAGAATGAGAGAGGTTATGGATACAAAATGAAGTAAATACAAGATGCTTTGCAAATAACCACCAGAAAATAAACATAATTCAAAATACCAGACATCATGCCATGCCTAGTGAATAATTTACTGGGCTGCAATATTGGGATTCACTGGGATAACATTGTCGCCAAGGGATAATCTTTGAAATTTAACCTGGAGATTATTGCCCGGAAATAGACCTATTTGTGCCAACACTGCTGGACCACTTAGTTCAGTGTCCAGAGCTCAACAAAGATGTTGGAGAAAAGGGCTACATTTGTAGGAGAGACAAAATTTTATGAAAAAATCAAGAAAATAAATCCATTTTGCTTTCCAAAGAAAAGTTGTAATAAGTAACGAGTAATAACCCCTTAAAATCTTGAAGTAGCTACACTGGAAATATTTTTGACAACATACAGCTCTCTAGTTCATCGGACAACAACACAGAAATCATCCTATTTCCAAACGCTGAACACACCTAACGTAATTTGAAGTGAATTTCAAATTTGCAATAGTATGGAATAACATACATAGGATCTTGGGTGCATTCTTCCTCTCTATAATTTTTTTTTTTTTCCTGAAAGATGCACTGTAATTCAAATGAGAATTAATTCAGATGAATTGTACAGCCAATGTTACACAGGAGGTCATGTGTCTAATTGCAGTGGTCTAAACTGAGACTTGTTAGACAAGCAGTTTAGGAATTTGGAAAATATCTGATGTCAACTGCTATTGATTGCCTAAAAATGATCAAAACCTACCAATTTCTGTATTAATACATTTTGTTCAGCTATTCAACCTAACTGTATGAAATACGATTATGGAACCAGAAAACAAAATACATAACACAACCTCATAGTAAGTTCTTTAAGTAATGTCGGTACTTCAACCTCATGTTTGGTCACTATGCCAAATGAAGCTTTAAAGGCAACAGAATCTGATCCAGCAACATCCAAACCAACATCACTGATTATCTGATTTCCTCTTCTCCCACTGAGCGAAACATCTGATTTGTCTTCATAGTTGAGCAGCTGGTAAGATGAGACACCTGAGTAAAAGAAGACAAACATTGTGTGATGAAGAGCTGAGTGTAGTGTTTTTGCAAAACATTATATGCTTGTAACAGGACATTTTAATTATTTGCACATTGTATTGAATAAATGTAAAGAAGAGAATAAAGTGCACTGTTCATTCTCTGCTTAACCATTCTGATGAAAAATTCACAGCTCCATTGTGCTCTTATTTGTCAGTGTTACTACTAGTGACTAGTGGAAAGAGAGTGTGTGGGGTCTGAGGGATTTCTCTGCTTCTCACTGGCAGACTTGTGCCCATACTCCCACACGGAATACGTCCTAGGCATGAAATGGTGATTAAGACTGTTTCTACATTTTTGTGCTGATCCTTATTCTCCTATACCAGGAGATGTAAGATAAACAGATAAGATGTGTGTTCCAGGTTTAACGACAGAGGCTCCGAAACACAAAGAAAAATTACTTAGTGAAATCTGCACAGAGTGTGAAAACTAGGAATAAAGAGAAAGCCAGCGTGGCTGATACACTCTGGTACCTGACAGCGGATTGGGAAGACTGGCTATATACATGTAATTTTTCCTTCTTTCTAAATATTTTTTTGAAGCTGCATTTACATATTTCCCAGGTAAAATAATGTTTGGAAATTCTGAAAGTTTCTAGATGTAGCACAAATGAACCTAACATTGTTCTTCATTTGTGCAATACATTAATGAAACACAGGTCTGCCAGTAACACTAGCTTTGCCTTTTACCTGATTTCTAGAAAGACTTGCCACAGTTTCCATGAGTCCCTAGTGATTATGGAGGCTGTCAGTTTAATTTAATAGAAAACAACAGGTTAATTCTAACTTACTCAAAAGTCTATGGTCATTTATTACACAATAAAAGGATAGGTACTAAAGCATTTTTGTAATGCTTTCTTTATAAACTTAATACATATCCATTACTAACAGAAAAATATTAGAAGTTGCTGGCTGCCAAATTAATATGAACAAGGGCAGGTTGATCAGAGGAATAGTCAATAAATTATTTTTTTCTTATTCTTTGAAGCTTAAAGTCACATTAGAAAGTCACCTAGAATTAATCCTGTTCGTCTTTATTTTAACAAAAAAAAAAAAGTTCATATATTTTTCATAATGCTGAAATGATTGCAAATGCTTGTATTTGTCACATAAAAAAAAAAAAAAGGGAAATTCAATTACAAAGCTCGTTGTTCACATTAAAGGATAATACCTTCTGCACATGACATCTAACCTTTTCAGAAGAGACTATAAAAGTTTTGTGAGACTTTTTGATGAGATTTTGCAACCTTTTCCTCCAACTTTTTAAATGAGATTTTTAAACTTTTTTCATTCAGGACAGGCCACCTAACTTATCCTGAATGCAAGACTGGGAGGACTAGTAGGATTCCAATTTTACTTCATCTTGCTTGTGTCCTGGAATCACTTCTTTGTGGGGTCAGTTGACATTTCTGTTTTCCTATGCACATACTGGTTTGTCTTAGTAGAGTTTTCAGTTAATGCATTTGTTGTGCAATTAATGCCTTTGTTAAAATAAAATAAAATAAAATAAAATAAAATAAAATAAAATAAAATAAAATAAAATAAAATAAAATAAAATAAAGCAATTAAACTGCTCTGGGAAAACATATCATACAGTTATAAATTCCACAGATTCTTCAAAGGAAGGTACAAGAAAATATAGGCGGTATAGTTCAACTTTGCACCTTCTACTTCACATAGAATCTTCTCAATACTTCTTGATATTGCATTGCAAAGATAATTTAAACACTTAAATATGTGATAATTTAAACTCTTTAAATATGTGAAAAATAGTACAAATGTGAAAAAAAAAATCTTATAGAAATCCTGTTACTTCAGTCAAATTGCCGTTGTCAAATGTTTCTTCCTATTCAGAGCCCAGTTCAACACATAGGATTACTAGCATGAAACAGCTGCCAAACTGAGGCCATTGCTACATATTTAAATGTGAGTGTGTAGAGAAAGGAGAAAATAAAAAACAAATATTCAGTAGCAATCAATATACATCAATATGTCTGTTATGATTTCTGAAAAAAACACAAGCCTTAACTCAATCTATTGTGTACCACTTCAAAAACATCAAATTCTTTGTAATGTAACTGGCTTTATTACACTTTTCCCAAAAAGTCATTTTTTTTAAAAAAACCAGTCTGACGTATACTTTTTTCTTCCTAAATATTTATTAAAAGACTAAGTAAAATACATTTTATTGCAAATGTACTAAAGCACCATTATACTACCTGAACAGATTAAACCATAACTACTGGTATGTAAATAATAGGAAAAGCATGCATTTTTCTACTTTGAAGATAGTAGAAAACTTACCTGCAGAAATTTCTTTCTCCCCTTCAAGAATGTCTTTTAATGTGAAAGGTGTTGAGACAAATTTAGATTTTTTTGAAAGCAAACATTTCCTTTTCTTAATCACAAGGCTCAGAGGTTGGTATTTATCAGCTTCACTGAGACTGGGAACTGGAACTAGTCTTCCTCCGTCACCAACCTGTTTAACAAAGTTTTTGGTTGCAGCAGCAAACATATTACAACATTAGTAATGGTAATAATAAAAAGGTCTGTATCAAGTGTAACTTCCAGATATCAAGCCCATGTTCAATTTTTCTTCATGATATTCTTTCAAACAAATTAATGTTTAAAAAAAGCTGCCAATTTTTTTTTTTTTTTTTTTTTAATTTTCAAGCTATATTTTACACAAAAATACTCAGCAGCATCTTAACTATCTAGCTTCTAGGTGTGCTGCTGAAGACCTCTCTCAAAGACCTTCAGCAAAGCTCTCTAGTTCTGCCTCATGAATAATGAATCACCAGTGTAAACTGATAGGGAAATGTTTGCCCTCTCCTCCAACACTACTGTTCAAAAACCAAAATTACAATCTTAGAATGAGAAGACAGGAACTTCTGGAATCCTCAGCTTCCTGCCGGGAGTTATTGAAGCATTGCTGTTTATTGCATCCTTGCTGCAGCCAGGCCCCAGCCTGTTTTGCCAGCAGCAGCAGAGAGAGCTCCTCAATTACAGCTTCGTGGCAGCCAGGAGACCTGCAGCAGTGGTGTTTCCTTTCAGCAGCAGCTGCACAGCAGAAGCTGCTCAAGCTCAGCTGGGCAGTCGGCGGCATGGGGCTCTGTGGAACCACTGAGGCCGGGCAAATAGGGGTGGCAGTGGCCATTCAGGTGTCCTCCCTCCACAGACTGCAGCCCTGAGGGCTGGTGTTGAGACAGGCCAGCTGCATGTATATGGCTCTGACTTTGAACTTGCCAAACTGTCAGCAAGGAAGTGGAATTGTCTCTCAGGAAGTGGAACCATGCAAAATAATAAATGGAAAATTGCAGACAGAAGTGAGATTGTTGATATGAAGGAGCAGCTCAAGAATCCTAGAGGAAAAGCACTAGTGGAAAAACATTAAAAAATTGTAAAGAGAAAAAAAAGAGTCAGTAGGCAGCACTGGGTCGGAGGATGCAGGAGCTGACATGTTCCCGTGTAGTGATGAGGGGCTTGCGATAGCAGTGAGCACACAGCTGCTTTGCCCTGCAGAACACCTCCCGGTGCTCCCCCTCCAGCTACAGTAGGTAAAATATCCGCCTCAGGCATGCAAAGTTAGAGTTTGATACGAATATTATCTCTGGCTGCTGACTGAAAATTTCCGTTTGGTTGGCTTTTGTTCCCGAAGTGTGTCTTCAGGTGAAAGCATTGTAAGAACTGTTTTAGTAATATAATCATTTATTTAATAGTCTCACACGTTTCAATTTAGTTCTTTCCAAGACTTCCATGAATTTTTTAATTCTTAGAGTATCAGGAAGTCCAACACAAAGGCAAAAAGACAGCTGTAGTTCCTTAGCTGCCTGAGACAAAGGCAAAGGCTGCCAAAACTCCCTGCCTACTCTAGAGGGTGCTGAGAAATTGCAGCTAGTTACAGGCTTTGAACTGAAATGTGAAAAGCTTCAGCTCAGTCTGTCATTCATATTACACTGCACTAACAGAACAAACCCTGTGCATATTTACTCTACCAAACCGCATTAACAAAGATTGAAAAGGCTATAAACGGAAGGAAAAGCAAAGAGAATTCTTAAATTAAAATTGCCCATTCTATCTTGATTTAGACTGATCTTGTATATGTCTTACAATAACTCTTTGACAGTATAATATTTCTGCGACAGGTTATTAAGCTCAGCTAGCAGTTATTCAACATGCATTTGTATGTCTCTCGCTTAGTATATGTACATAGACCACACTCAGCCTTATCCTAGCACTAATTCTGTAACTAGCAGTCTCATTAGATATGTTTACTCGGTACTCATGTTACTCCAGCACCCAGAACATCCACCAGAAATGCTGCAGCAGCTGCTTGTGTTGCTCTTATACTACAGGTCAGAGAAGTTGAATGCAACCGTGTTAACTTTGCCACTTCAGGAAACATTTACTAATTTTGCATATACGAGTGAAAACTAAGTTAAACTGAGAGTGTTTCTCTTGAAGGGGTTAATCCCTCATAACTTTCATGACTTCTTAGCATACAAAAAGGTGCAATTAGTTGCCACAACTCCTGGCTTAAGTGCCTTTACATTTAACTACACATCTTTACAAAAAGAAGAGAGTCTAAGTATTCAACATCTAAAAAACAGCAAAATAATGCTACTGAAAAGTTACTTGGCAAATTCCGTAAATTCCCAGCAGATGGCATGAGCATTTCCCTAAAAAGCAAGGGTCTCAGCAATAGAGATCCTGTTATATTTCAAGAGGTAACAAAAATAACATATTTTGGAGTAAAATATGGTCCTTAATACATATATGCACCATTTTATACTATACACCTATTTGTAAGTGTATTTAAAAGTTACATGCATTCAAAGAAGATAGTCTAGTTGTTATTATCTAGTTGAATTTCTTTTTTAATAGAAAAATATTTTTTAAATTGTTAAATTTTATGTGAGGTTACATAAATACACAGAACTGTGCAGTATTTTCTGGGCTATTACTCTAAATTAGCATTATGAAACTTAATAAATACGCTCCTGGATTGTATTTTTTCCTCCTGGAGGAGGCTGAAGCTGCTGGGGACTCGCAGAGATGAGAAGAGCCTCACGCAGGGAGAAGTGAAAATAAAGACTGCAGAGGGTGGGAGATAGAGCACTAACAGGGGAGCGGGTTGGTCACCAAACCCCCAGAGCTCAACAGGTGAGGAAGAAGTTAGTGTCCACCACTGGCACTGTAGAAACCCAGCAGGAAGGCTGGGCTTCCTTCGGGGAATGAGAGAGTGCTCTGCTGGTAATACCACTTTCTGTGGCTTGCAGTATGTTGTGACATAACATTCAAACATAGCTATCATGCATCTTGGAGAGATCATATGTATGTCATGATGTTACAGGCCACTGATGTACTTCTATTTCACAGTCTGGGTGGCATTCCAATCTATTTAGATGCATAAGAGAGCAACCTGTGTGTAACCATGACGCTCTGAGTGTCGGAGTTAGGGCTGAACTACTGTAGAGTAGACCCGGCCAACCTTAGATTTTTTTCTGTTTGTGCCCGCACCAGGGATGGCGTAAGACTGATGGTTCCGCTCACAGTGGTGTGATGAATCTTGCTAAACATTTTTCGCCCTTCATTTTGCTAGCTCTCAATTTTCTCCTCTGTACAAATTTCTTCTCTCCCACCTTAAAGTGCTTTTATCTGAGCTGCAGCATGACACTCTGCAGGTAAGAAAGAGATGTTCTTCTTATAAGATGAGACTACCAGCACCAAAGTAAAAAAAGACTTTTGGCTTGGGGCTCAGTTGCTAATAGTACAGTAAGGTGTTGTCTTCCAAAGAGAGATGTCACAAACAGTGCTTTTACACCATCATATACTGGGACAGTGCCTGTCAGAGAACTCTTAACTCAGTTGTTAGGAAATAACTAAAAATATCTAAAGCCTGGTATATAAGAACTTTGCTCATGTCCGGGTCAGAAAAAAAAAAAAAAAACACGCTAATTTTATTTTCCACATAGCTGACAACTGCTGTAGCCACAGTTCCTGCAAAACTGCAAATCACACAAAGGGCAGGGAATAAGACAGACACTGCAGGTCTATGGGACTGCAGTGAGCAACCTGCTGTTCCTCTTGGATTTGCCATCCACGTGGGAATGCTCACAAAGCAGTTGTGTAATACACAATTCAGTCTCTTTTGCTGTTCTAAGCAATTTTAACTTGATTATTTTTTGCAAAGTGGAGCTTGTCTAGCAATTCTCTTGTACAAGCAAAAAACAGCTAAATGTTGTGACTTACATCCCTCTGGAGCATAGCACCGATGTCATGCTGAACTCCTGGTCAAGCAGTTTGCCAGGGCACTGGGGTCTCTTGGTGTGATGCTCACAGTGACTTGCTCACAAAAGGGTCTGGTACTTAGAGACCAGAAGAAAAGCCAGTTAAAGCCAGGTGAAAGGTTTCAACAGAGATGTCTGAATGCTGGATTTCTTCATTACCCAGTCTGAATGCAGCAAAACTTTAAATCAGTTCACAAATGCAGTTTCAATTATGCAGTATAGTGAAATAATTATATTAGCTATGGCAGTATTTTAATTTTGTGTAGACTTACTTTATTAAGCTCTCAGTTTAGTAAGGCAGTAAAAAAACATGATTACTGCTCGTGTATCTGAAACTTAATTAGTTCATTATGGAAGCCTCTCTAGGCAGCATGATCATAGAATCATAGAATGGCTTGGGTTGGAAGGAACCTTAAAGATCATCTAGTTCCAACCCCCCTGCCGTGGGCTGGTTGCCAACCACTGGATCAGGCTGCCCAGGGCCCATCCAAAATTGCCTTGAATGCTCCCAGGGATGGGGCATCCACAGCTCCTCCGGGCAGCCTGTGCAGGGCCTCACCACTCTCTGAGTGAAGAATTTCCTCCTAATATCTAACCTAAATCTCCCCTGTTTTAGTTTAAAACCGTTCTGCTTGTCCTATCACTGTCTGCCCATGTAAAAAGTCAGTCTCCCTCCTGTTTATAAGCTCCTTTTAGGTATTGACAAATAGACCATATCAAAATAAGAGAGTTCAGAAATTAAAGGACACAACTCATAGGAAATCTAGTCCTAAAATGTTTTAAGTTCCCACTTTTAAGTATGGTTTACGTGCAGTGTCAGATCCTTTTGAATATTCCACTACTATCTATGTTTCCAGGAAAAATACATAATGAGAAGCTTTAAGATGCACCGGTGGTGCCAAAAAATGTATACGCACATACACATCCATTTTACCTGCAATGTTGACCATAATCAGAGTCTCTGGATGCTGACAGTAACCACTTTGAGCACATCCTGTAATCACAGAAGTCAAATGTGACTTGAATTCATCTTTTGTTATCGGTATGTATTAAGTATTACAATTTTAATACAGATTTTTTCCTTTCTTAAAAGGTGTGCATTTTTTTGGCACCTTCCGTAGATATTTTAATGGACTTTCATGCTTTATGTATATGGACATTTGTGCATGAACAGTTTCTTCACCAATTAGAAAGGTTCTGAATAAAGAATTAAAAAGGTGCAGGAAACACTGTTGCCCTCTTCTGTACAGATATTTAAAACATATCATTAAAGTTGTTCTATTTTCAAGGTTAGCTCTTGCTAACCTTCTTCTTTTACTTACTTGTTTTGTAAAAGTAAGTATTAAAAGGTGGGATATATGTAATCTTTAAATGTATTTATTTGATCAGATCATGAAGGGAAATCTCTGTTACAGCTTTTACAGTAAATGTCTCTTGTTCTGCTCCTTCATTCTCGTTACTCAAGAGAGTAAGTACATATTTCTCCAGATAAACACACCTTCAAAGATAAATACTTTGATGTTATAGGAATTTTAACTGGGTAGTAGTATTTAAGTATTATAGGATAATCTAATTTACTTTTAACAGTCCATTTAGAAGACAGACACACACATGCTCACTGTAACCAACGTCCTCAGGTTTGCAGCTCAAGCAAACTGTCGGAGCCTCCTGATAATGTATATTCATCATCCATGCTGCAGTGCACACAGAAGGCAGCTCTCCTGCCAGGAGGGGCTGTATTGCAGCATGGCACTTGCCCAGCAGTCAGTGTATTAAAAGCTGACCTTTCTGTAAGCGTTACACCGATGAAAGGCTGCAAGATGTGGAGTTCAACCCGCTTCTGTGTGGCTTCTGATTGGCATCATCCCCCCATCCACCTTCACACATGCAGCTTCTGTTGACTTGATGAAAACAGAACGTGTTGCGTACGTTCTGGTGGCAGTTTCACGGGCTTTTCTATAGACTCACCTTTCAAGTTGCAGAGCTTTGTTCGTGAATGTAGATGTGAAGGCTATTTGATCTGTGTTTCAAGCATATAAATTTCAATAACATGATATTGAAAGAGCACTGCTGGTTGAAATGTACAATTTATCCCAGCTTTTGCTTCTCTATAACTGAACTGATTTTATTGGCAATATTTTGAATGGACAGGTGGATGTGTTAGCTGCAAAGCATTTACTTGTAAGAAATGCAAAAGCAGTGCTCTAGGGAGAGATTTGCTGAGACAGCATGCTTGCATTTAAACATTATGAGCAGTGGGCACATCTTTCAGCCAAAAGAAATGGTCTGTCATTTGTTATATAAACAGGACTGCATACAATGAGGCTACTTTCATCATCTGATATTATTAGGGTAGTGAAGACAAATCTCCTGGAAACAAACTTCCCAGTGTGATTTGAGCAGGCTTATTGCTGCCTTTCCTTTGGAAGATGCAGCCTTACAGGCTAACTCCTTCTGCCAGCATCTGTAAGTGGGCGTCTCTGTGTTAGAGGGCAGCTTTGTGCACATGAACATCCACCTGCACGAGGATACAGAACTGTACCTGCAGTGTGACAACATCCAAAGAAAAACTACAAACCAAAGGATTTGTCTGCTGTGGCATAATTCAAATTGTCCACACTTGCCTGTCTGACGGGCACCGGTGCACTTAGATCTGCACAATACTTCCTTCGGCACAGACATCGTGCTCCTTGCTTCTTGTTGTGTTTCCATCTGAGCAGCAGACTTAAATGCATTTATTTTTGGCATTGCTGCCGGCTGTTCTGTGATACTGGACAATCGACCTCAGTCTATGAAACCCACTGTATGCGGCTGCGGTAAGACATCACTTCCCTGAGCAGGATCCTGCAAGAACTGACTGGTACTGTGAAGCACTCCCAGATTTTTGGATGGAGAGTGTTTATAAACAGATTAAATGAAGTGGGTGTTTGTAGGGCATGCAAGAATTCAGCATCCTCCTTCATAACCACCCCTATTCTTATTTAGGCTGTTTCTTTTCATGCTACAAGAACACTTCCTCATTTAGTTTCCTTTTTTTCATGTGTAGGCATAAAATAGGAGGATACTTGAGCAGTTTCCAGATACTAAGCATTTTAACAGATAGGTGATACAAAAAACTCTTGTCACCAAACATGAAAAGCAGCCTGGCCAATACTGATATGCTGGGCTGGCTGATCAGCGTTTAAGTGAAATCAGTTCCTAAACTACAAGTGAAGATTGGGTGCGTCCTTGAGCTGTGTCACCTCACTTTCTTTCACCTCTAAGTGTAATGCCAGGCCCTCAAAATAATGTACTCAAAAGACAATCCATACCTTTAATATCTAAAAGGCAAAAAAAGCAACAACTTTCCAGTTGTTGTTCCAGTTGTCTTTACCAGAACTTGCCATTCCCTTACAGTCCAAAAAAGGTAACCTTTTGAAAATGTTAAATTATATTTTTTCCTCCAACTACTTATCAGAAAATCTGCTTAAGAAAACTGGGATAACTGTGAAATTTGAGCTACTAATTAGTCTCATTTCTTTGGTGAACAAGGAAATACACCCAAGCCAGCCAGTAATGAGAAAACCAACTATTTGATTTCACTCTGGAAGTTTTCCATGTGAAAAGACAGGTCAGGCTTTAGTTACAAATGTAATCTAATTACAGGTAAAAATGTCTTCACACCAGATTCATGCTGTAACATATTTTTATCTGTACCATATTAACTTGCCCTGAACTCTCATTAGATTTAACCTTAATAAAAGCACTTGGGACATAGATACGGGATACAGAATCTAGCCTCTCCCTTTGCTACTTAGCCTAATGGTTACAGCTTACGCACGACTTCCACAAATAAAAAGCAGTCTAACTATAAGACATTTTATTTACAGACCTTGAATAAAATTAGATTCAACACTCAGTCTAAACAAACTACAGGGTACATCCTCAGCTAGCCCATACTACCTCATTAGTTTTCAGCTTCGTTTCTTTTAATCTTATTTAGCAATCATTACTTCATGGGAAAAATAATTTTACACAGTCAGGTGCAGGAACAGTCATTATTGCATACTCATGGTTTTTAACATTTAGAGTATCTTAAATATTTAATAGCCTAATAGGGACATGGAGAACCATGCATCTTGATATGTTGGCTAGGCAAAAACGTTGTGCATCATCCCATCAGAACAGATTTTGTACTGGCAGTGCCACTAGGAGCAGCTTTCTGTGGGCAACTCTTTAGCTGAGTCAGGATGAAATCCTGTCAATAGCTTCCTACACTGTCTCACTTCACCACACCACCGCGCCTACATGTTTGTGGTGAAGAAGAAGTATCATCTGTCTCTTGGTTAGATTCAATTTACATATAAAATTGACTCCCATGTTCAAGGAATAGTTTTTTTCTGCTAAATTAGATGTGAAAAGAGAGACACAGATCGGCCGTGCTGCGTCACAGGCCTCTTGCACTCTCATCTCTTCCCATGGGTTTGGTGGTTTTCTTTTAACCAATTAAATAATTACATGCAACTTTTCACACTTCAAGTATGCACAGCAATTTTGCTGAGCAAGTCATTGAAGAGAGTTAGACTGGTTTTGCAAAACATTCAGAGGCAAAGTACAGGTCCCAAGCATAGAAATATGAGACCCGAGCTGAATTCCACTAAAAGAATTGTTTAACAGAATTAGCTCAGAGTGTAGAACCAGGCTCAGAGCATCCAATGTTTGGATNTTTTTTCATGCACAGTTCTAAAAGTGAGATTCATCAAGTTTCCACACACACAAAAAAAAAAAAAAATTGCCATTCATGAAAAAAAGTTCGCCTTTCCTTGCTGCTGCTTCCAGGCAGGCAGCTTTCCATACTGCTTGAACACTTGCTCTTTCATAATGCCAGGAAATAACAAAAACCTTAATTTGTACTCCAAAACTAATTTTTGTTTTTTTTACTGTGCTTTCATTTTAAATGAATTTTAATTGATTTAAGGGCTGAACAACAGGCAGGAACACATAATGAAAAAATCCCACATACTGTTGTTTTTTCCAAGAAGATGCCAGAAGAGGTGGGTGGCTAGTAACTTTTTTTTTTTTTATTTNAGCACACATTACCTGGCTGCTGCACCACGAGTCAGATGAGTCACGGAGTGAGGTGTGCAGACTGTCTGAGTTACTCACTCCCACGGTCTGAGGGGGGTGATAAGGGAAAAGGAAAAAAAAAAATTTAGAGGTTGTTAGATCTAAGACTAAGTGATCCCCTCTTGCTCACTGGTAGGAAAAAAAAACGAAAAGGTTCTTACCAGCTGTAGCATGAAGATAAAACTGGGAACTGCCAACAAGAAAATTATCTTCTTCGAGACTGCAGTTGGTAACTCCTGCCAGATTTGAAGGAACTGCGCAGAGAGTTACATGGCACAAGTTGTTTCAGTGCTAACGCTGCTGCTGCCACCCCCCTCTACGAATCGATCTGCACAAGGTATATTCAGAATTGCACTGTTAACAGCTGGTTCATTACCTAGTTACAAACAATCATTCAAGAATCGTAACTCCGAGGTGTTTCTTATGTCAATAAATGAGAACGCAGCAGACAGCAGGTTAAACAGTGTACATTGAGATTTATTAGAACAAGCACTAATAGCAGCAGTGTACAGTGTGATGGAGACAATGTACTGTATGCACTGAACAATAATAATTATACAATTGCACTTCTTCAGAGATCTATTAGAAAATGCTTTTCAGTAAACAGTTTCCCAAATCTAGCAATGTTTGGATTTGCCTCTGAGGAAAAAAATACAAAAAATATGCTTTTATTTTTTTTGGTAAGGCATTAGCAACATTCATTGGCAGGCTAAACAAGTCATTTGTACATGCATTATCCAATTACATTGCAACAGGTGAAAGAGCATCATGTTTCCTCACAAACTAGAATTGTGTGTGTTTCGGACACAATATCCTGGTAAATCCGGCTCAGCTTGAGGGAAACAGATGACATCTTGTTACAATTTAGAGCACAACATAAACTACAGCATAGCCCAGTTCACCTTTATTTCCTACCAGAAGCTGTAGGACCTTCCTCAGTTGGAGCTGGTATTATGGGTATTGTCCATACCATGTGCATCACTGTACTAAACTCCCAATAAATTCTCTTGTTTACTATTATTCCCCCACCACCGCCTCCCTGAATCACATGGCCAACAGATGCTCCTGCTGCCAAAGGATTGCCACAAACACCCACTGCTGCATGAGCCTGTTATTTATTGCACGAGAGGTAGTCAGCGTGAGGCCTCATCTGCATTCAGGGCTACTACAACAGCATGGTCAAAACCAGCCCGCAGGTGCAAAGACACAGGGTAAGTGCGTTGCAGCTTTGCTACATGGGAACTTAAAACTGCTTTTTCACTGAGCCATGATATGATGAATTGCCATTTTTCTGANTAGCTCATCGTTCCCTAGTATGCTGTTAAAATGCTGGAAGATGCATTTTAATAGGATGCTGGCAACAAGAATCACGCAACAAAATCCCTGAATGTCATTACTATGAGCTGCCAGAATCAGCCCCTAGAAAATGCAAAAGAGTCAAAGTAAAGTCAAATCTATTGCTCTGACTGGCAAGCAGCCAAACCAGCTGCATTTCATGCACTGAGCTTCCATAAGACAGCACACATGGTCGAAAGCTTAGGCGTAACTAGCCGAAAACCTAGGCTTGACCATACAATAGGCCTGACACTGAAATACAATTTGGGCAGCTGTACCATCCACGTCCTCCCCGCTCCCCCCCCTCCCCCTTCCCGG
>VXAV01000950.1:347408-357537 GCA_013399715.1 Alectura lathami
TCACTGAGGTCCACAAAGTACCAACAGGAGCTCAGCCTGATCTGTATAGGTGCTCATTTGTTTGAGCACGTAGGGATTAAAAATGAAGCATTACAACGCCTGGTGTAACCAGGTATGTTGCTTTGATTTCTTATGAATGTCACTGCTGAGCTTTTTTAGAGCACATTTTTTAACTGAATTCAATGAGAGACTTGTAATGGGTACCCTATGGACGTACTGATGCCTGTGCAAGATCAGAGTCCAAGTAGAGAAAACAGAAAAAAATCTGCATTGCTGATTAACACTTGAATTTGAAATAAAAGTCTATTACAAATTTTATCGTACCTATGTTATTCCTCAGTTGTTGATGCTTGGTAACTGTAAGCAGTTGAAGTGCTTTTACAGGCACAGTTATAGTAAGTATTTAGAGAACAGAGCTAAGAAGATGTAAAGAAGAATCATCCTGAATCTCCCAAAATTGCAAAGAGTCAAACACAAATGAATGTGTGTTTGCAGGAAAGCAATCAAGATAAGAATTAAAAACAATAATAATAATAATAAAATTACTGTATATACTAAGAAGGACTAAATTTAAACTTTTAAAGATTACAATACTTTATGTAGCTTATACAGCTTTCAACAGAAATATCTGCACATCAGTTTTTGTATTGAGTCATTTTAAAATTATGGTGCTGACTTCTTTTCCCCACTATCCTTTTCTCCTTCATCTCCTTATGGAAGTGAACTTCTCAGCATAAAATGAAGAATGGTGCAGGTGTGGTTTAATATTGCAGTGCTCAAAAATAGTGCCTTCTGCAACATTTGTGTAGCTGGGTACATAGATGCTTCTTGTTTTCCTTCTTTCCTTCAAGTAACAGTTCCCTATTCCTTTCAAACAACATACAGATTTTTGTCTAGTGCAGTAAGGTACACAGACCATCTGCAGTTACAGTCTGAGGTCACTGTCTGGTACTCAAAAAGTAGCACTAACTCTGTATGTTGGGCTTCTTGGAAAGCAACCATTTGCCTTTAAAATTCATCTTAAAAATATATGAAGTGAGTTTCTGAATACCCTTCTAGCGAGCACAATAGTATAATCACAGTGGAAAGACTCCGAGGACCTCCTTTTGCAAGGATGCTACACAGAGGTGTACAAGAAATACAGTACAGATTTGTTGTTTTGTCCCGTTTTTGTTATATAAGCACAGGGATATGGAAAATGAGCAAATAATGCTCTCTTAGCTCCTTATGTCTTGACATTTTTGCCTACTAAAGAATTGGTGCAGGGCTGTTTCCCATCTGAAAGTAAATGCTGCTAAAAGTAATGAAGCTCTATAAGCAATGTAAAATTGGCAGCTAATCTAAAGCCCACTGTTATAATGGCATTCACAGAGTGAGAGCAGGCTGTAAATACTGGAATTTAATACGTCACATGTGCGTATGGGAACTAATCTCATCCAAAGAGTGCTACATTATTCCCAATTTGTATTAACTGTGCAAAAAAGAGAGAAAATACAGAATTCCCTGCTGTTGAAATGCCCAGAAATCATAATTCACCAGATAATTACACAAAGGGAAGTAGACACAGACCCAAATAACAAAGCTTGCTGCTGGTTACTATAAAGCAGATATCCCTAATCTCCTAATACAGAACCGTCATAACAACCTCTCTGGATGCCACAGTAGTTCAATTTTATGGTGTCTTCTTACGCACTAAATAAAGCACCCGCTTCTGACACCATAGCAGTAACGGGTAAAGAGCAAGCAGTTCACTACACATTTGGGTGAAGGAAAAGGTTTCAGACATCAGATGCTAGCTGCCTGATTTCTCTCTTATTATATAGTAAGTAACAGACACAAGTCAATATACAAGGAAGAATCCCATCCTCAAAAGCCCACTAATATTTCTTTTTTGGTCCAAGCAGAATTTTAGTGAATGAGCATTACAGGTCTGCTGTGATCTGGGAGCTGGAGGTTTAGCACGATCTGAGCATTAATTGCACTAGGCAAGAACCACCCTTCATGTCTGTGGAGTTGCAAACACCATTTAATTTTTAAAACTCAAGCTTGACATGTTCTTAGTGGGAAATGAATGTTTGAAAATAATTAGTTTATAAATAATTTTAAACGAAAAGAACAGTGCTTTTGCTAATTATAGCAAAAGCTTAACTATGCAGCTATTTGCCATCTTTGCATTTATGCCTGCATATCAAGACACACTCCTCAGCCTCTATTTCTCAGCTCATAGTCACATCATGGCTGAGACTCAGATGGATATAAAATTTATTGTGATCTGAATTTGTTATGTTCCACTTAACCCACCAAAGAATGCCATTCACACTTCTTTTAAGAACTTGAATAGACCTAATTGCTAACCTCATATTGGAATGATAATTTTCAGCACTATCTTCAAGATAGGTGACAAATGCAGATTTAAAATTTTTATGTGTAATTGCATTATTGGTGATCTCATCTCAAAATATTTTTACAAAATATTAGGCAAATAATAATGATAACTGTAGATTGCTTCTTTATTTACTCAACACAGTTAAGGAAGCTATCCTGAATTCTCCTTTGCCCACTGAGGCAAAATACTGAGGTTCAACCTAAATTTAACTTTTTAATGCTACTGTGATATTCCTTGCCGCAGTGAATTTACAAAAGGAAGAAGACTAGGAGAAAAAAGGGACACAGAACTATGAGAAAAGAAATGTGAATCCAGTCCTGACTACTTGTGACTGTACTCAGTGGACATGAGAAATCAGACAAGTAGGCTCCAGTTGCCACAAGTGCAATCACCAAGAGTAATGTAGTTCCAGAAAAAAAGATGTTGCATTTGTGGCTAAACTGACTGGCACAAGGAAGAAGAACTGTTCAGGTTGAATACTTACCAGCAGAAGTGCTGCTTTTGTATAACTTTTTTATCACGAGGATGCCAACAAAATTACCGACTGCTCCCTTTTTGAAGGTACCTGCTTACCTCTTCCCATTTTGCACACCTAATAGTTTGTGGCAGCAAGATTATGATTTAATGTGAGGTATCCATTCCTTCATTCATTAATGCAGACCATTACAAGCAGCAATAAATATGGAAATACTTTTCAGTCTGTCATGGGAAACAACATCTGGATCATTGCTTTAGGGGTATGAAGAGGTAGCTTTGCCGCTGAACTATTCATAGGTCAAGACAGAATACATTACACACTGCTGATTGGAATATGTATGGCAACTTTATGGTTTCCCTATTCATAAAATCTGCAACTCTCTTTGTCCATTTTACCAATACACCTTCAGACAAATGCTGTCTACAGTCATTTTTATTTATAAATGGAGTAAAATTTCCCTTCATTCTGAGCAAATGTCAACAGTCCTCCCTTTTCTCATGCTGTCATGGATCAGTGGAAAGAGAAATGGTATGAACACAACCTGCCTCAGACAGATTTAACAGCTGCTATGACATTTTAATTCGCAGAAGTCTGAAATTGTTCTGTTTTGTTACAATGCTGCCACTGACAGAACTGCTGTCCATTGCAGTCCCTCCCTCCCTTCTCTGAGGTTTGTCAGAGATTTGCAAGAGGGAAAAAGAAAACAAGATGGGTTAATAACACCACAAAAGAGGAGATGAGTATACATAACACCTACAAGTACGTTGCTGTCACTTTTTAAACTTGCAAGATACTATGTAAATATTCTTCTAAAGAGGTTTATATAAAAAAGAGGTTTTCAATTCAGTGGAAGAAAGACAGAATGTGCACCAAGCTAATCAGCAAAGGGTTTTACACACTCAAGTTTAAAAAGCAAAGAATGTGTAAGTAGACCCCTTACAGTGTAAAAAAATAAAATAAAATAAAATAACTGCTGTAAATAAGTCATTTCTTTGAACCTACTGAGACTTGCAACATTCTTGTGATGCCATTCCCTCTTCCCAGGGAGAACAGATAATTTAGGGAGATATGCTCCTTAGGAATAATTAAATTTTTATGAACACGCTTAGTCTAAGGTCTTCTGTTTTAAACAACACAAAAACAAGAAACAATCAAACAACAACACAACAAAAAAAACCACAGTCTTTCTCCATTAAGCTTATCTTATGAGTGATACCAGAATCACAATAAAAGTAACCAGGGTTGGTAGAGAAAATTGTAAAAAAANNNGGGGTGGAAAAAAAAATAGTAAAAAAAAAAAAAAAAAAAAAAAAAAAAAAAAAAGTAAAAGTAGAAAATTAAAGTAGAAATAGTTTTATACTAAATATTCCCTTACAATTTGAGTACATGAACAACAACAACATAATTTAGTTGTAACTGTATCCCTGACCACCTTGACTTTTATCAATATATGCTCAATTTTGGTGACTGTTTCTTAAGGGCAGCCAAGAAGAAAACACTAGGTAGTAGCCCCAGGATTAGCACTTCAGACATAACAAATTTCTTAGCTTTCTCCAAGGCCTCTGTATTACACAAGATGACTGGTGAGGACATTTCAGTATTTTTTACACAATTCTATCAATATTGATTTTCCCTCCTAGCTGCACCAAACTCTCTTTAATATAACTCCTCCATTTTAGTACATGAACACAAATACCTTTGTCCTTTCAGGTAGATTTAATATACAAACTCTTCTTTTGCTTTCATTAGACAAGTCCAGAATTACTAGTGACAACTACAGTCAGTTCCTCAGATTACAACCGCAGCTAATGGTATTTTAAACAGCTACTGTCAATCTCTACTCCAGACAATTCAAAGTCTTATAAAATAAGGACCCCACACAATTCCTCCCTATACTAACAGACCTTTGAAAGCAAGTTTTGTAAAACTCGCAGAGAAACAGAATATTCAGCCCTCTCAGTTTTTGTCCATGTGAAGGTGAACCTCCCCTCCCTTCCAACCTGTTTCTAAAAATTCACATTCTTTGGAGGGAAACATGATGAGCGGGACTGCATGGCCAGCCAGGACGCACATCCTCACCGGGGACGGCAGGATCAGCGCTGGCAACATGCATGCCCTGCAGCACTGGACATGCAACTGGTACCTGCTGTTCAGACAAAACTCACAAATGACATCAATGCTCATCCAGAGTCAGAAATTCAAAATTAAAAAAAAAAAAAAAAAAGTGAAAAAATATGTGTAAGATGATTAGAGTTTTATAGAGGAATTTCATTTTTGAAGTCAAATACAAAAAGCTTTATTTCATGCAACCTACATCTCTAAAATTAGAATGGATGTGGAGATGACTTTTTAATCACAGTGATACTATGAAAATAAACTCATACTGAAATTTTATTTCTAGTGAGGTAAGAATTTCTAATATGCAGGAATTTCTAATATGCCATCTTGTTAATATGGATCCAAAATAGGAATGAACTTATTTAATTCTTCATGAGATGACATGACTTTTGATGAAAATAGCTATTGTTATCCTATCAAATCTGCAGTACCAGAACAAGGAACAAAACAAAGTACACTTTAAAATATTAATTGAAAGTACATTTCACTATTCTGGAACTAAAGCATAAAGGCTGTTTATTTTATACAGAAATAAATATTTTGAGAAAACAAGAAAAAGCAAAGGAGATGTCTTTGTGGTGAAAGTTAGAACTTCAGTTTTTTAATGTTAAATGATTTGCACTGATTTTCATCACATACCAAACCTGTAGCAATTAAATCTGCTGAGCAGGTAAGTACCTTTCATGCCTTTCCAAAGGAAATACTGCGTGGGTGAATGGGGTGAGGTGGGCTGGAAACTGCCTGAACTCCCAGGCTTGAAGCACACCAATCAATGCCTTACAGCCCACTGGCAGCCAGCAAGGAGGGGGCAGTCCTGTGGCCCTTATTGATGAATATCTCGCCAGTGACCTGGGCAGACACACATCCTACACCCCAACAAGTTGGCATTCAGTGAGGAGCGTTAGATGGTTCGCCAAACGGCAGTGTTTCCATCAGGAGGACCTTGCTCAGCTTGAGCTCTGGGCCAGAAGACACTTAATGAAGTTCAACAGAAATGCAGAGGTCTCCTCCCGGGGCAGAAAATTCCCATGAGCCGAGATGGAACGCTGGGCGGCAGCAGCATTCCCAAAAAGCAGCATGTGCCTACAGCAGGTGCCAGGCTGCAAAGGAGCCAGCACCAAATGGCTGTCACAATGGCCCCCAAGGTTGCAGGAAAAAATTAAGATTCTGCACAGAATGCAGAGAATTCTGTACTATAGGGAACAACTTATGGCACACCTGCTGGCACTGTTAGAATTCTGATAATGACTGAAAATATCTTGCAACACTTTGCTCTGCAATTCCTCTAGTTACTAATTAACTAGTTTAACATTCAGTTAATTTAACATTCAGTAGGTTTAAAAAGTGCCTTCAATAGAATGATTTAGCATATCACATTTTTTTAATTCTAAAAAATTAAATACTATTCTTTCAATGAGTATCAGTTAAACAACCGCAAAAGAATAATTAAAGCAGTGATGGAAACGTCAGTGGTAACCAAGAATAACCATGAATGGCATTCACGAAACACTAGCAGAACACTAAAAAACTCAACACCGTATTTCTGTATTTAATTTTTTTTAAAAAAAAAAAAAACATCTTTCAGGAAAAAAAAAAAAAAAAAAAAAAAGAGGATATGCAGCTTCTGTCCCTCAAATGTACTTATGTACTTGCAGTTATGCACATGTAATACTTCCTAACATCATGGCGAAATGCATACAGAGACTGCAGCTTGAGGTGGGCAAATGTTTGATAACGTTGCATTTAAGGAAGTGACCCAGAACAATTAATGACTGTTTTGTTCACAGTGTGCCAATTTGATTCATAGTGTAATGCCATTAAAGCAAGTATGATAAAGTCAACCAAATATGATTAAAAAAAAAAAAAAACTTGATATTTAATTTTCTTGTAGTAACAACTGCACAACTCAAAAAAAAAAAAATTATCCAACTATGTTCAAGTAGGGAAAAAAATTATATCTTTCTCTTAATAATTAAAAATTATCTTTGGAAGCAATTCTGGTAATCTGCACACAGATTTTTATACCAAGTACTCATAAACAAGTTTAGTATTCAGAATTCTTTAAATTTTTGCTTAACATTTTCTTTAGATTTTCATATTTCTTCCTGTTAACATGAAGAAACGAATTCATTAGCAGCTAGTTGTTCGACTTTACAAACAAGGGGGAGAACTAAATGTGTGTTAAACAAACAAAGTAATCTCAGCTCTGTAGGGATCTGACTCTGCAAAAGGCAAGTAGAGGGATGAGTACGTGTGGTATTCCACTGAGAACTGTCCATGCAGCTCTCTTGGCAGGACCACATAGCTACCGAATCATTTTTTTAGGTCTCATTTCTGGAATCAATCTTATATAGAATAATTTGAGTGTATGTATGCTGCATATGTCTAGAAAGTAATACAGTGTATATACAGGAAATCTAACCTGTCATCAGTGACTGGATGTATAGCACATGTGTAAATGGAAGACTGGAGCATACCATATGGAATGCAATCTTTACCTAATAATATTATTTTTTCTTTTTATAATCTGCCCTCCTACTCTCTACTGTTCCAGAGATTTTCATACAGAAAGTGCCAAGCCTTCCCCCACATATATTAATGCAGGCTTAGCAACACATAAGAGACTTGGTTCTTAACCAAAAAAATATAGAATCACTTTAAGAAAAACTGTAAAATATGATTTTGCACCAAAGCTATTTTGGCAACACAAGTAGTAGTAGTTAGCTATGATGCATGGGAACCTCTGCCCTACTCGCAAATGTAAATATATAAGAAGAGTGGATGGGGAAAGAACGGAGCCAGTAAACAGCATGTGTGGCAGAAAATGCTAGCTGCGTGTATGCTACTATCCAACCTCTGGAGTGACGCCAAAGACCTTCCCATGAAATCTTTCTGTGCTATAACACTGTTGCAAAGCTTCAGGGAATCCTAATTGAATAAGCAGTGTTGGGGAAATGAGATTTGCTGTGAGACCATGTCCGCTCAGTGGTAAAAGCAATGAATGCATCTCAGCATTAGTCATTTAGAATATGAATTTTCTGACTAGCCATTCATATGCATTTACCAAAATTGTCTCAATTTTAACCAGTTATCAGCTTCTTTTCACTCTGATTATACAGTCAGCTTCCCAAAGCTAAAGCATGTACAGCAGATCTCATTCCTCTGAAATACAGTCAGATGTTCAGTTGCCTTTTGATTTTAAATAATACAGGTTCTCCGGTATTTATATCACCATAAAATCCTAGTGCTTTAAAAATCTGCCCTCCACACAAGCCTAAGCATAGATATTTTTAAATGACTTACTGTACATCTTCATATTTTCTTTAAGGCATGAACAATGAATGGGAACAGCTTCAGAAAAGCATATTTTTTGACAAGGCCAGTCCAAGCATATCACACCGAAGAACTAACCTGAAGCCAGAAATGAGAGTGTGGTAACCCAAAAGTTTATAACAAAAATAGTTGAAACAAAATGGATTTTTGTTTTCTGTTTTTCTTCTTCTTCTTTTTTTTTTTTTTTTAAATTTAAATTACATTACTCTTAATGTCTATTTAAAGCACCGGTTGCAGATTTTTGTTTACCACTTCTTCCGAGTGACTTTGAATCTCATTCTCTTCAGAATTTTCGTTGTATGAAACTTCAAAAGGTTTTTGTTTCTTTCTTTCTTTCTTTTATTATTATTATTATTTGTAATGGCTGCTGCAAAATTAAAAAGATCCAGAAGTGGTCAGGGGCCTGGTCTAATGCACTTTCAAAAGTCCGTTATAAAGATGAATACAAATGCGAATGACAGGTTTTTCCGTAGACCCACACTTAGCTATAAGAAACATATTGTGCATAGTTATTTTTTTCTTCAGAGTGATATGTTTACTAGATCTACATTCTCAGTTTACCAGAGCACAGGAATTTCTACTTTACTAAATCCAGGATCCTTTCGCAGCTCCCAGTAGGTTTCATTGGTAACCCAGGCTTCTCTTTGATTAGCGTCGATAACTTTTCTGTAGAAGAAAAGAGAGAGAGGTCTGACCACAGATCTCTGCTCCTATACAACATGCAATCAAACACCAAATCTCTCTGATCTAACCCCATCATTTCTTGTTTCAAAGAGACCTAAGAACAGTCAGGGATTTAAAAATAAAAATCAGTGACTGCCTGTGCCAGAAGTGGAAGGTTTAGAAAACAGCCAAGATCACAAATCTATTGTCTGATCTGGATAAGCAGTCTTAGAGCTACAGAAAGCCTGGCTGCCCACAACAGATTCAGGTTATGTGCAGGGAATCAACCAAGAGATCCAGCTTGCAGAATACAAGCTTGTTTGTCTGCTCTGCATTTTGTTCATTTTCCACTAAATACGCACATTAGGCACTTTCAGTCTTCTCATTTTTGATTATCCAAACTAAATATCATACTATTTGGTATGGGTATCCCTCATTTCAGAAGAATGCGTAATTAAAAAAAAAACTCATTTAATAAATCAATTGTAATTTAAATGTGTATGCATACATTTATATCTACATTATATATATGTCTGTGTGTGTACGTTGTTTTTGTTCAAGTCTCCATTTATTACTTTGTCTATGCAATGACTTAAAACAACAACTCAGTTAAATCTTAGTTTCTAAGTGCTAAGAACGATGTACGTTAACAGCTCCTAGAATGTTATACTTCTATCCCATTTCAAAGTTCAAAAACCATTGGTTATGTGGTGCATCTGACTTGTTAGCTGCTGCTCGTTGTGAGAAATGATCAAACACTCTTTCAATTACAAAGCTTTAAACCATACAAAAATTGCCTCAGGCAGAGACCAGAGATTATTAAAATTGCTGTTTTTCAAGCTTTAAGGATTAAACAGATTATGCTTGTGGTAATTCATGTAGTACTTTGTCTAGTTACAACACAGAAGACAGAGACTTACTACTGAAACAAAAAGACTCACTTAAAAAATTTGGGTACATATTCAATGCCGTTCTCTTCCATGTACCGCCTCCGACTTCTCTGGAGTTCTTCTATTCTTTGTTTCTCTGATGCTGCTGCTTCTACATTTCCTTCCTCCAGGAGCCTGTATGGATAACAGCAGTCCTATAGCAATCATACAGTATCTAGAACAAGGGATTTTCTAGCACCAGTCTTCACAAAAGACAAGCAG
>VXAV01000950.1:357694-367947 GCA_013399715.1 Alectura lathami
TAGTTACTTCAGAGTACCACAGACACTGAAGCAGCAGGAACTGAGAATTAGGAGGGAATTAACATTGCTTCCATTCCCAGCTGGAGAGCATGACATTTCGGAGCATGTCTTTCCAGCTTGTCATGAAGAACTCTGCTAAAAGACTTGTACTATAGCTCTGCTAAGCAGGATACTTTCTACTCCCCCTCAGTTGGATAAAGCAGAAATTTCACTGCACTACTGAGTACTTCCTCTGACAGCAGAATTCTCCAAGTCCAGACCGTAGTGAAGATGGACAAAATTCAATACTCAGCCAAGTCCACCCTTAAAATCAGCAAATGTTAAGTGTATAAATGAGCATTCTTGCCTTTGATCTGGCCTGAATCGCGCATCTGTTGTAGGAAGAAGATCTTTCAGTACAGGATCTAATTCGTTGAGCTCAATAGCAAACCTCGTGAAGCCATAATAACGTTCATAATTGGTTGGCATGGAGCCTGTATGCATATGCATGAGAAGTAAATAATGCTTTTGAACTATTATTCTAAATATGCAAGAGATTCATATATTTATTAAATTATAACAGGAAAAAATACTTTTTACTCTTATACACAATACACACATCAAAAAGTGTTCTCTAGATAGAACAACATTCACTAAACAGTAATTTCAATTGCTTATCCTACATAGGCTGCAATTCCATGCGAAGATTCAAAACTTTTATGATCTTTCCTCTTTAAATAAAAATTAGTGTTTTCAAGACTTCCAAGCTAAATATTTTCCTGTTCCCAGGAAAAGATGTCTATATAAAAGCTAATCCTAGCTAAACTTCAGTGTTAATTTTGGAACATATGCTCATGCAAAGACTGATTGGGCACAGTCCTGAACTTTCAGCACTAATAGCCATCAGAGCATAGTGGGTGCAAAACATTACCAATAATGACAATTCCTGGATGATCATTCTGCACATATGGAAAATACTATATGTTCAGAGGAAGAGTAATTCAACACCAGTGTCACAAATACAGCAAATAAGCAAATAAGCAAACAATAAAGAAGCTGAATTCCTGAATCACAGGAACTTATAAACTCTGAAGACCAATCTTTTGGTTTAACCAAGGACTAAGACAGCAAACTTGGTAAGATGGCATCTGCTATTCCGTGGAATCCAAATAAGTTACACTGCTATCTGCGAGAAAGCAGTCAGGTAGACACAGACATTTATATTCTTAATTTAAATTATATTCTTAATTTTGTTCTTACGTTGTCTCCAGGACTCCACAGAACTTGACCAGGAGTCAAACCAAGATGTAGAAGACTACACCAACTAGGAGCATTTCCATTTACCATTATTATAAACACTTGTTAAAATCTTTCTTACTTGTCCAGCCAAAAAATTATTTCCCTGGTAGTATTTTGTGTATTTAAATTGGTGGTTCAAACTGCTTTACATAGTTTAGAGTTATACCATGGTGCCTGCCAGAGTTTATCACAAATTTCTTACCTGGCCTCCATACACATTTGGCTGAAGGTGCAACCCCACAATAAAGACCTTCATGCCACTTTCCAAAAAGGCGATGCACCACCTTCCCTTCTTGATCTATCACAACACCCTGGACTTCATTTACATTTGAATTCCAGTAGTTTACCTGCAAGTGTAACAAAGAATTACGAGTCAGCTATAATGTTACCTATTGTGCTAATACAAGTATTGCATGAGTCTTAATGTGCCATCAACTGTCCAAATTTTGTGTCAGAAAAGCTCACCTAGAACTCAGAATATCACTATCCAAAATTCAGATGATCTGAATATTAGTTACTTTAGTGTTTGGGAAACCCTGAATGACTTGAAATCTGGTTTTGGTATAAAGATATTCAAGTACAGTTAATTACCCGCTACACATTGATCTGTTTTTATACCAAAGCAGCATTACTGAAAACAAAGGGATAAAATACTGAGGGCCAAGTTCTAGCAAGGGCAGAAGTGATACGGCACAGAAGTCTATGCAGTGACTTTGCATTTTCATTGTAATAACCGAAAAGAATTTTTGCTATTTCACTTTTAACTGATTTTCATTAAAATCAACAGCAGCATAGCACAGCTGTACAGCAGTGTAAGACACTGATACAAAATTGACCAGTTCAATAGAAAAGTCACACTATTTGACATAGCACTCTTATTCAGTGATTTACATACTCACAAATGTTGATGAGACAAAATGTGTAATGTGGATTTCAGGAATGCTGAAGGAACACCTCTAGACAAGCTTAGATTGTGCACTTTTATGAACATGTGATATGCATTAGAATAAATGTGTTACCTTGACAAATGTGAGTTTACAAATACAAACACTGCTTTTTGTGTTTCTGATAGTTATCTCTCCATAGTGTTCTATCCACCTCCTTCCACTAAGGATATTATGTATGCAAGTAGTGACTTTGTTCCAGACATAGTAGTCTCCATACCTAAGAACAGATCAACAAACAGTTGATAATGCAAATTAATCATGATCATCATGGAGGAAAAATGTACCCCATTATCATAATTACAAAACCACATTCCTGAAAAACTTCTGAAACAGTATCTTATTTTATTAAAAGCATAGGTTCTGGGGACATTACTAATCCTCCGTGAAGGAGTTCACCTAAGCTCTAGTGTGGAGAACTGAGGAATTCTACAATGAAATATAAATCAAGACATTATAATCAATGAAGACCTGCACAGCATATTCACTGTCCCCAGAGCATTAGGTGCTTTGACATCAGTTCCAGGAGGCCTGGACCAATATAAGGCTGGATTTAGGACACAGCCAGACAATGCAATTAAATTACAAACAGAACAAACTAAATATGGAAGGGAAAGAACCAAAATTAAGTAGAGAGGAGCTCACTGGTGCTCCATCCCTTTCCCTCTGAAACAACTACGTGGAGTCAGAGCATCTCCGTTGCCAAACAAAGGGACTAAAATGAGGGAATGAAGCACATTCTCCTCCAGAGCTGAGGGGCAAACAAAGAGACATAAGACAAAGCTGCTCCAGAGTGCATTTACTTCAACTTCATGAGATGGATAAAGAAGCAAAGTGGAGTCCCTAAGGATGTCATACTGTTAGAGGCAGAAAGAAAGATGGCTGCAATGCCTAGGAGAGGAACAGTACCGCAAAACGTGCAGACATGCTTAAAGCATTCTCCCCCAGTGCATTCTCACAGATTACAACTTACAGCCAGTTTTAATTGTATTGAAACTCCTTCCTCTCACTATTTGGTTAACCTTGAAGAACATACTTTGTCTTTCACATCTTGAAAAACAACCTTCAATTATTAGCACTGGTTCTTCTAAGGCAACATTAGCAGTTAGGTGGACAGTGCTAGCTGACACTCCTGTACTGCAGCCTTGTTCTGAACAGTTGATCACTTCAGTGTCCCCACCTCTGTGTACACTCAGGAGAGATTTCAGCTAGGTATTAGTCCTCACCCCCACAATTCAATTAATGTGACCTCTGCTTACACTTCATCCAATCCAATGACAAGGCAAAATAGATTAGACTACATCAAAGACCAAAACCAAAAGGAAATAAAACAGCAGCTTACTTTGGAAGAGTCACATTCAAGGTTCCAACTGGCAGAATTTCCATTGATTTTCCCCAAAATTTGTTTTTCCACCTGATATCTGAGTATAATAGCAAAAGATTTACAAAACCAAAAAAATCAAAACCTCCTTTTTGCAGTGATCTGTGGTGCTAAATCATCCAGTTTAAAACAGGACATGATGAAGTTGTCATGAAAATACAAAAAAAAAAAAAAAAAAAAACTAGAGAATTGCATTACTTCAGAAAAAAAAATAAAAAGAAGTTTGATTTTCTTCTAGGAATTATGCCTGTACATTCAATATAAATTGTGCATGCCAGCAGAGACAAGGAAATAAACAGCTGCTTGTCCAACTGTGTAAAAAGAACTGCTTGTGTTTATAAGAAATAACAATTTTCTTAGTAAAATAACTTTTAAGCAGAGAAGTATAAACAGACTGCAAGTAACAAGGGAAGTTGTAATAAAGTTTGTTACTACAAATATTTTAAATATAAAAATTTTGGGTAAGTTCCAAATGCACAGGTCAGCTTCTACAGACAGAGTTTTTACTTGCTAGTAAAACAGGTTTTATGCTTTTGAACGAAAAAGGTATACCTTGCCAAAACACAAAGTTCTTCGATTCACAGTGACAGGCCGAAATGGGAGGATGGTGGCTAACCTGAAAAACAGTTTGGCTGAGTTGAAAACAATTAATTTTCATTTCTAAGACAATACAATTGCTACTGCAATATAAAAATATTTAAATGCCCACAATACTTATTAGCCTATGTTGCTGTGAAAACAGATGGCAACTTAAGCTTCAGTTCTACTTAAAACACTACTACAGTGGTTACTACATAAACAATTACCTTCTAGGATTTAATGAAGTTCAGTCATACAACCTTTCTTTACCATTAAGCACGTCACTATCAAACTAAGAAATCAAAATATAAACCTAAGCATCAGTGTCCATCTAGAAGTAAGCTTCACCTGCTCTGAGAAAAATCGAAATCCTTTGTCTTCTCTAATACACTCATAAGTTTCACCAAGCACTGGGTTAAATGGCTTGCTTCCTGCTCTGAAATATGTCGAGGCATAGCCGGATGCTGCAAAAGCTGCTATGAGAACCTGTTAAAATACAGACAGGAATGTAAGAGAAAATAGAGATTCTTGTGCATGTGCCATCACTCTAGGGTACACAACTCACAGTGGAATCTGGACTAATGAAGCATACTGGGAAGTAAAACCACACAACCGGTACAGACTGTGTTTCTCCTGTTGGTATCATTTTTTTTCTTCATGGCTTATGTCAACCTCTTCTAATAGGCCCCTAAAAATAGTAATCTGCACAGAATACTGATTTCTTACCTTGATCAGACTTATCACTCATGATCTAACACACAGATTCAGCTGTCCATGCTCCTTGTAAGTATTATATGATAACTTTAATGACAAGATCACACACCATTTCCCTATTGGTACCCATTTAATTTACTGCCAAACATAAACAGCTCTCACTTAGGATGTACTTGGTGCAAAGTTATCTTGGGATGTTCCACGCATGTGCTGCCTATCAGCTCCCTTATATCTACATGTACATTCCAAATTTAGTAACATCTAAAGCCAACAGCTAGCTGAGGTGATAACCAAGTGACATGCCACGTTAATTCAGATTGCAGCTCCACTTAGCAGGGTTCAAAGAATCAGGACAGGCACCCAGACAGCAAGCTCCTGACTTTTCAAAGAGCAGAGCAGAATCAGGCAATATTCACAGCACAGCTAACACTTATGCTCTGAGTATTTCAGCACTTCTGTTGAGTAGTCTGAAGTGCCTCAGGTGTGCAAATTTAAGGTGCTTGTTAGCAGCCTGGCTCTTAGTGCTTGCCCAGTATTGCACTAGATCACGGTAGCAGATATGAGGATTTAACCCAGGTTTCCAAGGAAGTTTCCCATTGCATCACAGCTTTTTCTTCCTGACCTCTTCTGCCTCCCTTGCTATTCACCTTCCAGGCTTTTCAACAAGTGAGGCAGAGTTCTGCAGACAAACAGCCTGTTTTACTCAGTATAACCCTGCCCAGTCCTCCATTTTGTGAGGGACATACAGCGGTTTGTAGGAAAATAGCATATGATAAAAAATAATTCAGGCCCCTATCATAAGACAGGTTCATATTCTTCAGTGGTAAGGGAAAAATACCAGCATTTAGGACCCCATGATCCCTGCAGGCCATGTGAACAGAGCAGTTCACAGAGTGGCCATGAGAAAGCCACAGGCTTTCTACTCCCAGTTAGTCACAGTGTTGCCAGGCCATGCCAGGGAACAACAGAAATGTTCTGCAACAACACTGCCAACTCCCTTAACAGCCTTTGCCTGTCTCTTCTGAGGAAAAGACGACACAACAGACAAAACACCCCGAGAGCCAAGCGTAGGCTGCTGGCTGTCAAGTGGAAAACCCAAAGGTACCTACAGGCAGCTGGCGTCAGGCTCAGAACTGGCCTGGCCCAGCAGGGAGCTCTGCAAACAGGAAGACTGAGAGAGAACCCTGCACAGACCTCCAGAAAATGGCTCCCTTTTTAATACAGACCTAAGAAGTGTTATGCTAAATTTATTACCATGCGTTCATAGGGATCGTCCGTTTCAGCAGCCTTGTCCAAGAGTTCACTGTATTCCAGCTCTTCACAAAGATGTTGCAAGGTATTTAGAGGCTCATTTAGCTCAACTGGCATGGACACTTTGGAAAGATCTTTGCCAATGTTATTTCTCAAGATATTCCACAGATTGATATTACTGGTGTCAGGGCTGGGAGCTGGGAGACAAGTTCGCCGTCCGTTCCTGAATGCACCTCCTGTTAGCTCACCATTGAGAACTGGGAAGGGAAGAAACTATTATCACAACAAAGCACCACATTAGAAAAAACAGACTCATTGAACCAAATTCACCACTAGAACAAGCAAGCCCAACTTCACTGATTTCAGCAGAGTTGGTCTTGTACAGAGAAGCAGTACATCTGGCACATGAACAAAACATAATTTCTCAAAGTTCAAAATGTAGCAGTATACTTTGCCGAGAAATGTTGTCTGCAACACTGGTGTTGTCCTCAGATATATTATCACTCACATCACTGATATAAGATTCATCATCAGAAGCCTAAAACACAAATAAAACAGCAATTAAGTCAAATATATATAAAGCACACTAGCAAATTAGACACAGTTACTTGAAACACAAATATTCATCTGTACCCTAAATCAACTAGATGCTTCAATCAAGCCCATATTGCAAATGTACTAACAGTGTCAAAACAAATGCTATGCTCTTCTTATGTTTCTGAATTGCTTATAATGAAGTCAAACATAGATATCAAATTTGCAAAAGGGTGACTTCAAATGAGATCAGTTGAACAAAAACATTGAAAACATAACACATTAGAGATGGGAAGTGAAATGTTTGGACTTGTGCTCTTTATACAGTATTAAACATTAAAATGTAGTTTGTGTTTCAGAAAGAAAAAAAAAAACTATCATTTTGCAAAGCAAGAATTACATCAGTGTTAAGCCTACTTTTAAGTTTTTTTTTTTTTACTTATTTTTTTTCCAGAACAATAAAACAAACAAACAAAAAAGACAAATTTTTAATCTCTGCTTGTCTGGTGCACAACTCCAATGGGATGCTGCTGTGCCAACCTGCAAAATACACACTTAGTGCACTTAGCTCCAATAGCGCGGGGAAGCTGTGGGCAGCCACGCGATACAGGGTCCCGATGGACTCTGACTGATCGACTCTGAGCTTCAATGAGCCAATTTTTGATACTTGTCTGCTTCTCTGACTACAGAAAATAACTTTACCTGTATGATAGAAGGCTATTTTGTTTTAATGAATACTTTAAAATCTAAATTAGTTGACTGCATAGTCAGACCTAATTGCTGCTGTCTGTCATCTTTGCCTGAAACTAACAAACTAACATAGTCTAGCAAGGACACGTATTGAACATACATTACTGATACATCTTTCAGTTCAGCTTTACATTTCAGTGAACTTCTGCAGCCCATCACGAGTGAATCTCAGGTGAGTTTATCTAAGCCTTATACATTCTGATGCCTTTTTATTCTAAATAGCATTAAAAATAATCCTTCGCTAGTGGCAGCAACACCCAAATCTGTCCAACAGCAAAGCTGTCGCATGCCGTCATAGCCTACCTCATTTTCTGATGAGCTGGCAGACAAAAGCACCTCCTGTGCATCAAAGAACTCTGATACTGATTCAGACATAGAGAGCCTGCTCTCGTTAGAAACTTGCTGGGACAATGGCAAACTGACGTGAATTTGTTCACCTGTCTGCAAATAACACACAGAAAAATAAAAGTATTACTTCTAATAATAAAGCAATGTGCATAAAAGGGGTAAACAACTGGAATATTTTTCTATGTCAAATACAAGAAAAGCATTTCAGCATTTTAGTAGAATTTCTTGTGTACCTAACAAGAGAGGTTTGGACAATTATGAAATAAAGTGCAATCTGAGCAGTGAGGTGCATGCCTTCATTTGAGGCCGGCTCACTTCAACTGCTAAGCTTTAGTAGCATGAATAATCGCAGAACTAGTTCCCTGTCCAGAGGAATGATTTTGTGGACAATAGCTGGACTATGTCAGACAAGTTCAGCCATGAAATTCAGATGAAAAGACACCTGGTCATAACAACTAGTATCACTTGGACCTAGCTCCAAAAACTCAATAAGGCCAGGGAGTTATATATTACTTCCAAAATAAGTGGATTTGTTAATTAGTTTAGTAATAAACTTTTGAAAAGTTTGAATATTCAGGAGGATGGCTTTAATATATGTATTCCAAATCTCATTTGAATTATGCAATTAACACTGACTCACTACTACTAGTGGAAATGAAATCCAGGGTTTATTATACACAGAATTTACCAGCAAAGGTAGGATTCCCAAATTCTGTGGATATCAATATGGGGATAAGATAATATAAATAGCTGGACACAATTTCCTCTTCCTGCTACTGATGAAAAGAACATCAGCTTTCAATGTTACCCTATAAGCTCTAAGAAGGGGGAACAAAAATTTAAGAATTTCTCCCTCTACCATTCCACCCAAGCAGCTGCTGGTTTCTCAATTAATTGCCTAATTTATGTAGGATAATGCTTCTGGGATAATACAGATGAAACTACTATGTTCTAAACACAGATACTTTTTATATAGGAATATCATCCCCATTCACCTAACTACAGAAGTCCTGCAAATAGTTTTACTGACATCCTTGTCCTGTTCCTATACAGTTGCCTCAAAATGCACTAACCATACAAAAATCACAAACAAGCAAAGAGGTCAAAAATAATTTCTTTTTAACTGGGGTTTATAAGTTTGTGGATGGTTATGATATTTGATGAATTACAATGGAAACAAAACTCATTTCATATTATCTTTACAATAAGTGATTAAAATTTTAAGTTTTTGTGTAAAGTGGAGGGACTTGGAGAAATACACATGCCCCCACATGAAAAATATGCTCACAAAGGCATATTCCAAAAACTAAGATTATGTCTATAAAGAGAAGAAGTCAAAGAGAGATCTGGGATCCTCTCTGAAACATTTTTTCAGTCAGACACACTTGTGCCAGGGTAACTATGTGCATATTTCAAAGAAACAGCTAGGCAACAAAAAATACAAAACAGAAGAGATGGTCACTGTTCAGATCTTCACAGGTTGCTGTGCCCTGGCGCTGCATCACCTCTGTCTTCTGTTGCCAGTATGCAACATGCTGGGAACTTCAAAAACTTGTATGGACGTTTTCAAAAATCAAATAAAGAAAAGTAACTAGAAACAGATTTTCACCTCCCTTTCTTGTTGAAAAAAATAATTAGGAAACTACAGTATGTAAACTGAAATGGCGTATGCATAGAAAACCAGGAGTGGAAATGACAAACAAAGTATTTTGGTAAAATGCAGGCAGAATGGCTGTCAAAATGGCAGTGTTCAGTGTAACATATTACAGCTTGCAAATTCAGATCTGCCCTTCTCATGGGGGAGGCTGATTTGTAGTTAATTCAAAGGTTTGGTAGTCTATTGACTGAGGAAGCAAAACAAAATAGACTGCATGTTGCAAACGTGCTGTTAGCACAGTGCTTGGTTCATACACTGAACCCTCTGAATTCCACTCAAGATATTAAAACACTTGCCATTAGACACTACACTGTTCTTTTGATTTGGCAAGAAACTAAGACATAGAATTGGTTACCTCCTGTGTGCTACATTCCAATACAGTAAAATGTCATTAATTACCACACCCAACAATTGATATTCCAGAGCTGTTATCCTTCCCTATTTCTCTGCAGAGACCAGAGTTCTTTTGTGAGCTCTGACAAATGCAAACTAAGAGACAGAAGTTTATTTTATATAGAAAAAAAATGTAATCTGAAAATTTCTATAAATGTCCACTTTCCAATCTGAAAGATCTCTGATAATTTTCCTGGTGTGTTTCAGCTATTAGTGAGAAATAGCAAGTTTTGATTGTATTCTAAATCCATTAAAGGCTGAAGTCTTACCTCATCAGGACTAGGGATAATATTTACACTGACAACCTGATCACAAATAACAGATTCTGAATGTATTCTGTTCAAGCGACTCCTTAGTTCAGCATTCTGGTTGAGAGCCTTAAAATAAAAATCACATTTTATTTACAGTTAAAAAGCAGACATCA
>VXAV01000950.1:384086-414261 GCA_013399715.1 Alectura lathami
TTGTTGGGTCTTGCTCTTTTTCATTGTTTTTAAAATAAGCTCTCCTTTCTGTTCTTTCAGTGTGTCAGGAAGATCAGTTCAAAATCCTGTAGTCTCCCTAGGCTGAATTCAAGTAGAACATAATATTTGGTTGCCAAAAAATGAATCCTAGTTAAATAAAACAAAACCAAAAAAAAACAATGTAGACAGGCAAGTAGAAGAAAGGGTGTCAGGGAGGTGAAATCACATACTGATAAGCAAGCATGTGGACAGGTTGGTATAACATTCACAAATAATTGAGAAATTAGGGAAAAAAAGTGTGATTTATACTATTGCAGTGTGAATACAGACTCAGACCTAAGTCCCACAGTGTCGAGCAAAAAAAAAAAAAGTTAACATGTTCCTGGAGAAAAAAGGGGGCATTTACAACAGTAGTTTCACTATTCTTTGCAATACAATGCATTTTGTCCTAGAAAATAATCCTGCTTCAACTACCTTGAGGTGCAAAAGATGGGTAGGCATCAATATCACAAATCTTGCAAAAAGAGGATTTAAAAAAATGCTATTATTATTATTATGCTATAAAGTACAGATAGAAGAGATAATGAACACTGGGTTTAGGGCTAACAAAAAGTAAAAATATGCATGGAGAAATGTCTCCACATTAACTAACAGAAGCAGGAGATCTGTTTTTTGTTTTGTTTTGTTGCTCTTTGTGTTGGTTTTTGTTTGTTTGGTTTTTTAATAGTTGCACTTCAGAAGATTACAGACACAGACAAAAAAAATTCAGGGACAAGGCTGAGCAAATTTGCTCAGCCAGCACGGCTAAGGACGAAAAGAATACCAGCGGTTGCTCTTCAACAAGAATGCCCTGGTCCACGCCAAAGCCCCTCGGCTCTCCTTGGCTGTCATGAAGTCCTGGGTACTTCCTTTTAAACTCAATTCAAACTTATGCTATGCAGCTATATTTTGTTACAACATATTGGAAAGGCCGAAAGGGATATTGGCTAAACCTCTTACAACACGAGGCATCTACTGCATTATTTACACTGTCCGCCTGGATTTTAGGTGTAACATGCAGCAGGCCCTGCAATGTCGAAGACACAAAGCTGTGTGTGCAGCCTAATTCTTTACACAATCTGAAGAAAAAGTCATACACTGAAATCCTGGACTTTTACTTGACAGTCATCCTGTTTCCTCTAGACAAAAAGTCCCAACTCACAAAATGAAGCGATAGTCCCTTGACTGTTTTATGAGATCTTTACCTTGTGCCAACCTTTTAAAGGCCATTTTCTCTTTTTCAGCATGAAGCCTTCATGTTTGTCTGGCTTCTGGACATTGGTCTGGCCTATTTTCAGACCCTCTATGATTTCCCAGCTGTCGGGTTCCTGGTGAAAAAGTATGGAGACATATTGATTAATAACTGCGTATACACATGATGTAAAACTGCATTTGTATGTAGCATAAATTCTCCAGTGCAAAATAAAGATTAGCTCTTCATCATAAGAACTAAAAGGATTGGACAGATGTTGCAAGTGGGGCACGGGCAGAATCTGCATGTTAAAAACGTACTTTTTCTCAGAGCATTCCTTCTTTAAAAAACAGTGGGATCATGAGATGAAACGAGGAAGAAATCATACTGTTAAATATATGGGCATATATTAGCGGTGCACTTTGCAGTATTCCCTGATTGTAAAAACCTGTAAGTTTTCTTATTTTTGAGTACAAACTGCACTGATTCTGGACACGGATTTTTCCTTAAAATCAGAACAAGAAGTAGTTGGCTTGTGGTTGGTTTTGAATGTAGCCAGCTCTTGTCTTCAGTGGCATTTTATGACACAGAGCTGCAGAGGTTAATTGCGCCTTTAGAAATCTGTAAAAGGAAATTAATCTTTTAAAAATTTTCTTGTCATTGGTTTTCACCGTATTAAGGGAAACGCATAGCGAAGCTAACTTATCCTCTCCCTAGAGAAAAGAATACAAATGGCATCGTGTCAGTTACAACCGGCTGCATGCCTTTCTGAGAGTCAATTAAAGCACGTTCCTGGCACACACCACTTGTTATGCATGACCACTCGTTCGACTCAAGCCTGACTTGTGATATATCACAGTGAACAGCTAAAGAACAATGCTTTTAAAGAGAAAAGGTCATGCCTTTATTCACGCCCTCTTGCTGCTATTGTAAACACAATTATACTAAGAGTATCCTACATGGTTGTAAGCCAGCATTTTCTCAGCTGTCACAACTCCCAGTGATGTTATGAAAAGTTACTGGGAGAGGAAGGAGGTCATCTAGCATCAAACATTTAAAGTGGAAAAAAAATAATCTCCACTTCCCAGGCACCTGCCCAAAGCCAAGCACTGTCAGCCTTTCCACTGAGGATGTTACACAGCCTTGACGTCATAATGTTACTGTTCTGGAAATACGATTATAAAAGTAACAGCAAACTTTAAATTTACAAACCTCATTAAGGAGTTGCTAATCAGACAAGGGCAAAAAGCTCTACCCCAAATAACGCTTACCGTATCAAATTTTAATAAACATTTTTACTAAGTTTAACTTTCCCTGCATAACTGCAAAAAAAAGTGTTTACATGGTACCTGTAAACACTGTGCTCAAAACCGATGGTTTCAATTTCACTGTGTTTTGATTGTATATTCTATTCCCATTATTGTAGCGGGAAGCACATATGCATTATTTTTCCTTATGAAGAAGCGCTTGGCTCTTGGGGGGGTAAATTAAACTGTGAGTCCCCTGGGGCGAGCAGAGAATCTCTCCACTACTCTGCCAACTGACTCCTCACCATATTGATTTTTCCTTTAGAAAATCAGCTGCCGGCATAAGTCTTTTATCTACTAGATAACATCAGTATTGATTACTTCTCAGCCAGAAATCACACCATCTCACAGAGCTATTCATTTAACCAAAAAGCGAGATACAGGAGGACAAAATGAGCAATTATACAGTGCAATACAGATACCTGCCTTCTGCTGCACCGGTGCCACAAACTGCAATAACACCACCCTAACAACCCTGACTGTGCCTCACCTCGCTCCAGGTTCGGTATGGTGAGATGTGCCAAGTATGCCATAGACCCTTCTACTGCCAGAACAGCCAGAAACGGGAAAAACAGAGTGAAAGGTTCTCAGCCGATGTCGAATCGCTCAAAGCACAGCTTTACTGCTTCAGGTCTTCCGTGATTCACTGTGCACTAAGTGAGAAGCAGCTCTGTACGGAGCAGCGGGACCAGGGAACACGAGCAGATCTTACAGACCCAGTTCCGCATATGCCCCAGGTACTGGGAATAAGGGAGCTACTGCCAAACGATTGTCATTCTGTTTGTTTGTTTGTTTTTCAAATAAAACAGAACAAACTATTTCATTTTACCTGGTTGAACAGAATGTTTCATGTCGAATTTGTTTTCCCAATACTGTTTCAAGGCTTACAGATATTTGATTTCAGTTCTTTTTTCTTTTCTGCCAAGCATTTCATCACTGCGTCCTCACTTTTTCAGCAGTGATGTTACTTTTTTATATTTTATTTTATTTTATTTGACATATCTTAAAATGAAGCCCTCTTCATGTGGAATTAGGCTTATTTGGAATCAGCTATTCCAAGACTCAGGAATTCAATGCAGAGGACTCTGACTGCAAAGCACCACACACAAGGCTGTATCTTTCAGGAACCAGAGCCGTTACCTCTACAGTTCTATTGAAAGTCTCAGCAACAGATTTTAAATTGCGAGCTTTAGGAAACCAGGAAACTACCCTCAAGATATGTCATTAGGAGGAATGTTGTGTATTTTTAAAATTTTTATTGATTAGCAGTGCTTTTGGACTTGGATATAATTTTTTCTGCCTTAGTAAGTGGATTGGACTGGAACATTTCTCAAAGTCCCTGCTAGCTTAATATGCTGAGATTGTAAAACTTGTTCCTGGGAGCCATTCATGGGAGGGGAAAAACAACCACCACCACCACCCAAATCCTTAATTTTGTTAATACAGCATCTAATAAAGATTACTGGCCTCTCTGACACCTCAGGTGGTAAATAGGAAGCTCCAGGGCAGGCTCAGAATGTATTCAAAGACAAAATCGTAAAAACCAATATCCCAAATCCTTGTCAAACCATGCTGTAACCACAGAAGGAAACACACTGCCTGGACCACAGCCTATGCTTTTGCTTACCTTGGAAAGAGAGATAGGGTCTGTTTCAAGGAACTGCTTGCTTAAAGAAGGGTCTGTGCTTCCTGAAGAAGCCTTCCGCTCCAATATATGAATGCTCTTTAAAATAAAAATTAAAATTAAAATTAAAGATGACCACTTATCATTCAGCGGTATTTGTTAAAATGCATATTAAGTAATGGATGACTGATCATCATACCCTTTATAGAATATAATTTAGAGTATAATATAGAGTATATAATAGATATAAAGCCTAAAACTTTATATCAGCATCATGGCTCAAAACATATATTAAGTAATACCCATGCATAACGAAACTGCAGTTTGTCTTCCAGGGCAACATACATCTCTTTCCTTCCTCTCTTTCTTATTATTGGTTTTTAAACTAATTACTTTGTTCAACCTAGAAATGAGAAGAAACTATAAAAAGCCTGGCAAGAACTGCATTACTTTCCGTTCCTACCGAGATTCAACTTGCTCCCAGTCAGATTGATCACATTTTCCCCTGAGCTATGAGGCACTGAGTGAGTATATCTTGCAGTGGGCACTGCCACACATTCATAGAAACATAGAATCACGGAATCATAGAATTGCTTGGCTTGGAAGCGACCTTAAAGATCAACTAATTCCAACCCTCCTGTCACAGCCAGGGTTGCCTGCTCAGGGCCAAATTTTATTAATATTTTGTGAAAGAAAAATAATTCTTGTTATAAGCTGGTAAAAAATAACCACACCTTGCCTGTTTATGCTTGCATTTTGATCTCTGATGAAATTTTGCTACATCTCATGGTATTGGTTGGTGAGAATTCTGCCAGAACACTTCAGTGGTACCTCTGTGGCATGATATAAAACTATTTCATTTCCAGCACATGTAGCACAATGACAAACTGATGCAATTACAGTTCTCTGAGAAGGGTAAGTTTTTCACTACTGAAAATGACAATTACATTTCACAATTAAGCTTCTTTACATTCACTGAAGAAGAGATTACATAGGTACAAGTGAAAGCAGAAATAATCAGGGAATACAAAAATACATAAAAACTGCAGAATCAATGTTACTATTTATACAGTACGTCAGGACCACAACTGAGGTCAATTAGATTAACACAGCCATCCACATAAATGCACATATAACGTAGGATGCATCTTGCTGCAGAGTGACTGACTTTTCTTATTCTCTTTCAGTTTGCAACTGTGAAAAAATAGAAAAATATGGGAATGGCCTCTGCTTAATAAGCATCCCTGCCACTGTGCAATAACAACTGGCATTTATTTTCAGTTACTTTAATTTAATTTTGCAGTGAAAATTGAGGAAAAGAAGCAGCATTATGTTATCTGCCACAGTCCCCATGGCCAACAAACAAGACGTTTGTCATCTGTGCTTTGAAGTCTTCTGCTTTATCAAAGAGAGGCCAAACTCATTATTTAGCCCAATGTCCACTACCAGCCAGATGAGAAAAAGGATTGTGTATATTTAGCACAAGTTCCTACTATATGTTGAATAATTTAATACATGCAGATGGGCTTTGCACCACAATAATAGTAAAGAAAAACTATCATAAAATTTTCTGATTGAACAGATGAAATGCTACACTTCCACACGGCATCAGATTTGAACCATATATAATAAAACCTAAATCTATTCTTCCAAGGAAGATTAAAATGCCTCGATTATCACAGTCAGGATGACTCCCAACTTTCTTGCCAGTTCTGCTTGGCAGGCAGGAACCCCTCCATCTTGAGATGGAGCAATGCCCAACACAGATGTTCTGAAGGTCTCGCATGTAGCAGCCAATGCAGTTTGTTGTTACATAACTGCAATTTCATTTTGTAAAATATTTAGAGTGGAGCAACCCAGCAGCCCCTGACTTGCCAGATTTCCAGTGACATTTTCCACTACATGATTTTAAGATGAAGTTGTTTTTTTTTTTTTTTTTTTTTTAAAAATCAGCCCTGTTATTACAGTTCCACTACAGTTGAGAAATACATTATTCTCTAACAGCACTTTAATGAATGCTGACATTTTCAACTATTTGTTTGGAAATCAGAAAATGAACACTTTTAAAATAAAATTCCCTTCTTTATACTTCCTACTTCAATAAATGTTATCTCATTTTCTGTAAATATCTGCTTTCCAATTCTTTTCTGTCACAACCACCATTACATTGACACAAAATACTTCCTTCAAATTTTTAACGTCTCTAGCATAGTATTAAAAGACATTATTTGGTGCAAAATATTTTCTGTTAATGCATGTTACATTTCTCCAAAACTACTGGTAGGAATTACACAATTATTTGCCATTTTTAAAAGCAGTTGGTTTTATGATGCAGGAGTTTCTTTACCCATTTAGCACAGCAGAAAGAAAAATTATTTGGATCTAATAGTCATCGAGATTGTTGGTCTTCACAGGAAACATAGAGTCACTAAAGTAAGCAGCTAAAAAAGCTAATGGGAAGACAATGACAGGTCAAGGTTTTGGGTTTTGTTTATACACGCAGGAATGTGACTAATCCATAAATCCAGGCATATTGGCCAGTCTGGAACACTCATTCTTCTCACCCCAAGAGCACAGGCAGAACGACTGTACTCTCTCCCTCTCTGGAGGGCAAGAATAGAAAACGTACTTTACAGCATCTTTCCACATATCTTGGCTCTACATAATTGGCTCTACATGCCAATTTTGTTTCTTACTGATGAGGTCAGTGACCCATCCACCTCATTCACCAGAACAAATGCAAGCACGTGGAGCATCTGCACTCCATCAGGCCACAGAGGCTGATGACTCTAATGCTTCTCAACTGAATGTGACTTCTCTCGTAGAGAAAAAGCATTCTAATGAGTTTCCAAAGGGAAGGCAAGGAAAGGTGGGTAGAGGAAATGCAATGAAGGACACATCTGGCACTCGCACTTCTCTTTCTGCTTTGCTGCTTAATTACTTAATGGAATTAATTGCATTTAATGCAATGAGTTCTCTCATTCAATCTATAATTTATTGATTTTCAAGCAATAGATAAGCTGGTGAGGAATGTATTGCTCATGTTGGACTCAGACTCTCTTTAGTTCAAAAATAAGCACAACGTGGTTAGCAATTAATGGCAAAGGATTGGCGGGTCACTCTCCTTGCTCACAGCATTCAGCAGCCTTCAACATCCCTAACCCTAAGGATGAGACAGACACTATTCTACAACAGCTATGTAAAACACAGCCTTTTTCTGGTTGTTGTTTTGTTTTGTTTTGGCTGGTGGTGTTTGTTTTTTGTTTGTTTGTTTGTTGTTTTTTAATCCAAAGGACTGATCAGTGCTTCTTTTATTATATTCTATTCACTGGCATTGCTTTTACAATCTAACTACCCCTGCACAGACCTGTGTTCTGTATTTGAATCCTGTTTCATATGAAGTGTAATGCTTATTCACTTCCTGTCATCCAAAAACATAGTATTCTCCAGTTATCTGAAATACAGCAGCAGTAATGCTGGAATAAAGACAGAGTCCTGAATATCACAGTGAGAGAAGGGTGAATACAAAGCATAGCAACCATGCCTCCATCACTGTATTTCTTTTTTCTTTCTTCTAGCCTGTTTTATTTCTCCGTATAAAACAACCATGGCCCTAGCCCCATCCTCAGTCTCTTCCATTGACACTGCTTCATACCCGTCTCCAACAATATGAGCTATCAACAAACATGGAAACTTAACAATACTTTATGAACAGCACAGGTAGTTGATCTTTTTTTCTTCCTGTGACACATGCTTATCCTGTACCGAAGCATGCTTAAGAGCAAAAGCTAAATCCCTAAACACTGTTTCTTTGTAATCTTTTTACTGAAAGACAAATACATCTAAGCAGCAGTCCTGTACAATATTAATAATACACTGGTATGTAGGTATCCACTTCTTTCCTACGATACGCAAAATAAACCCTTCCTGTATTACAGAAACGCCAAGGATTTGCTTGCTCAGCAGGTTTCCAACAGCCCTCCCTGGAGTTCCAGTTTTGTGCTGTAGGCAGTATGTCACACCAATGCTTTCAGCCTCTGAAAGCAAAAGATCCTTTGCTTTTAGAGGAATTTTTCAACAAACAGAAGAGAAGTAAGCTCTCCTCTGAAGAGCTTCTTACAGGGTAACATTAACAGAACTGGACAAAGCAGTCATCGTATCAGCTGGAGTGACAGCAGGTTTGGGATGACCCCAGATCACAGCCTGAGTCTTTGTTCTTTTGCACTTTAGATTTTGACTAGCTTAACTCAAAATAGAGCAAGCAGATAAGCTGACAACATCTGACAGAAAGAATCCAAATGTTTGCTAAAGATACAAAATTTTATTATGACTGTTGAAGAATCACAATTAAAGACAGATATTTCTCTAAACAGTCCCAGGCTAGCAATTAATTTCTTTAATGCTGATGTAGTTAAGAAAAAAAAAAAAAAAAAGGGTGGGACAATAAAATCACACACAAGAAAACTTCCTTGCCGTGTTAATTCATTAACTAATTCAAGCATTCCAGACATGGTGAATGGCCTTCTTCAAAAAATATATGCAGTTTTCACTCTAATAAATGGTTGCAAGCAAGTCTAAGTTAGCACAAACCAAAGGCAGTAATGTTGGACACTCACCTAAAAGTGCCTAAGTTCAGGAAAAGAAAGTTCTTGGAGCTCCCTTTCACATGTAAGCTACCCACTTAGACTCTCTCAGCACCATTTAAACTTTCATATATGCAGTACAACAATATGAAGAGCTATGAGAAAACAAGGGTATTAGAAAAAATTTTCATCTGATTTTTTTTAAGTTATTTCAAAATATTGTTATTTTATTTCTTTTATTTAAGTCCTAGCTGATATTTTAATTCATACCCTCAAGAAAAGGAAGAGAAACATGCCCATGCAGGCGCATGCATAGCAGAGGGGAAAAATGAGATAGGGAAAGCAGGAGTGACCATGTTCTAAAAATACCACTTTATTTATCTTAATTTGCATGGGTAATTGAGCTTTTAGGTGAGCAATTTCCTCGGGTTTGTAACAGAAGATAGCCACACGGACCATTTCTAATTGAACTGACAGTTTAAAAACAGAAACCTCTCTTCACAGTATACACATGAACCTCAGCGGCCACTCCATAGCGCTAGAGCCAAGATAACTCTGACAGTCTCGTTGGCGAGGCTCAGACAAGGGGCACGCATGGCCCTGCGGGACAAGACAGTGCACACACACACAATTGCTCTCAAGAACTGGATCGCCTGTAGATGTTTACACACGGATTGAGTTCACTGTTAACCACTGAAGCAATGAACAAGGAATCTAACTGGACTGAAAGCTACGATTTCCTTCAGGATAATTGCTATGACACTGAACTTTCACAGGGGTGTCCTGTAGCTTCATAAGTTACTCCATCCATTGTTTCAAACACTTTTTCAGACACTGAAATAAGAGCCACTATCTTCTGAACATAATGAAAATTTTCAGACTGTATTAAACGCAGGGAGTTATCAAAAAGACTCATAGAGTGGCAGCAATTGGCAAATTTGAAAAATAATTGCATTTTTGTTACCAATTTGTTTTTTGTTACCAATTGTGCCCGTTTCATTCTTTTGCTCCCCCAGAAGAATTGGTTCTCTCGTGAGTTTCTGCCATTTAAAGTATTTAACACTTCCTGCTCTAATGCTGCTTCATCTGTATTATCTTGAAGAGAGTTAACTAGCAAAGAGAGAGTAAAAGAGAATTACATCACTGCATTTGGCATGTAGTAGCATCTTTAATTTGAAACTGTCAAAGAGATTAGCAATTATTATTGAAATAATTCTCACAAACTACTGAGAAGTAAAAAGACCCATAAAAGTCTACATTTTTTTACAGGGCAAAGCTCGGAATAAAGCTCCCTGTTGTCAGGTCTGTCTGTTAATGACTGGACATCCATCTGTCCTTGCCTTCCTCTCCTTCAAACTGTGGAGGGACAAGAGCAAATGAAATTTACAGGTAACCATCAAGAACTTTTTCACACAGGTCACATCAGGCTGTCATCATTGAGCAAGAGTGCTTTAGTTGAGATTCTGCTCAATTAAAGAGTAAAGAAGGGATATAAATGTCCTTAGACTTCCACATGGAATATGTTACGTTATACTGTGTTGCAGTCTTGTACAAGCAAGAATTTCTGAGGCACACTGAACAGACAGACAGGCATGGTAAAAGGCCAGTATCATCATTAAAGTCCTTGTTCCTATAAAATGAAGACACTTGATTTAGGAAAAACTGCTTTCAGAAGACTACTTTTTTAATTGATGCAAAGTGGATGCAAAAAGCTAACTAGACATTTTCCAGCACAGACCTCTAAGGCAAGATCAGAGTCTTGATGTGCTCTCCTTCATTTCAAAACCAAGTTAACATCTTCGGTCCACATTCAGCCCTTCCAACATCCATTGAGTACACATTCTCTCCTATTAGTCTATATTACTCTTACAGAAAGCTAAAAAAGCAAATTAAAATCTAAAAAGCAAGTGATCGCTGCTCTAGAAAATCTCTTTTTCTTTCAAAGCCCCCATTTTTCAGTCTTCACATATGGCTGAAATACAATATCCATTTGAGATATGAAAGCTCTCCTAGCAGAAAGGTGATCATACAAGGCTAAATGTAACAGGACTAAAAGCTCTTCTACTGCTGTGTTGGCTGTATGAGAAAAGAACCAAGGCTCTGTTGAAGCAGCAATCTGACAGAGAGTGACAGAGAAAGAAGATAACAGTTGATCATGCCTCCTCCCTACAAGACCAAAAAGAAAACTGGGCAATTAGAAGAGAAATCTTCGCATTTAAAATAGCAGACACCGCTAAATTCACTTCCCATGATGTATTATTTACCCTTAAGATGGTGGTCAGAAAAGTCAAATTCTAGCCTTTGTTCACAATTTCATTATTATTACTCTCCTCCTGTACCACTCCCTCTGTTCTGTGACTGCAGGTTTAATAGCCTGGGGTCAGGCCACAGTTTACAAAACTGCACGATGTTAACCCTATAACGTACTTGCCTTCTCAGCACAGTTTTACTGCCTATGCATTGCAGTGAATATATAACATATTACAGTCTGCAGTATGACTTGCAGACTTAGTCAATAACTAAAACACGGGATATTCATAGTTTACGATCATCAGATTGAATGCACAACGTATGTTTTTATGAAATTCAGCTGCAATTCCTGAAATCAGTGTTAGCGTTCCTCCAGTTGTTAAACAACAGAATATGGCTAGCCTTTACAGAGTTTCCCAAGGGATCACGGAATCATAGAATGGCTTGGGTTGGAAGGGACCTTAAAGATATCTAGTTCCAACCCCCTGCCATGGGCAGGGTTGTCACCCACTAGATCAGGATGGAGAACAGAAACCTCCCTTTCCATCATGGCCCAAAGGAAGGCTGCTAGAACTGCAGTTCCTGTGTTCAGTTTTGTATGTGGATTCTTGGTTTCGCCCAGGAGATGCAGCAGCCCTGACACTGGAAATGACAGAGGCTCTATGCTCTGCTGCTCCTCTCTGCAGTGTTCCCACCAGGACAGCACAACTGCCCTGCAGTCCAGCTCAGCTCAGGGGTTAAACAACACCGGCTTGGCCTAGGCCCCTCTGATCATCCAAATTAACCAAGATATTGATGAGAATGAATGACATCAAAGTCCCTATGATGACAAAAATCCAAACCCAGCTTTTTGGCTTACGCTGGCTTCAGTACACTCTATTCATTTATCAATTACTTAGTCATGGGGGCTGCAAATTGGCAATGTCAAATTTTGCTGACTGCTAATTTTCTTAGGTGATGTATATTGCACAAATAAGAAAGTTACATTAAAATGCCAGCATTATATACAGCATGACATTTTCCACTCTCCCTGAGATGATTTATCATAGTCATGTTCACACTCATTCAGCCTCTTGCACCATAATTTATTGGGAAACTGTTCCATAATTGCTGGTGTGACTTTGACAAGAATTATATGATGAGAAGATTTCAGTCATTAACCATCTAGAAATATCAAGTGTTATCCTCACCTACGACAATGAAAGCTACACTGACACTTCACCCAGTCACATCACTTCGCATAGCCATACAGATTACCCCTTTAGGGAGAGTGCCTTTCTCCCAGGTCCTATGAAGAGCTCAAGGAGGCAGTAAGACAGAATTTTCAAGTTTTTTCAAAGCAAAAACAAAGAGCCCCTGAACCAAAATTCCCTACAGCCCCAACTATGATTACGTTTTGGGAAAATCCTACAAAAAGCAAAACATATACAGATACTGCAACAAGTGAGGAAAGAAATTAGACGTACACTTGTGACAGTGGATGGTACAATGCATATGAGTGATTTGCTGCATCTAAGAATATGCACAAAGGAAACAGTTGTATGTTTACTTCCTTGGGTGTAGTGCAATTGCATCTCATGCTGTATTGCTCACGACACCTGCAGAAGAAAACTGCCCATCCATTCATTTTCCTTGATATTTCTCTGCCTACAACACTAAGAACACTAAGGGGGAAAAAAAAAAAAAAAAAAAAAAAAAAAAAGAATGCCTGGCTCTAGCCTTTCCTTTCCATATTTATGTGCTTAGATATACTTGTTAAGCACCATCAGACATTACTGGATCCCAGATAGCTCCAGACGCACCATCACACCATCAACGTCTTCAAAGTATTTTAAATTCATGCTTCACGTTTCAGTGACCAAATATGGACTTAAAGTTAAGCATCCATTTTGTTATGACGACAGGTATACCTTACACTACCCCGTTGCCCTGGTAACAAATAAGGTAGCCACTAGATTTATGGTAAAATGCATTCTGAAAAGGTAATTTTTTTCATTCTCCTGTGCACAATCCTACAAAACTAGCTAATTTCAGAGAATATTTAGAAGACATGCTCTTAGCTGAGCTCAGCAGCTCTCATATGTCCTGCATTCATCTTCTTTGGCTTTAAGTGTAGAAAGACAGAACACACTGATGCTGCAAACAAAAGATGTTAAAACCCTGGATTTCAAATGAAACCACTGAAAAATTAAGAGAAGACTATATGCTAACTGGGACACAACTGACTACAGCTATCTCAATTCCTGTACAGCACAAAAGGGGAAGTATTTATCACCTGTGAACAAACCACTTTTGCCTTCATTGCAATGGAAATGATTTTTAAAATTCCAGACATATTTCCTGTGTGTTAGGAAACACACATCAGAATTCTTTTCATTCATTAACATTTTAAACATACCTTGTAGTGAGACTATTTACATTCAAGGTCATAAATGTTATAGCTTTCATCAAAATTCTTTGTCTTCAGAGATTTACAAGTCAGGTAAGAAATAAACTACTTTAGCAGCAGCTGAGTAAAAAGCATCCCAGCTGGCATTCAAGTGGCTGGAAGAACATTCTTAAGCTACAGTCATTCAAATAAACGTATACCACACAAACACTAATTAAAGTTATTTTCCTGCCTCTTTTTCTGGTTAAGCTGAAAAGAATACAGTATTGCATTAATGATAATGTTTCCACAATATTTTAAATTACAATTGTTACATCGTGTACAGTTCTTTTAAACAGGATGATATTAACTCAACAGCTGATTTAGTGTTGAACAGTTCCATAGATCCAAGTTTCAAAATATGTTTCTGTTCTAATCAAATTTTCAGTATCAAATTTTGTATTTCTTACAGCCTGTGATCTGATGGCAGCTCTGAGGCCAAAGAGCCTCACTAATGCTGGAGCCAGACTGCACAGCCAGCCCTCATAAAACCCCACAGGAACATGTAGGTTGTTTTGAGAGGAAATAATACAGTTCTTGTCTGAGAGGGATCCTGGAGAAAAGATGTGATACATCCACACAAACAAAAGCCTCTTGGTAATGGACTGGTACTGCATGACATGGGGCAATCGCTGTAAATTTGTAGTAAACCAAATAATATTTAAAATATTAGGTGCTTCCATCAAAGATTAACAATACACTTGAACTGAACTGAAATATCATCTCATTGAAAAGATAAAACACGTCTGTGGTTTGATTAACATAGAGATATTCATATACAAGAAAAAATAATCTGAAGCAACTGTAGGCTCATGCTGCCAAAGAACCCATTTCCCTGAAGATGTCAGAGCTCATCTCCTACTTGTTCATGAGTATATACTTCCTGCTCCAGTACTATACTTAGTGCCCATGTTGCTTCTGAATCTTTTTTCCAACCATTGTAGGAAGAGAGAGGGAGGGGGAGGCAACAGTTCTTGGCTATAGAGATAACATGAAGTGCTGTGAGCAAGAGAATTTAGAACCAGCGACAATGAATTGCAGCGTTACAGGAATAAATTAATCACTTCCCCAGATGTTATAAACGTCAGCATCTTTTCCTTACCTGCCTCCTATCCCTCTGAGATGATGATGAAGAGGAGGTACTTCTATGTGACGGAGTGGATGTTTTGTGAGCAGGAGATATACTCTTCTCCTCCGAACTCATCTTTGCAGCAGACTGGTAGTAGTGATCTTGTGCTCTTATCACTCATGAACAAAGAGGCAAGGGATACTCTTCCACATCCTTCTGTTTCACAGTTTATGGAGAGATGAAAAAGAGTTCAAACTCAGCTGAAGCTCACCTTAATAAAGAAAAATGTGAGAGAAGGAGTGAATGAATACACCTTCAGTCTAAAATAGCTCTGCAGCAAAGAAATCTGTTGACAGACACTATTTAATCCAACAGATATCCCAAACTTTTATTTCCTTTCTTAATGCTACCCAATAGAAACACAAACACCTCGCTCTGCATTCTCATAGAAGATAAAAGCATTAGGTTATCACAAAAACCCCCACTGGAAAGGCTCAGGCAATTCATAGCAATTCTCACACAAAGCTTACAGTCTATTACAAGAGGTCGATATCCCATCTTGCATGGTACCAAAACACTATTGAGTAACTCCTCAGTAGCCACACCAGAGAAGATGGATATTCCTCAAGGAACTGCAGCCCATGAAGAGCCCACACCAGGCTGGAGAAAAGCATGAGGAGGAAGGAGGGGAAAAATGTTCTGTATTGATCATAACCCACAGTCCATGCCCTGGAAAGGTGTTGGTTTAATGTCTTTGGTTTCTCTCTATCCAAATCTATTTTATTTAGCAATTATTTAACTTCATTTTCCACAGATTGAGTCTGTTGTGCCCATGACAGTAACTGGTAAGCCATCTCTCTGCCTTTACTTTGCCCCACAAGCTTTCCCATCCTATTTTCTCCTCCCATTCCACTGAGCAGCTGCGTGGGCCAGGGCTGAGCCCCTGCAGCCACACAGGCCATCCTCTCTCCTCCCACTGCCATGTTCATTACCCCTTCACAAGTTTTCTCTCACTGACTCCACTCTTTAGTTCCCATCCAGAAATAGAAAATTCACAGAGGATATTTACACTGATTATAAACACTGCTAAATGATGTGAGTACGTCACCAGCACACCACAACAGCTCAGGAACCAACTTACCTTAACCAATCACAACAAATGTCCACACAAGACTATCTTCCTGAACAGCTAAATAATTACATTGGGTCTTGCAGCCACCAGCCTCAGAATACTGCACCCTAACAAACACCCTCCTGCTGGAGCGGAGGTCTGTGGTGACTCGTAAGTGACAGACTTCATGCTGTCATCTGGCTTTTGGCAGTGCTGACAAATTCACATTATCCAAGATCAGAATCTGGGCAGTGTTACAGATCTTTTGCATGTCTTCTCCAGGAACAGTGTCTAATGAGCAAACAATTTTAAAATGAAAATACATACATGCATATAACTTCTCTGCTCGCTGTACTATGGAAAGTGAAATAACCTCCATTTATTACTTTATCAGTACTTTTGAAAACATGAATCTCATCCCCATCTTGAGGATGAACTTCTGCCTCCATTAAGGAGCCTCCTGTGGCATTACAGATCCCACTTCGTATCTGCAGAGCCCACACAGAATCCAAGTGACATGGCTGGGACAACATGGCTGTTCCCCAAGCAAAAGCTGCCCATACAACCTGAACATCTTGACAAATTCTCCATTCCTCGCTGGTTAAAAAGCTTCTGCTTGAAGAAGAATCCTAAGGCAACAGACACATAGATAGCTATGCTGGCTATGCTGGAGCTGCTCCAGCCAGCTATGAGACAGACGCTGCAGAAAGGCTCACTAACAATTTAGTTGGCTTATTAGATGCAAAATGTTATTACTAGTAACAGAAACTATTTCCAGTTATTACTTAGTTCTGCAACTCTAAGCAAACGACTTGGAAGTTCTTTCTGGCAGCTCTGCAGGCCCAGCAGTGAAGTCTGATATGGACAGATAAAAGAGCTTCAGGAGAAAAGCTTGCACAGCTGACCCCAGGACCTCCCCAAGTGTCCAGCAAGCTTTCCCCTGGTCCAGCTGAGGCTTGCTGGTTAATCAGGCAGCAGAATTCCACCTGAGGCTGTGGGCACAGACCCAGCCATGAGTTGCTTCAGAGATACTGGCTGGCTCTGCAGCCAAGTCCCCAGGCACAGCAGAACTGGGCTCCCCTCTGCTCTGCACTGCTCCCTCTGAGTCATCTTCTGCACTCTGCTCAGCTATTCTGCAGCCTCTAAAGCAAAAACATAACAAAACTTCCTTGTTTTGCCACTTCCGTTTGCAAACTTCCATTTGCATTTGGTTAACATAAACGTTCACATACAATGGCATATTGCAACTCTAGCACTTTTACATCACTTGGATGCAGCAAGGAAAATACTAAACATTTTTAAAACATCCAGTATCAGGTCAAATTGACTTTTCTTGAGAAAATACAACTCACTAAAAAGTACTGAACTCTATCCTTCATAGATGAAAGATGCTCAGAAATGAGTAGGGGAAAGCTGACATTTGGCTCTAAGGAATAAATGAACAGCATCTGGGGGGACATCAACCAGCAGTACAGTTTCTGAAAGAAAAAAAGCTGCACAACACATTTGTTTCAGAACTTCAAAGTGAAAGTGTAATTAAGGTGCTCTCAGAGAGGCTTTTCCTTCCAGTCTAGCACACCAGGAAGTGCTGATCTAGCTTAACAGCATTTTCATATCCTACAAACGCATCAGGCAAATTTCATCCAACGATGTGCACTGACAACGATATCTCAAGACCTATGCAATTCTCCCACAAATCGAAACTCAAATTACAAAAATTAGAAATAGCAGAACATAGAAATAATAATCCCAGTTCACAAAGCTGTGTGAAGTAGTTATGAAACAGCTAAAAGGACAAATTTTCATTCACTTTCAGCCATGAGGTCACTGAAAAATTTTTAGCACAGCAGCCTTTGGGCAAATGAAAATCAAATGTGTTATAAAACATCTGATCTTCACTCAGTTGACTCGTGGAAAAAAATATATTTAGCTTTGGCACAGGAGGACAGCGATCTGGCACATCAAGTATGTTTTTAAGGCTTTCGGGAAGCGTAGGTGCTGTTACAAGAAGCAAACGCAAAGCTAGCAAGTGGTACTCAGCAGGACCAGTTCTGTGCTCTCTGGGTTTGAAATTCTGTGAAGTACACGCTTTTTCTTTGGAAAATTATTAAAAACAAATAAAACAGCGGTGTACACCTGAGCCAAAATCCCCAGTGGTTCTGTGGTGTTCCCCGAGCATTCTCAGCCTGAAGCTAACCGACAACTCTCTCACTCCGCACTGATTTATCAACAGCAGGCTCTCAAAGACATACAATACTAAAACATCCCCTTCACACTACAAGAAGCAAACATTGCTTCTTGCCCCATTTAACAGCAGCAATAACTTCAACACAAAATTGCTATTACTTACACATAGAAAATTTTGATAGAGAAATGGTTCAGGGTCAAAAGTTAAAAAATGCAAGTGGGATATTTGAGAAAATGAGCACTGTAAGCACAACAAAACTATTAGCGCAAATTAGCAAGAGCTAGCACTGAGGTTTTGGTTTTCGTTCTTGCATGTTGAGTTTGCATTCTGTTTCTTTCCATTACTGTGTGCTTATCTTCTAACCTTTTCTTAAAATTTGGGTAATAAATCTTTTTTAGAGTATGTTAGAAGGAATAAATGTAGTGAAACAGATTTAAAGGGATGCTTGTCTCTCTGTAACTAAGATTGAAGCAAACAATTATAAATCTAATTTTTTGGCCAACCAGTTCAATTTAACAAAATGAAACCAATGCTTTCGAGGCATTTTTATGGGCTTTTTCCATCCATCACTGGCAGTTTTGCTATTGGCTTCACTGGGAAGTAAGCCACATACTGTGGTAGAATATTTCTACAATATTTCTAGAAAATACAAGAAAACCTGAAACCACAAACATTAAAAAACTATGATGTTGGGATCTTGGGGGTCCCTAATTGTTGTGCATTTGTTCTGATACTGTTCCCTGACAAAGACCAAAACGTCCGACTTACTGCAGGAGGACAATTTTGTCATCCCTACATCACAGCAAATGCACCTTCAACCTGAAAATATTCTCACTGATTTCCGTCAGGCAATTCAAACAGAATGGCATTATCCAGCATGAAGGAGGGAGATAGAATTGGCCAATGAATGGATAATAATTGCTGCCTATCCAGTTATCAGTGACCTGCAGGCTACAGTTTGCACCACAATGCCAAATCCCCCACGGACTGCTAACACCCACCATCGGTTTAGGACATCAGCTTATTCAGCCCATCACATACGACAGGCTCACCTCAAAGCTCCTTTGCCACGACTTCCCAGGGTGGGAAATATATTAATTACTTCTAGAGCACAAAGAGAGCCAGGCCTCCTGGAATGTGAAAACCAGAAACTCCACAAAGATTTAGCAGAGGTATAGGTGGTGCAGCTATCTCACTCAAGGAGCTGCCAGCATACAGCAAGCCCACTGACACTGGTTACAGGATCTCTGTCCTCTCCCAGCAGCTGGAGGTGTTCCACCACAGCACACCGGTCACCCACGCCCACCGCAGCATGGGGTCACAGTATGACGCTGCTCGGTTTGCAAAAACATATGAGTGAAAATGATGAAAATGTACAAACACATGACTTGCACAAACCCAGAGTTACAAATAAACCTGCATCTCATATAAATAGAAGTTTTCAGTATGTGACTCCAAATGAAGTCTCGATTCAAAATACGGACTTCTGTGATGAACGCTCTGTTGTTTCTCACTGGCTGTTTGTGTCCTCTGATTGATTCTTTTCTGCAAGAATGCCCAGAAAGCTTTATAGTGGGTTTAATAACTTATACAGTATTGGAATAATTTGAGAAGATGATTTAGGGTGCAGAATGGAGTCTCTGGACATAAATGAGACAAAAATATGTGACCGTCGCTGGCGTTATTCCAACCAAAGCATCTTCACACTGATCTGCCAACACGGGGCTGTTTTCCATCGGGAGGGAGGAGACTCTATGTGGTGCTGTGTGGCTGTACAGCTCGCTCTCTCCGCACTCCAGCAGCCAGCGGAGCCCACCCTCATTCCCCATGTTATGAGGAATACACAATGGCATGTCCCCCCCTTATTGCTGACCTTCCATGCAGGAAAATCATAACCGTGCTCCTGCTGCAGTACATGAACACTGCAAACACAAGAATGTAATAGAAATAATATATCTCAATGCTGTGGCAATTCTTTTGTGGTTTCATAGACCATCTAAGGAAAATAAGCAATTTTTCTATTTTTTTTTTCCTCTCCCAATAAAACAGTGAATCAATCACTTCACAGCCTCTATTCGAAAATCAGCCAGATCAGCGTTTACAATTCAGCTGGATGAAACAAGCTTTGTAGCACGCTCCAGGTGTGCAGTGACAAGAGAATTAAAAAACAGAGTGAAATCTGATCAATAATTAAACACACAGAAGCTGTAAGATGAGCAAACAGAGACCACACGAGTAACGTAGTGAACAATTCTGGATTCAACAGTTTAACAGCTGCATTTGGTAAATAACAGCCCCACTTACTAAAGTAAGGATACTGGCTACACTGCGCTTTAGTTATACTTTCTATTGATCTTCAGGCAAACGCTGAATAAAAATTACAGTGAGATCCTGCAGCTCCAATACACCCATCCAGGAAAGGACTGTCACCAGACTGCGATCACTCCAGAAATGTTCCTGCTTCTGGTAAAGTCAGAAATAGCTGTTCTGGATTCAAGGTTTTCTGCATTTCTATTTCCTGTTAAGAATGATTCACCAAAAAGACAAAAATCAAAAAAAGACAACAAAAAAAAATGCACTCCTTTCCTAATAGATGTATCACTTCAGTTGATAAATTACCAACTTTTCAGGAAATGGTTTTAACCAATTAATTTGAAGATATGTTTTATTTACAGGTCCTGTCAGAAATCATAAAGATTCAGAAGAATTATTGTTTACAAGATGGAAAATTAAAAAATTGAACAACCACTTCTTTTCTAATACACAAAATCAGTAATTCCCATCAGGAAAATCACTTTAACACTTTTTTTTTTAGCACGGTTTTAATAGCGTAATTGTTCCAGTAGTAACTTTAAAGGCTAATATTCAGCTTAGTCCTCAAAAACCATGTCTTAGATCTCTGACCAGTGAATTCTAAATCCTAGACAGACACCAACACAACACTGTTGATCTAAGGGAACACTGATCATTTTTGGGTCCAATATTTATGGTTTTTAAGACAGAAGTATTAGAATTCAAATGACTGTGTTACCGTTGGCTCTTTCAAGTATTTTAAAAGTTGTGTATTCAGGGTTTGAAAAACAAAGGCACTTCTAGTTCTCTGATGCCAAAAGCAGTTATTACCAATTTTTTCACATGCAATTTTCTGTTAACTCCTTCTAGTTCAGACTATTAATTGGCTAAGACACAATGTTTAATAGTAAAGTCTAAACCTGTATCACCATTCTTTATTACGCTACCACCTCTCCTAGACTGATCCTCAATAATGCAGCCAAAGAAACGGAAAAAAAAAAAAAAACAGATTTCATAGCAGCTATGTTTTACAGCCCTGCATCTGAGAATCTCCACAAGCATGTGCTGAAAGAATCATTAAAGAAATTAAAATGAACTAACATGGCATTTCCCAAATTGGTGACTAATATTATTAAATGCAGGGTCCTTAGGTTTTGCTTTGGGGGGTGTTTTGCTTGGGAGGATCCCCGGGGTTTTTGTTTTTATTTTCTAAGGGTTTCTGTTTGTCAACATAGTCTCTGTCACTTAAAGCACTTATTCCATAGAAGATTGCCACATCAGCAACCATCCCGAGATGCTCTTACTTTAATGCCATCCTCTAATGGAACTCAGTGCTTTCCCAACACTTCACACCTGGTATGATTTGTTTAACACTGAGGTATAATTTTTTTTATCAGAGTGGTTAGTTCAGGTATGTCTAATACTTTAACAAGTAAGAAAATATATTTTAAAAATTACTTGTATGCACGTATGTCCATAAAATGCTCAATTTTGACAGACTTCATCAAATAGATGGATGAGGTCAAACAACAGATAATCAGATTCAGAGGAGAAGAGGTCAGTACGGCAGCTGCCTTTCCTATTTCTGCTTGCCTACACGATTAAGCAGAGTTTTCCACCCTTCCCGAATCCCTGAAGCACACATTGCAATTAGCAGCACTCCAGCATGCCCAAACCTCCAGCCTTGATGGTAATTTCAAAATAAGCCCTCAGCTCATTTTCAGCCTCTGAGAACTGCTTCAAAAGCTGAAGTTACTGTAGGATTTTCATTAGGACTTCTTTGTTGTTCCTCATTTCTCAGGCTGTCATGATAATAGAATATCATTGATCTGCATGGCCTGGAAATGTTTGACATACTACAGAGGCAGCATATTGACCTGTGTTATATGCATCTGTAACAGACTGCTGTGAGCAGAGTTCTAACCATGTCTACATATTTACAAATGTATAAATACAAATATGCACTATACCCCAGTTAGATATAAAACAGGAAAAATTAAATGCTAGACATCATCATCCCTTCTGAGATTACATAAAACTTGAACATCCCTAAAAACAAACAAACAAAGAGAAAAACAAAAAACATACCATCACCACACAATGTCCCATCCCTCCATCCCTTTTATGGATAGAAAAACACTCTTAAAAATAAATAAATAAATAAATAAACCCAGCAGCCTCTTTTGCTTGTTTTAATAACGATTTTTTTTTTCTTTGCACTGGGCAACTGGCAACTTGGACAAAGGAATAGTTTAGAAGGCTAAACGCTCAAATTGCTTTTAAACAGGAATTTCAACTGGACAGTGATCTAAAGCACAAAACTCAATTTCCTTTATGAAAGGGCTACAATGTGTTCAGCAAAATGGTACTGAGCCTACAGAGTGCAGGAGCCTGATACATGCTTGTGAACCTTGAAATTCATTTCTGGATGCATTTTACTGTCCTTTTATAAATCTATCTCCTGTTCCCTGCATGTTTTATTTCCACTGCCTCTTTACCTTTACATTTTTGCCGTATGTTTCAAATCTACCAAGTGAAATTCTAATATCTGTGTCTCATAGCAAATTAAGAAGTACCTATTTTATTGACCTTGAATTTTGAACAGTGCATCATCAAATGTAGGGAGGATGCCACAAAAATCACTGCTCTCTCAAAATACACATAGCCTATTTATGGGAGCAAATACAAGACTGCTGTTGGTGGAGTTTGTTCAGGTCACAGAAAATGGAGAGAGGAGGATCAGTCAAAGCTTTCACGGAACCTAGTTTTTGGGGTGCTAAATTGTAGGTCACATCCAGGAACAAAAACCGGGGTACAGTTACACAATGGGAATTTCACTCTTGGAAGCAATTAGCTTGACAAACATTAAGTGTCACAGCCGATCACAGCTGCACAGGATAATAAAGTTAATGGCTTACATATAATCTGGGAAACATCAGGAAGGAATAGGGAGGTTGAATTACCTCTGTGACTGCTACTAAATCACTGTGTCCAGCTCTGCTGCCAACATTTCACAGACATTCACAAATGGGTTCAAGAGAGAATCACAAGCATGACAACAGGATTGAAAAACGTGACTACTTATAAATAGTTTATAGAGGTCAATATATTTAGTTTGTCAAAGAGAAGATTGAAGGGTCATTGCATGGCAATCTGTAGCCCACTACACAGAGGAAAAGGAATTTATTATTACAATTATTTTCAAACGGTTTAACAAAATCTAATGAGATAAAAAAGGGGGGTAGGGGATAGGTAAGACTAAATGTACATAGGTTAGAAATAAGGTATAGGGATGCAACGGCAAGGATAATCGAACACTAACAACATACACTGAGGCTTACAATGGGTGTTTGTAGCGGCATGATTGGGCATTTTTAGATCAAGACTGTTTTGTTGTTGTTGTTTAACATATTCCAAAGCTCAGCCATTGCCAGCAGGAATTCATCCAGTCTGATTCCCTGTTCCATGGTATGAGGTCAGGCTACATCATCATACAAACAAACCAAACAGTGAAAAGAAAAACAGAAAAAAGAATAAACTGAAAATTAAACTTTTTCTTCTCAATCCTGATCTTTGGTGCAGCCCATTAATCTCTCCATTTGAAGCACCACAATTTTATCCTCATATATGTCTAGGCATTTATTGAGCCTGATCATTTATATAGAACAAAGTTAAATGATCTAAAAGTCTAGATAAATATACATTCCAATCATTGTTAATATTTTTCTTATTACTTTAAAGAAATGTGTCTCTCTGACACATATTTAAAACATAAGTGTCCATGGAAGAACAGAAGCACCTGATAAGCCACTTTTATCTCCTTACTACCTGAATTTCTTTACACATTATTCAGTGATGGTTTCATTAGAAAGACAGAAAAGAAAAATCAACAATTATAAGTTGTGTCAACACAACACCAAAAATGTCTCAAAAGTAACATCTGTTATAGCAGGAACTCTACCTCCAGCTTTATCAGTAATTTCAGTTGAAATTACACTACACTAAATTGCTTCCGCCTGTGTACAAAGCATGATCTAATATGAGAACAGAAATGCCCTCAGGCACTTTTCACATAAAAAATACCTTTGCAATCCTAGAATATTCTCAACATGGAAAAGCTGTATGCTGTCCGGAAGTCACTGATTTTCAAAACATATTACAGACAGAAAACTACTGCAAACTTGTATTGCTTTATGTACATAGACAGATTATAAAACCAGAAGGGACAGATTATAAAACCAGAAGTGACTACTGTGACATTACAACATAAAAAGGATCAAGGGAATTTTCCAGATTAGTTCTTGTTAGAAATACACCATATAACTTAGAAAATGATCCAATACCAATGCAAAAGCAGTCAGAGTCAGGCAGCAACCACAAAATAATTTCCTTGCATTTCTAAGTATGAACACATCATTTCTCCTTTAAATGTATCTAACTTCAAACCTCGGCCAAGGAGTTTTGATAAAGCTTTGTCTTTACATGGAAGAGATGTTTCTTTGCACAGAAGAGCTCTCCTCAAATGCAAAGTTTGCTTGTGCACAAATACACCATATTTAGTATTGATAAAAGATTACAGGCATCTAATGTCAGTTCTCACAGACTTCTTTTAAGATTTTTAACAAAGCTGAGAAATTCTAGACAAGAATTGGCGTAACTGAAGAACTGACAAACATGAGAAGCAAGACTCAAAGGTCACTTGGGTGCAGTAGTCAGGCAACTCCTCTGGTTCCCACAGCACTGCACTTGTGTGTGTGTTTCTGGTCCTCAGCATCCTGCCCAACCACATTGCAGAGGCAGCTTACAGCCAAGTAATCGCTCTTCATCAGCTGTAAATCCCTGGAATGAACAACAGCTTTTGCAGGCAGTGCTCTTCACCCCTGTCTGGACACAGGGGCTCACACAGTATTTCCTCTGCCTGTGTCCCTCTGGACCACCAAACTTCCCATTTTCCTGTTGTGAGCCATTGTCAGACACCGTCCATAAGATACCATGCCTGGTGATACCAGATGACAAGGTACCACTGCCGCAACGCAGCAGGTGAGGAGATGGCTCCCACCCAGGAGAGGGAGGCTGGGGGACGTGCAGGTATCACATGCCGCAACAGTATTGTGGTTAGAGGCAGGCTGCAGCTATTACTCTGATCACAGACACGTTTCACAACACACAATTGCTTGTACATTCACTTTAGCCCACTCCACAATCTCTCGTGAGATGTGTGCAAAACCGGTGTAGGCTTTGCAGGAGAATGAGTTCCCAAAGACTCCCTCCTTTGCGCGGCTGTGTAGGTTTTACAAGTTATATAACAAGAAGTCTGAGAGATAAAGGAAAGATTGAACCATAAGAATACATTTAAACAAAAAAAAAAAGCACAAAAGACCTTGATCACAATTAACAACTGGCGATTAATAACTCAGCAATACAGTAAATGTGCCAGCTGGCAAGCAGTACTCTCTACTATTTCTTTCTGTGATGGGAAACAACCATGTTTCCCTTCTAACACCAAACTTTGCTGTTCTTTTGAAATCATACACAAAAATTCTGCTGAAATTCCCCATAATTAGAGGTAGGACACTTGCATTTAGTACCTTTTGTTGTCTTACAGAAAGCACCCAGGGTAGGAATGCCCAGCTGAGAACCCTGTTTCATCTCTCTCTCAGAGCAACTTGTCTTTTAATACTTCAATGTGTGATGATCATTATTGCATGACTGCTGCATTAGCACTGCTTGCAAGATAAGAAGTTAGTTTTCTTCTACTTAACACACAATAAACCAGAATGTGTGCAATGCCAACGAGCAATAAGACTGAGAGACGTAGACAAGGCAACACCATGGAGAAAAGTGGGGCATGGAGCTCAGTCAGCCAATGGAAAAATGGGTTAATTTTACACCGGTGAAGGGGAGGGCTGTTCTGTGATAGCAAGCAACATTCATATCTACCAGGCTTGTTAGATGATTGCAAACTATGTGATGCTTGGTGATGCCTCCATCCTTCAAATGCCACGTGAATAGCCTGTGTTAGCCAGCACAGGCCTGTAGGGATAGCAGAGCAGCAGAAACGCAAATCCCTAACACACCAGCACATATCACCCACTTCTCATCGTCTCAGCAGATTCACTTTTTCCCCCTGCTGCCAACCTTGTGAACATCCCAGTTCCTCACATATTCATCCTGCTGTCCCCAATCCCGTATTTTAATTTCTCCCTCATCCTCAGATCACGAAGCACACACTGTCTCCCTGCAGACTCATTTACCCCTTCATATTCTATGACCATGCCAGGTCCCTTTTCTTCTTTCTTTGTTTATGCTCCTCTCAAACTCCTTGCTGTCATGAACCTTGCAGTTTATAACCCCATTTCTCATTGAAGTTCTACATATACAGCACAGCCTAGAAGGTCAGCTCACAGCCTCTAATTCCTTAAAAACAATTTTAAATATATGCTGTATTTGCAGAAACCTGTTCTTCACAGCAGAAAACATGGCCACAGATTCAAGTTACAAGAAAAAAAAAATAAAGAGAATCTATAAGTAGAATTAAAAAAAAAAAACAAAACCTTCTGTGCCCTGCTACTTCTATGTTGAGCCTCCCTCCTTCCAAGAATGAGATATGAGGAGGCTTTTCTTTAGCTTGATCCAAACAAAACTTGGGTGGCTAGCAAGCAAAAGTTGTCTCATTTCAATTCTACTAAGCATCTGGTGCTCTATCACTTTATCACAAGTTTGTAACTTTCTTTGCAAAAAGTTTGTAATGAGGAGCTTAAAGTTACACCAGCAACAATATCAGCACCTTACAATGCTTTTCATCTGTAGCCCTCAAAAGCATTTCAAGGATTTTAATTTTAGCATGAAGTCAAGTCAGCCACAGCAGATGCAGAGCCTGCATGTTGCCATCAATTCTCACAAAGTCCTCATTAATGATCTGAAATAACAGTTCCATTCAAGCTCTAAATGGAAAGTGCCTGCCAATTATGCACAACACTGTTTGTCATTGTGCTCTAGCTGAATATTTACTGAGAACTAATACATTTTCTTTTGTGGCCAAATGCAAGATTCCCAAACTGATCTCAGGAGAAAAATCCAAACTGCCTAATTTTAACACAACTTTACAGAGATACAGAATAATTATTCCGTTTTACCAGAAAGAAACATATTCTTTTTTTTTTTTTTTGACAAATAAAGAATTTTTCATCATTACATCTAATTTGCTAATGTTGTCAGCAAATAACTATTACCCAATGGTATCAACAAATATGAGGAAGTGGGGATATTTATTGAAATTTAGTACACGTTCTTAACTAAAAGCACCACATAAACACTGCATTTCATGCTCAGTTACTAATTTTTTAAACGTAATGTAGCAGTCTATTAACTGAGTAAAAAAAGTGGGGTTTTTTGTTTGTTTTTTAAGGAAGAATTGTAATTTCAAAAACTCTATAGATACTATATGAAACTAAATTTCTCTGTTTAAATATTATTTTCTGAACCTTCTAAATCAGTGTTATCATCTGTAATGTATTTATATTTCACATTTTAAGTGCATTGATAAGAATACTTGATAAAAACAATTTTTAAAACCTTCTGATTACATAAGGTGAATTTAAACTTTTTAAAAATTGGTCACACATAAAACGATATATTGCTCTTCCATCTATAAATGTCACAGCTTCACATTTTACATTTGTAAAAGTAGATGTAATCGAGGACCTTTTGGAGAGCTACTCAGGGTAACAGCGAGGCAGACTGACCACGAAACATGCAGCAAGCTTAGACGCGCATCACAGAACTTGCAAGGAGAAAAACAGAAAATTTGGCTTTTTTAAGGTAGGATGAGAGAGCAGATGTATAGATTATTACAGAAAAAAAATTATCTCTATCTTTCCCTGAGCACACAGAAGTGCCCCGAGTTGGTCAGCTGCTACCCAAGCATGTGCAGTCAAACACGAGGTTCAGTTGCCCAGGCCGCGCTCCAGCATTTTGCCCTCCAAAAGGCCTTTACGTCCCAGTAGCTGAGAGGAGGAGCCCGGAGGCAGACCCAGCATCTGGCCCGTGATGCCAAAGGCCAGGATGCAGCCACAGCGACAAAATGGAGGAAGTGACAGAAGCAAAAAGCAAAATCCGGTAGAAACTGCTGAAGTTAGCGCACAGTGCTGGAAGGGGCTCTCAGCAGCTCTGACCATCTCCCCCCTAGACAGCTGAGTCTTGGGTCATGTGCCAAGTGACAGCTTCTCATCAACCACCACTTTGCCCAACGCATAAAGGAAATGCCAAGATCTCTTTTTCCAATGCATTCAAGCTAGAGGTAACATCAATTAAGGTCAAATTTAGATGAGATCTTCTGTCTGAACCCATCTGCAGTAACATTTTGCCCTCGGATGCACATGAACATCAGTGAAGTAACACAAAGACTTAACCGTTCAACCTCTACTCCGCTTCCTATTTTATAAGACAGTTACTGTTGTATCACATGCATGAAGATGTGTAGAAAGCCATGCAATATAACAATAAACCACATAGTTTTCTACTAACTCAGACAATGCAGTATTTCCTCAGAAAGTGCAATATTTCCTGTATGTGACGTAACAGAGGATTGACCAAAAGCCACTGAACTACAGTGAAGGCCTAAGTCTGTTGATATTTCACCTAATGGAAAGATCAACAGGGCAGGATCATGCTTTAAAAAGGAAACAAAAACAAACAACCAACCAACCACACAAAAAACAGTTGTTACTGTTCCTGCCTTGTGTTACTGCACCTACTCAAACAGGCTGATTTTTTTTTCTTTTTGGACTGTTGTGATAGAAGTATTATTATCTATCAAAAAAACTGGGAAAACTGGGAATAGCAGTGGAATGTGAGAGAGCATATCAAAGTTGTAGAAATCATCAATGGTAGAACTAGGATTATGACCAGTTTTTCATACTAAAGTTTTATACACACATAAAATTTACAAGGAAAAAAAAGTATTAGAAATACTAAAAAAAAAAAAAAAAAAAAAAAAAAAAAAAAAGGAGACTATTTCATTAAATATGAGTTGAATCAAAATTTATTTACAGCTCTTTAACATTTTGAATGATTAATAATTAACTTACAGTCCCCTCATCTGCAAGGCAATCATCCAAAAGACTACCCAAGAAAAGGAGTATTTCAGGGAAAGAATTTTCCTGGAATGACCGCACCATTCTGAACAGAATCAGAGGGACGCTTCCACCCACACATCCTGGCTGACACCATCGGTCCCAGACACAATGCCATTATTTTTCCTCTCAGTGTAAATCTCTGCATGTCCTTCTCCTATATATGGCATGCAAAACTAGTATCTACCTATCTTCCCAATACCAATCCTTTTTATTACACTTGATATCATACTTGAAATCTCAGAGGGACTGCAGGGTTATACATCGTTGTAGACGTTTATAGGGATAGTCTCTATGGCTTCCTTACTTTACCCAGCCTCTGATGGCAGTGCTGCACACACGCTTGCTGCAAGGCATCAGATGTGCCAGCAGGAGGGCTCATGTAAAGCATACACCTGGCTGAATAGACCAGCAGTGCTAAGGGGTACGGAGAAATTTCTACTCTCAGCAGAGCAATAAGTCAACGCTAAGGAGCTGGATTGGAAGCAACTTTTAATATTCAACATAGCCTTCTGGAATGGGCCTGCAAACACACCATGAGAAGGAAAGCAGGTTCACTTCTAAAATGTAGTTCAGAGAATTCTGTTTTTAAAACACAACCTCGCCTCTGTTTAAAAAACAAACAAACAAAAAAAAAAAACAGGCAAGCAAAGTGGCCCAATATAAATTTAGCAAGTAACAAATAATAATAAATTAGATTTCTGCATTAGGACTGGTGAGCAACTGCAAACCAACTGCAACTGCAGATAGGATGAAGGCAGGATGACTTTGCAGTATTTTAACATTGCTCAGCATTTCCTGAGATTCAGGGCAGACTGCTCAAAAGAAGAACAGCTGGTAGTATTGTGGGGGGCTTGTAATTAAAAGATATGCTGAGAAGTACTTCAGGGGTGTAAAAATATTAGGTACTGGAGGAAAAAAAAAAAAAAAGTATTTGTGTTTGGGGGGGGGGGGGGAG